>WOXC01003892.1:0-245000 GCA_011680675.1 Gymnobelideus leadbeateri
GCTACCGGGAGATTCAAAGCCCTATCTCAGGCAATGATTTATAAGCTTAGGGTGCCCCAATGTGGTGTCAGATGTCAAGCATATCAAAAGCAGTCCTATGGGATGCTTTAGAATTACCTTTAGGATTAGTGTTATAAGAACCTCAGAGACTAGATATGGGTAAAACAAGAATCTAAATGGGGATAAACTTAGGAAGGGGAAGAGGGTTTATACAGGACCCAAAAGATGGTCAGGGTAGGCCCCCCTTTCCATGATCCTTAGCTGAAGGGTTGGTTAGACACCAAATCATCCCTACAAAGGCAGAGGTTGTTCCTAGTTGTAGAGGACTAGGGGGCCTGAGTCCTCATATACCATTTAGGAAACCCTACAGTAGCAGGGAAGGATGCCATCAGTCATGGGGCTGGGTCATTATGAACACTGCACAAGGTGATGAGAGCAGATGGCCCAAAGTCACTAAATATAATCCTCTAACCTGGGTCAGAATACAAACTCCTAAAAAACAAGGATTTTTTTTGGTACTTTAACTGCTAGAACATAGTAGGTGCTTAAGAAGTATTTGTTGAATTGAATGACTTCAAAGATCATCTTAGTCAATATATACCTGACCATTACTGCCTTTTACCCTTCCCTGACAAGTGGCTAGGCACACTGCAGTGGACTAATTCCAGTTATAGAGAGCCTATTACCTCCCAAGACGGACCATTTTACTCTTATATCAAGCTGAAATCTGTATCTTTGCTCTTAGTTCTACCCTGTAGAGCCAAGCAAAACAAATTTAATCCCTCTTCCATGTGATAGACCTTTAAAAACTTGAAGATAACTATTATGTACTCTCAATCAAATCCTTCAATTGCAATAAAAATCTCTATTTAATAGGAGGAATTTCTGAGCTATAACTGATGACTGTGGTAGGTGAAGGCAAACTTATCTTGATTGGAAATAACTAGAAACAGGGGAAATATTGTCCTTTAAACCATCAGGGATAAACATCTGATGAAAAATTGGCATTGCTGTCATCCAAAGAGCAAAAAGACAATTTGTTGTACAAAAACGTTGCTTAGAGAGAATTGTGGACACTTTCTCTAGGATGATATCTCTGAAGAGCCTGGCACATTAATAGGTGCTTAATAAATGCTTGATTATTTGGCCAGTAGGAACGATGGACATATTTCATAGCATGGCAGGTTTATTCCTTTATATCAGGATCTCTGAAACTATTTATGTGAAACCCGATGTTCTATGTCATTTAAAAATGTTAATGATATTTTTCTTTATAAAATTCCATAAAAGTATAAGAAACCTGCATGACTATAAGCTTAATTTTCTCTATTTTGCTAAAACAAAACCAAAAGTCCTGACACCCCCTGCAGGTCCTCCCTCTTAATCTCAGGGTCTAACTCCTACATGTGTTGCTATCTAACTATGTGATTTGGGGTGAACCATTTGCTTCTCTATAGATCTCAGATTCTTTATCTATAAAATTATTTTACAGGAAATTCATTATCTATAAAAACTCATTATTTAGACTAGCAGATTTCCCAAGATCCTAGTTCTAAAGTTGCCTTGATTAACTTAAAGGTTAGAGGGGAAGAGATTGGATTACATGAAATCTAGTTTACATTTATATCATATAAAGTTTGCAAAGTCCTTGGCATATTCTCATTTGACTGAATCCTCACAGTAGCTCTATGATATAGGAATTATTATCATTAACCCCATTTTACAGATGAAGGAGCTGGGACTAAGCAAGACTGAATGACTTGCCCCAAGATCAGATAGTAATGAAATGTCTGGAGCTGAATTCACAGACAGATTGTCCCAATGTTAAGTCTCCCACACCATCTGCTGAGTGATGTAGCTACCTTAAATGATTCATGACCAGATTGTTATCTGTGTGATCCTGAGAGGCCATTTAAATCATTTGGGACTCAGTTTCCTGAATCCATCAATCAACAAGCATTTATTAAGTGTCTACAACATGACTCGATGAGCATAAGTTTCTAATACAAAAATGAAATGGTCCCTACTTTCATCCTGTTGGGGGATACAACATATGCACATCTAAGTGTATGCAAAGGTAATTTGGTGTGTGTCTGAGAGGTCTTTGGAGGGCGTGGGGAATCAAAAAAGTCTTCTCTTGTAGAGAAGGTGATCCCTGGGCTGATCTGTGAAAGAACCAAGGGATTATCAGAGGCAGAGGTGAGGTAGCAGTGAATTGGGTCGGATCACATGACCTTTGCCATTCCATCCAACCACGAAAGTTACTGTTGTAAGGCTGCCTCATCCCCTTCTAAATAAATAACCATCTTCAGTCATTAAATCTATGGGAGCTTTTCAGGTATGAGAAAAAAGACACAGAAACTGACCTGCCTGTTGGTTCTGCCCTCCTCTCCTCAGAGCTCCCTCAATCAGTTTATTGTTCTATCACTAGTTGGACAATCTGATCTCCCAAGATACTCTTTCCTTTCCAAAGGCATGGGGGAGGAGGGGCGCAGATCTGGCTTCAGTGGAAAAGTGCCAAATATTTGCTCTTCAGGGCAGCCGGTAATGAAGGAGGAACTCTGGGGTTTCAACTTCATAAACAAAAGGACAGACTGGAGCCAAACTGAAAGAGACAAATGAGATGAAAGTTCAAATAGTCTTCCCTCTGGGGAGAGAATTACAACAGATCCAGACCTGGCTGGGCCTCTGGACTTGGGGGGTAGGGGAGGCATGAGAGGTTCCCAATTGGTCTCAGGACAAAACCCCAATTTACATGTTAAAACAAACTGCAGCTATTACCAGGTATTCAAAGAACCTAGAAAAGAAAAGCAGCTGCCACTCCTTGTAGATGTTTTTAGGTAGCAAAAAACCCTCCCCAGAAGCAGAGTTTCTTCTGTTGTTCTGAGGCTAAGCTGCCACAGAAGGCTCTTTCCCCCGCAAATGAGATCATGAAGGGAAAGCTCACTGCAAACCCTAAGCTATAGGCACCTCACTTACTGTGATTATATCTTGGCATCCTAAGACTCAGCTCAGGGAAAAGTGCTCTGGATTCAGAGTTCCATAACCTGGCTTCACATCCTAGCTCTGCCATACACTCTACCTGTGTGCATATCCTTGGGCAAGTCACACAACCTCTGTAAGCCCATTTCTCATCCAGAAAATGAGGGGATTAGACTCTTTGAAGTTGAAAGTCACTTTAAATCAGTTTTAAATCTAGGATTCCTTGAACTGTGTTTTCACTGTCCTAGCTAAAAACAGGGAAATGATTGGACAGAAAATTGTTAATGTATTGACAGAAATTGTTAATACCGAATGTAATATGGATTGCCACTCCCTTAAGTGATCTTTATACTGTCAGAATTGCAGTAATGTCCTTACATTACTATTCTTAAAATACTTACTCTTGATTAGGTTGAGCTGAACCATACCCTGGGTCCTCCTACCCTAGGGATTTTGCCTTGTAGGGGAGTCTAGCTCTAGCTGTATCTCAGCTTCTAGTGTCCTTGCCCCCATCCATGGGGATTCATAGCATCAAGGGCAAATCAGCCAGAATGGTATAGCTTTCCTTGCCTGGATTGCCAAAGGCCACTGGGGTGTCATGACCAGGCCTTGCTACCTCAAACTGCCTTCTCCCCCTCTCCTCCTAAAGGTATGAAAAGGTTTTGCAAAGGCTTTGGGATTGGGAGATATACTGGACATCCCTCAGGGTGGTAGGTTTGCTAAGCTGTTATTGCAATTAAAGATGCTTTATTCCTCAACTCATGGCTCTGATTTATTTTAGGACTTGACAGATTCTACAGAGTATCCTGCTCTCCCTAAATTACTGAGGGAGATAGAAAAGACCAAACAACAACAGGTCTTTCTCTAAATGGAGGGGTACAGATTTATGGATTGGCAATTACAAAAATAATGAACAGACTTCATAGTTTGCAATTCTTCCTCTTAGACTTGAATTTACATTGTGATTTCCTCAGGGGGAATGCATTTTCAGGATAGGAACTCCATCCCCATGGGGAGCTTGTCACCTGTATGTGATCCTAAGATTTCTTGGTATACAAAAATTTGGAGATCATAGCTTTAGAGTTGGAAGGTGCCTTAGAGATAGTCTAGTTCAACACCCCTATTTTTACATAAGGAGACTTAGGCCCAGAGAGACACTTGCCCAGAGAGACAGTTTCCTCCTCACTAAAAATGACCTACGGTTTAAAACTTTAACAAACTTCTATTTGAATCTTCATACTTTAAATGTGAGATCCTTGCCCAAGGTACTAGCTTTCTTTAAGGCCTTTCTCATATGAAACAGTTTAGTACTGAAAAGCACAGAAAAAGTACTTTTTTGTGTAAAGAAAACTATTTAAGTCAACACTTAAATGATGTAATCTATTGCCTGCTGTTAGAGATGAATATTTTCATGCTTGAAAATAGTATTAATAATAGCTAGAATTCACATGGAATTTTAAGGTTCACAAAGAACCTTACATATATTATCTCATTTGGTCAACAATCTTGAAAAACAGGTGGTTTTATTATCCAAATCTTACAGATGAGCAAACTGAGACTGAGAAAGGGCAGATGACTTTCTCAGTGTCACCTAACTATTAAGAAATCTTAAGCAAGCTCTGAACTCAGGTCTTTCTGAGTCAAAGGTCACCCATTGTATCACTCATGCACATGAACAAACAGTTTTCTGATGTGATAGGAGCATCTTTGTGAAGAAAATGAACTGTAACATAAAAATTTTGTTGTTTAGTCATTTCAGTCATGTAAGTCTCTGTGATGCCATTTTGGATTTTCTTGACAAAGTATAGCAGCAAGCATCCCAACATCCCCAGGTGCTGCCAACAGATTCTTAGATCTGCGATCTTTAGATCTTAGATCTGCTTTTCTAAAGGAAAGCAACTCAAAATGGGTTAACAACCTTACTTTAATCAATCAAACATATATCATTTACCTAGTTCAGGGGAAAAAGGTCAGCATGCCGAACTTCAGAGTATACAGACAGAACTTACAAGACAGAGAAACAAACAGATCAAGCAGACAGGCTTCCAAACTGTCCAACCATTACATCAATACCAAATCACAGTTACCAGAGAGGGAAGCATCAACGTCTGGGTTTTCAAAGCCGGGGGCTTTCAATGGCTGCCCAGAGTCTCATCTGGTCAAATCACACAACACTTCTCAAAGTGAGCCCCAAAGCAAAGCCTCACATCAGGGATTATATAGCCTTCTCCTGGGTCAGAAAATATAACCACCCTCTTGACCCACTGCCCAATCACACAGCATCAAGGTGTAGGCATTCCTGAAAACTAAGCCTCCTTCCATAGGCTCCATGTGACCACATTTAGCCTACTAGGAGTCAGAGTATATTTTCAAATCAAGGAAGGTTCTCAGAATCTCTTAAGAGTATCAAAGGGCCTAGGGGAAGGGAAGATCTTTAAATTTGCATTTCCATTACACAAAGGTACAGCAATGGCTTGCCATTTCCTTCTCTAGATGAGGAACTGAGGTAAACAGGGTTAAGTGACTTGCCCACAGTCACACAGTAGATAGCTGAAGCTGCATTTGAACTCACGTCTTCCAGACTTCAGGCTCATCCCTCTATCCACCATGTCAGCTATCTGCTCCATTAAATGACATGAAAATAAAAACAATAAAAATAATGATCAATAATAATAATTCTTCAGCAGAGTGAGACAGAGTTTGGGGCTGATTTGGTGAGGGAGTGGAGAACTTGAGAGAAGAGGAAAGAAACTATAGGTGGGCAAAAGTATCCTGTTAGAGTTATATTAAGAGACAGCTACTAGTTTCTGATTTGGTTGAACTGAGACCTCATTCTAGTGATTGATTGCCTTAAGTGAAAAGTAGAGCCCTAATAATTAAAAGTGTTAGGATCGGGAGTGTTCCCTAAACAATGTTAGCCCAAGGAACCTGAGAAAATAGAGCAGAGGGCACGGAGGCAGGAAGAACTGAGTTAAAATCCAGCATTAGACACTTCCTAGCTGTGTGACGCTGGACAAGCCACTTCTGATTACCTGCCAAGATAGATCTGCTAGACCAGTTGGAAAAGGAAATGGCAAACCACTCCAGTATTACCTTTGCAAAGAAAACTGCAAATGGGCTCACAAAGGGCCAGACATGACTGAGCAACAAGAGCAAAATGTTCCTCTTCCTCTGGGAATGTAGATCAGTCTATGGGAGAATGAGCTGGAGGGGGTGAGATAATGCAGAGGGTGAGTAGATGTCTGTATCACTAGGTGAGAGGCGAGAGGTGGGAAATCCTCAGGTGCCTTACCTACAAGCTGCTTTCCAAGTGTATCACACTGGATGTATTCTTGGAGGTGCTGAATCACATCAATCTTGACCTTCTTATAAATGAAGAAGGAAGGAAGTTGCTGCTGAATGCAAGGAGGCCCTTCTTCGAGAGCTAAAGAAAGGGTTTTGTTATAATGGGTTTTATTGTGTGCCTAAAGATACAGTGCTGCTTCTGGTCACAAAGGATCAGGGGCCCTTAGGATCTGTAGTGCTTGCAGTGTCAGGGTAGCAGGTACCCATTCTAGTTAAGGATGGGAGGACAAATCAGGAGAGCTTGGAAACATCAGCTACTTCCAAACTCCCAGAACTAGCTCTGAAAACACCAAAATAAAAAAAAAAATTCTGCAGGTTAAAATAATACCCCCTCCTACACCCTCCACCCTGGAACAGAGTCCAACTTTAACATAAAGTCAATAATTAGGCTGAAAAAATGAGCAAGAAATGACAAAAAAGAACCAGATCACAAATTTACTGTGGTGACAGGGACCCAAGACAAGCTCAACAGAAGAAAACAATGTCAAAATAGTTTATAAGTCTCAAAAAATATGAATTGAACACAAGCCCAACACAATTCCTGTTAAAAGGCAAAAAAAATGCTTTTCAAAATCAAATAAGAGCAGTAGAAGAAAAAAATTTTGAAAAAAAATGAGTCATACAAGAAAATTACAAAAAAAAGATTAATATCTTGGCAAAAGAGACCAAAAATAAGAAAATAACACATACAAAACCCAGAATTAGTCAAATGGTAAAAGAAGTATAAAATTTCATTGATAAAAAAATCTACTTAAAAATAAAAATTGGCCAAATGAAAAAAAAATTAAGCTACAACAGTTTCTGAAGAAAATAATTCCTTAAAAATTAGAATTTGGCAAGTAGAAGCCAGTGATCCATGAGATATTAAGAAATGACAAAACAAAATCAACAGAATAGAAAAAATAGAAGGAAATGTGAAATATCTCAGTAGAAAAACAACTGACCTGGAGAATAGATCAAAGAACAAATTATAGAAACAGTATTTCCATTAAAGCTGACAATAAGACAACATATCAAAATTTGTTGAATCTAGCCAAAAACAGCACTTGGAATCTTTAAATGTGTATATCAATAAAAGAGTAAAAAAAAAAAAAAAAGAGCAGATCGATGAATTGGGCATGCAATTGAAACTGAAAAAAGAGCAAGTGAAAAATCCTAAATTAAAAACCAAAATGGAAGGTCTCAAACCAAAAGGGAGATTAATGACATTGAAAGGGTTTTTTTAAGCATTGAACAAATAAATAAAATTAAGATCTGGCTTTATGAAAAAATAAAGTAGATAAAACATGGGTTAATTTGATTTAAAAAAAAGAAAGAAGAAAACCAAATTACTATTATCAAAAATGAAAAAGAGTGAATGCATCACCCACAAAAATGAAATTAAAGCAATTAATTGTTTGGATTTTGAGGATTTTCATTTAGATGTTTAATTGGGGATATGTTCCCAAAGGGCAACATTGCTACACAGGGGTAGCAGTTATAGGAGGAGTGCAGGTTTGTGCCCCAGAGTGCTCCATTGGGACCCTTTCAATATGTGGAGAAAGTTAGATAGAACTCTAATATGTTGGATGGGTCCCTTTTGGCCAGCTTTGGGGAGAGCATGAATTAGAGTCATATAGGATAGGCAAGCTTTATCATTAGAGAGAACTTCTGAATCTATGAGATCATAAAACCACTTGAATATATGAGGGCTACTTCTGCCAAAGTTGTCCAAGTTCTTCTCAATCAATTTTAGGCTGCCTTAGAGAAAGCATGTAATAAGGTTTCTAGAACCCAGGAGTAGAAAATCATGCTATCCCCTGTGTTAGTCTGATCCCACCAGGAACGCTGTATTTAATTCTAGCCATTTTGTTTTAAGAAAGTCTTGGAGAAATTAGAATTATTATATAGAACTGTGGGGTGACCCAGGTGGCACCACGTACCTGAGGCCTTCCCTGATCTCCCCACAAGAAGCTCTCCCTGCCTCTTACAGTTGCCTTGGATCATTTGTATATGCTTTGGATTTACTTAACTGTCAATGTGTTGCAGTCCACATACTAGAATGTAAGCTCTGCAAGGGTAGGGAAAGTTTTGTTTTCTTCTGTTTTTTGTTGTGTACACATAGGTAAGTGGTTAATAAATATTTTAGGAACTAAGTTCAATAGTAATGCTAATTACTATTTGTATAGCATTTTATTTATTTATTTATCTGTTTATCTATCTATCTATTTATTTATTTATTTTTGCTCTTTGGAGGGCAACTGGGGTTAAGTGACTTGCCCAAGGTCACATGGCTAGGTTGGTTTTGTGTGTGTGTGTGTGTGTGTTAAGTGTCTGAGGCTGGATTTGAATTCAGGGTCAGGTCCTCCTGACTCGAGGGCCAGTGCTCTCTTCACTGTGCCACCTAACCGCCCTTATTTGTGTAGTATTTTAAGGCTTGTAAAACATTTCACATATATTCTCACTGGATCATAACAGTAGAAAAAAACTTGGGTAGAAAAGGCCTAGGTTCATATGCCAACTCTGAGACCCGAGTGACCTTAGGAACTTCCTTATCTGGGCTTCAGTTTTCTTATTTATAACAAGGAGTTTGGGCTAAGTGATATCTAAGGCTGGTTAAATGACTTGATTAGGGTTACACAGTTGGTAAAGGTCTAAGGCTGTATTTGAACTCAGGTCTTCCTGACTCTAGGCACAGCACTCTATCTTAACACACCACCTAGCTACCCCTAAGCAGAGGATAAATTTCCACTCACTTGAGATGTTCAAGCTGAAGTTTATATACAAAATTGATCATATAACCTATGAAATCATGTTTGACTGTGATTCAGTGAGACTGGCACAGTAAATGTTTTTTTTTCCTTTTCCTTTTTTTTTAGGGAAGAAGGCAAGGCAAGTGACTTGCCTAAGGTCACACAGCTAGTAAGTGTGTCAAGTATCTGAGGCCAGATTTGAACTCAGGTCCTCCTGACTCCAGGGAGAGGGCTCTATTCACTGCTCCATCTAGCTGATACACAGTAATTTTTTTTTTATTGATTCTATTACCTCATGCCAGTATGCCAGGTAAGCAGGCAGCTAGGTGGGGCAGTGGATAGCGGGCTGACCTTGAAATCTGGAAGACCTAGTCTTTAATATTGCCTCAGACACTTACTTAGCTGGGTGACTCTGAGAGAGTTACTGAGTCATTCTCAGCTTTAGTTTTCCCATCTATAAAATGGGGATAATAATAGCACCTGTTCTTCAGGGTTTTTGTGATGATCAAATGAGAATTATATAAACAGCTCTGCAGACCTTAAAGTGCTATTTAAATACCAGCTGTTTTTCTCATTGGCTGCTGTTCTTTCCCAATAAACTATAGTTTTGAAAGACAACAAGAAAGTGTTCTGTGTAGGACATAACATAATATTTCCACGTTGAACAATTTACCATTCAACTTGTAATAGTCCCAGAAGAGGTCAATCAGCAGGGCAGGATGCTGAAGATGAAATCTTAGAAGATGCTTGGCTATGTTCAAGTTAATGAAATATTTCTTCTTACTCCTTCTGGAAATGGAGTAGGCCAATGAAAAGACTCAAAGCCAAAAGAAATGGGAGTGAATGCCAGGGTTTATGTGTGTGACCTTGGACAGGTAACTTCTCTCTAGGTCTCAGTTCCCTAATCTATAAAATGAGGCAAATAGGAGAAGATGACCTCTAAAGACGTTCTTGGTTCTAACTCCCATAAATGCCTGAAGTAAAAATGCTTAAAACTTTGAGTCGCTGATGGGGGGACTTGATCATATTTTTGTCTTGATCATATTATTCCCTGCTGAGCCACTGATTCTGAAGCACAGGTCTCTCTCTCTCCAAGCCACTCCATTAACTGCTCTATCACCAGTGTTAACAAATCCAACAGGAAGAGGTAGGGGAGTAAACGTAGCAAGGAGAGAAGCTGCTCAGGCCTCCTGGCTTGGGGTTCTGAGCCAAGTCCAAACCGACAGGGTTCAAGGTCACTTGCTTCACATTTAGCAAATAGAAACTTCTTTTTACTCTGAAAGTTTAAACAAGTTCCCCAGGCAATTCCAAGTTCAGATAAGTGCAAAGAATACAACAGTTGAATCAGTTAAGAATAAATGAGTCACAACCACACAGATTAAATTTCCTCCTAGTGCATGCACACCTGGTTTTAAACTTTCAAGAATTACACTTAGTAAAAGGCAGCCTGACTTCTTCCTGACCAAAGTATTAAATAAAAAAAGAGAAAAAAAAACTACACACAACTATTTTTGCAGCCTAGTCTGGTGGAAAAGAACACATGGACTCAGTGGACCTGAGTTCAAATCCCAATCTTCCTACTTACTTGGGAAAGAGTGACATTGGAAAAATCACCTTCATTTGCTCCTCTGTAAAATGGAGAGGAACTAGATGGTCTCTAAGAACCCTTCCAGATCTAATGATTTTATTCTGTGATTTGGCCCCATCAATGACACTGTCCCTATACTGTACATTTTCTTAGACTGGAGGTTCTTCACCTTTTGGGTGTGTGAGTGTCATCAAGCTTTTGGCAGTCTGGTGAGGCCTAGAGATATGTTTTTAAATGTTTTAATGTTTTAAATGCATAAAAACATCAAATTATAGTGGAAATAAATTATACTGAAACACAAATGTCAAAATATTTTTATAGAACAAGTCCAAGAAGTGTACTTTTTGACTAACATAAGGAGCATGCTTGGATAAGTCTAGATTCCCTGGAATAAACCTACCACAGGCTTCCCAGCCCAAATGTTGTCCCTTATTAGGAGACTCTTGTGGATGCCAGCACCCACTGGGGATGTGCTGGGCACAAAGCATGTGAAGTACTTTGCAGTCAATGATTCCTTTGTCAAAATATCTGGGAAGAAGAAGCTGGAGAGAGATTAGACCATTGTGTCAGTGGGCACCAGGGCAGTGAGAGGAGTGGGAGTTGTGATGTTGGTTTCCTTACCAGAAAGTCATTGCCTTAATTTTTTCTGGTCCATGCCATAGCAGTGCAAGCTTGGTGGAAATAGGAGCAGGAGGAAGCTTCAATCTTCACTTTGGTTTCCCTCTAGATAATCTATTCATTGGGCTTCAAAGCTTCACAGAGTCAGTATTGAGTTTCCCAGCATGTTCCAAGAGCATCAGTAAGGTTTCCCGTCAACTCCCATGAGAAACTGAGCTATTGCCCCTCTCCTTACATTGAGAGAAAAGGGGTATCACAAACCAGGGCAATCTGTGCACCCTTGCAACACATGATATGGGACAGAAAGCACCTTAGCAAAAGACACCTGCTGTGCCACAGTAGCTAGGTTTGGAATTAGAGTCAGGAAGATATGAGTTCCAATCCTGACTCCATAATATACTAGCTGTTTGTCCCTGGGCAGATCACTTAGTCCCTCTCAGGCTCAGTTTCTTCATCTTTAAAATGGAGATAACAATACCACTTCATAATGTTACAAAGATCAAAGGAGAAAATATATAAAATGGACTCTGAAATCTTTAAATGCTCTTTATTATTATTGTCGTTGTTATTACGAGGTAGATTGACATTATCTACTTATGAGAAAACTGCCCAGGCTTCCTCTCTTCTTGAGTGAAGAGGAAACAAGAGGAAATAAATATAGGACTCAATGACGATGGGGAGCAGCTTTATCCCTTGACTCTCTGTGGAAGAGCAACCCAGTGCACAAGAGGGCAAAATGTTACCATTAATCTATTGTATTTAGTATTCTTTTGGTCAAATCTGGTAAAAGGAACATTTATGGGGGCTTTTGAGATATGATTTTGAGTGTATGCTGAAGTGAGTGCATGTGCTATGAGCTTGGAGTCGCTTTCAGGGCATCTAAAGCAGAGGGGGACCTATTCTAGATTTTTTTAAGTCAATGTCTATATTACAACATCTATAATACTTTAAGTAATCTTCGACTTTTAGATGGACTCTACTGAGTAAACTAGGGTAGTTCAAGGCCTTTTCATACTATTGGGGATGAGTTGGAATGTTGCCAAGGACATTGAAACGGAGGATGTTATCAATTACTCTGAGTCTGATAGGGCTGAGCTGCTTCTTGGTTCAAATCCTACCTCAGATACTTTATAACCGTGTGATCCTGGTCAAGTTATTTAAACTTATTTAAACAGCCTCAGTTTCTTCATCTATATAATGGGGATAATAATAGTACTTTTTCCCAGTGTTGTTATAAGAATCTAATGAGAAAAAGATTGTATGTAAAGCTTTTTGCAAATCTAAAGTGTTATAAAGTTAGTTATTGCTCTTACATATATCAGCAGAGAATCAGAAAGAGATTAAGATTATAGGGTAATAATTTGTGGCATAATTTTGCAAAGGAGAAAACTGACACCCAGAGAAAATAAATGGTGTGTTCAAAGTAACATAGATAGTAAGTGACTGTGTCAAGTCCACAAGAATTTATTAAGTTTCTACTATATGCCTCCCATATGTGTCAAACCTCAGGGTCTAAGAGTCAGGATTGTAAACCCATCTCCTCTCAGTTATAACTCTAGCATTCTTCCCATTACACCCCAGTATCTAGAAATAACCTAAAATCCTCAGGGATTCTCAATTTTATGAGATCAGACACAATCACTGTGACTTACATAACATTCAGGGTGACTTAAGGTTCAGGTATATTTTCTTTTGGAACAATAATACTCTATGTTTTTAAAATAACATTTTATAAACCCCCCAAAATGCTTTCCTAATGACCGAATGGTGAGAGAGTTGGTGAAAGTATTATCATTCTCATTTTATAGATGGGAAAACTGAGGCTGTGTGGTAGAATGACTTGCCAGTGGCCACATGGTCAGCAAATGGCAGAACCAAGACTCAAATCTGGGTTTTTCTGAGTCTGTCTAGCTTGTGGTCCACTAGAACATCTTGTAACTAACAATTGTTGTGGTAGACTTATGGGTTAAACCATGGTCAATTTCTGTTAACACATTTCATGTTTTAAAGATTAAAAGCAATGGGACCCTGGAAATAAAAAAAAAAAATAATAAAACCCTGTCTTTCTGAACACTGTAGACATTGTTTTCGGAAATATCTCCAGGTTGCACATTTTCTTGTTTTCAATGAGCTGGTTGAGAGTCTGGAAAAGGAATTGGATAAATGATGGTGGGAATCAATATTTAATACTAACCCAGCATATTCTCAGAGGGGTAATCAGGGCTTATATGTTTATACCCTTTCTGGGAGGTATTTACAGTTGATAAAAGTAAGGTACAAAAAGGTCATGTCTTTTACCAGAAATCACACAGAGAGTAAGATCTGTAATAGAAACTGAAGAAATTGGCATTTTAGACCTGGAAGATACTGAAGAAATAATCCTAGTCCAACTGCTTTATTTTGAAAATGAGGAAAATGAAACCCAGGGGAGGTAAACGGCCAGCCCAAAGTCAAGCTTGTAAATATAGCACACTTTCCATCTTACCATCCTAAATCCAACTTTTCAAGCAAATATTATATTCCTCTCTTCTTGTGAATGAGCTGAAAACTTTGAGCTTGGGGTAGATAATAGACTACATAGAATATCTGCACAGCATTCAGCACTGCCCCTTATAATTCCCTTTTGGGGTGAGATGATCAGTCAGTAAGTGAGTCAATAAACTTTTGTTGTCTACTGTGTGCCAGGAACTGTGCAAGCTCCATTTGCTGACTGTCTTTTGGGCCCTCCTGGATAAGTACTGGGGATATAAAGAAAGGTAAAAGACCATCCCTCCTCTCAAGGAACTCAACAATCTAATGGGGGGAGACAACATACAAAGAATTACTAAAGCAAGATGTACATAGGGTAAATTGGGAATAATTTCAGAGAGAAGGAACTAGCATTAAAGGGCATCAGAAAAGACTTTTTTGTAAGAAGGTGAGATTTCAGAAGAGATTTGAAAGAAGTTAAGGAAGAAAGGAAATGGAGATGAGGAGGGGGAGAATTCCAGACAAGGGTACAGTCAGTGAAAATAAATGGAGTTAGGAGATTGTGTATGCTCGCTGAAAAACAATGAAGAGGTCCATGTCACTGAATAGCAGAATTCATTGGAGGAGGTGTATATAAGAAAATTAGAAAAGTGGGAGGAGGCATAAGATGGGGTATATTTAGCCATGTCCTGGAATGACTATTTTTGAATATAGGATCTGATAGAATGGAAGCTCCTTGAGGCCAGATAGAAGACAAGAAACTATCCAAAGGCAAATGAGTGAAGTGTCAATTGCCCACACTTGTTAGTGACAGGGCCTAAAAATCCTGGATGGAAGGAAGGGGCTAAGCTGACACTACAGAACACACTTGAGATTCTCTAGGCAAACTGAACTGCAGTGTTTGCCTATAACATGTGGGTGGTCCTCTCTATGTGTAATGACTTTCTGTTTTAAGACCCATCTTCTTTTAAGAGACTAAAACAAAACAAAAGGGCCCTGGCACATGGGCCTTGTGGACCATTTGGATAGAAGCTGGTGGTCTGATGATAAATAAGCTGTTATCTTACTGAGGGTCAAGGGTCAACTGCCCTCCTAAGAATCATTTCATTTCCTGGTCAGTATCTCCCCTCACTGGTTGTGGTGGAAGGCACTCTGTTTAATTATCTTCATCTGCTCCATCCTCTTGAAGATCAAGTATTCAAAACCCCTGTGCTTTTTAGGTAATTGGCAAAACTAGCTAGAAACAACCCCAAAGTCTAATAAGAACAGGGTGGTTTAAAAATACTGTGGTGCTATATATAACCTATATCTGATTGCTTACCATCTCAAGGAGGGGGTAGGGGAAAGAGGAAAGGATAGAATTTGGTACTCAAAACTTAAAAAACCCAAGTGTTAAAAGATTGCTTTAACATATATTCAGGGGAAAATAAAATATTTATGGAACTATGGTGGTACATACATATAAGGAAATGCTCTGTTGAATTAAGACCAACGAATGCAGGAAATACTGAGAGATCTGGAAAAACCTTTATGAAATAATGAGAAATGAAAAAAATACAACCAGAAGACTACAACACAAGCTAATTCTGATCAGATTAAAAGAAAAGTGTATAAGAATGAATGGATGAAGAATGTCAAGGAGGACTTAGAAAGATGGAGTGAAAAAATTATGCAATGAATTAATTTAAATGTAAATATTTGCTAAGAAAGTTTGGTTATATTGATGTTAAATGTAAATTTTTTATTTTTAAAATGATAAATTTTTAATAAAATATTTATTAATATGAAGAATTCAGAGTAACCAAGATAACAACATACACACTGATTACAACAATGTAAATAAATACAGTACTAAAAGAGGGGTGGGGGAGGAATCAATAAAAATCTATCAGCAAAGACAATGGGTAATATTGTCACCAAAATATCAAAATTAAAACTCAGACCCTGCCTGTTCTCCAGCAGTAAGCTAAAAATAATAAAACTAATAATAAGTGGCCTCTATCACTCACAATCACTATTCAAGGAACTTAACTGTTTGGGGGAATGGGCTGGGGAGGGGGCTGTATAGAAAGATATTTATATAATATCTACACCAGGGCAGTGAGGTAGGGCAGTGTCTAAAACACTAGGCTTGGCATCAGAAAGGCTCATCTTCATGAGTTCAAATCTGACCTTGCCACTCTGTTTCCCTCAGTTTCCTCATCTGTAAAATGAGCCAGAGAAGGAAATGGCAAAACACTCTCTAGTATCTTTGCCAAGAAAACCCCAAATGTGGTCACAACGAGTTAGATATGACTGGAACAACTGTAATGAACACCAGGAAAAGTTGTAAGGGAAACAAATTGAAATTCCTATTTTTTCCATTGACTTCAGATCAGCAATGGGTTCAGAATAAAGCCAGGACTAGGAAAGAGAAAGGAAGCTGGTGACCTAGGGAAGCAGCATAAGGGACACTTAAGCAGTCACCAAACTGCCAATGATCTCAATCTCAATTCTCTGTCTCTGTCTCTCTGTCTCTGTCTGTCTCTGTCTCTGTCTCTCACAAACACACACACACACACATACACACACACACACGCAGGCACGAGGCTGCTCGCATAAAACACAATTTAGAACTCTTGATTTAGAGCGAGAAGGGATTTTGAAAGTCAACAAACCTAACTTCTTTATTTAACAGCTGAAGGAACCAAGGGCCAGAGACACTGAGTGACCTGTTTGTTGTGCAGGTGCTAAGTAGCAGCTGGGATTTGAACTTGGGTCCTCCAACTTCACATCTAGCACCCTGAGCTTCTAAAGATACCTAAAGTACACAGTTTAGAGAGCAGCAGGCTTGAAGCCTGACCTCAGACACTTACTAGTTTTGTGTCCTTGGGCAAGTCACTTAACCTCTGTTTGCCTCAGTTTCCTCTACTGTAAAATGGAGATAATAGCAGTTCTCACCTCCCAGGGTTGTGAAGATCAAATGAGATATTTGTAACATGCTTAGCACAGTGTGTGACACATAGTAGGCTCTATGTAAATGCTCATTCCTTTCCTCTTCCCTATGGTCAAACAACTTATAAGTGACAGAGCTAGAACCTTTCTTCAACTGTTTTTTAAAGCATTCTTTCCATGACAATGAACTCCTTCTACACATACGTTTCCAATGGTCAAGAGTGAGCAAGGACTTCTGTCCAATCAGAAAATGTATGATTATAGAAGAATATGCACGAGGAATGGATCTATCAAACATCAGACAACTGGTGGCAGAGTGAAGAGAGGGTGAGACTTGGCATCTGCAAGACGCCACTCCAAGTCCTTTTTCCAACATTTATTAGTTTTGTTTTTTTTTTTTTTTTGCTTTTTGGAGGGCAGTTGGGGTTAAGTAACTTGCCCAAGGTCACACGGTTAGGTTTTTGTTTGTGTGTGCGTTGTGTCTGGGGTTGGATCTGAACTCAGGTCCTTCTGACTCCAGGATTTATTAGTTATTTGACCCTAGACAAGTCATTGAACTTTCTGTAACCTCAGTATCCTCCTTTATAAAATACTCCCATCATCTACCTCATAGAGCTGAAATTTGTATCAAAGATAATAAATGTAAAACATCGTTATTTGGAAAAGATGTAGAGAAAGTTCTCTAGCATATTGATTCCATAAAAAAATCTATGAGAGAATATAAACAGGAATTAGATAAGGATGGGAAGGTATAGATGGGTTATAACTAAACTAAAGGAAAATCCACATCATACATCCCTGAAAACTGAAATATAATGGATGGTAGCCTGTAATAATGGAGTACAGGGTTGCTGTCATCTAGGAAGAAGGAAGAACAAGTCTAGTCCTAATTCCTGAGATGGACAGAAGTTCTGATGGTACAGGATGGAATGAGTGCAAGGGCTTTGATTCCTTTGGACTCCTCAATGACAGTAGTGCCCCTATAATAGCTTCAGCCTCCATTGCCAAAGTAGATCTGCTAAAAAGCAGAAAGATAGAATAATTTCCTTCCTTTTCCTTACCAATGGCCAAACCTTTGGTGGAGGTGCTTGTACAGTAGAAAGGAGGCTGGCTTCCATGTCAGAGGGCCAGAGATTAAGTTCAATTTACCATCCCTAGAGTCTTTCCATTCATATTCTGTCTCTCTGCCATGCTGTGACTCTATCTTGCTATTTTTTCAGTGTTAAACTTTTTCTTTTCTGAATCTCTATCCTTCTATGTCTTTCTGTTTCCATGTCTGTCTTTTGCTATCTTTCTGTCTCTTTCTCTATTTCTATCTCTTTCTCTCACCCTTTCTCTCTCTCATCCTGTCTCTTTCTCCTCTCTGTGTCTGTACTGTTTCTCAATCATATTACTCCCTTCTCTGTTACACTTCTTCCTCTCTGTTACTCCACCTCGCTGTTTTTTATTGCTTTCATTACTCCTTTTTTAACCTTAGCCTCAGTTGTCTCCTTTGCCAGATGAGGGGACTCAGTTAGATATTTCTAAAGTCCATTCCTGCCCTAGGTCCTTTAAACAAGAGAAACACCCTTTACAGCATCAGCAAAAGAGAAGAAATGAAAGACATGAGCTGCACTTAACTGACTGACTTCCCCGTATCCTTTGTTGGTATCATGCATTGACACACAATGTGCTATGGACACAGCAGTCAAACAGATGGGTGTTGAATGAGGAAAGTGGGTCACAAATAGAACCCACCAAGAAGAATGTTCAGTGCTTTCCAGGAACTTACCTTAGGGCAATTAGCCTTCTTTGGAGACAAATAGACTTTATGTCATTAGAACACAAAAGGGCACTATTGACTCACCATCAGCAAAGCAGCAGAGCCAGTGGAATCTGGGTATTCAATAATGGCAGCTAATCATTACCACAGAACTTGCCTGAAGTCAGTTAAAAGCAGAGATAAACCCAGGATTTGGGGCAGAGCAGAAGGGAATGCCACGGGAGTTGTTATTTATGAAATTCCAGAACAAGAATGATCTTGTTCTCTCAGCCTCTTGGTGAGGAAAAAAAACTCCAGAGAACACAAGGATGAATGTAGGCACTTTATCTAGGCTTGAAGGGCTGGCCTGATTTTGGCTACCTATTTGCTTCACATTGCAGTTTAAGCAATTGTCTAGAAAGCCCTGTTTGAGGTGATGCGCTAGTCACGATGGAGATGAACTTTCTTTTCCATATCATAAAACTCACCAGGTTTACTGGATGCTGATGCTGCTGGTTTGCAGATTTATCACTGGCAGGGATGTGGAACCTGTGGCCTCAAGAACACATGTGGCCTTCTAGGTCCTTGGGTAAGGCCTTTTGACTGAGCCCAAGTTTTACAGAACAAATCCTTTTATTAAGAGAATTTGTTAAGTTTGGATTCATTCAAAGAGCCACTCTTGAAGACCTAGAGGGTCACATGTGGCCTTGAGGTTGCAGGTTACCCACCCCCAGGCTAGTGAAACTCTCTTATGTCATCACAAACTTGATTCTGTGGCCTTATTGTTTGGATCAAATGTTCAAATTGATTCTGTATTTAGTGTCTGGGGAATTATGTTTCCAAATCTCCCATGGTTCAAATGTCTAGGAAGCCTTGTCATCCTAGCATTGGACTGAGCTCTGTCCACTTACCAGGGAAGTTATGATAATTTCCTCACCTATACCTCACTTTCCTCATCTGCTCTTACATTTTTGCAAGGATCAAATCATATAACTTTTGGAAAATATTTTATAAAACATCATGAAGAAGTTCTTCCTGTTATTTGTTAATTGAATGAATGTCACAAAAGTGGGTGAGACCATACTGAAGGAAGATAAAGTGAAGGAAGATGTCTAAATGCTATGAGATTAGGAGAGAAAGAGAAGATGTATCTCTGAGAAAAAGCCTTAATTTTTTCAGTAAATTTTGAGCAAAGTTCTGTTGAGAAGGTAGATGGAGGGGATACTGTGGGTGGTTTGAGGACAGGCAAATTTTGGAACAGTCACTGTGGGAAGTAGGAAAGTAAATTTATTAGAGAGGAATAGAATGTTTTCCTTGCAGGGCCCAGCTGAGATAAGAAAATCTGAGTCTGTAGTTGACCCAAGTAATGTCGTTTTGTGATTTTTTTTTGCCAGCTCTATTCAGAAGCACATAAATGGGGGTAAAGGAGGAAGATGGTGTGAATAACCCACGATTGGGGCTTGGCATGGTGTGATCAGTGAAAACACAAGGGCACAGGGGATTTGAGAGTGAATGACAGTGTAGAATTGAGTTGGTTTACCGAGGGATTGAGACAGAGAAAAGAGGAAAGAGTAGCCAGTTCAGGGATCATGGTGTGGCAAAGAACTGAGGGCTAGAGAGAGTGGAGGTCACAGTAAAGATAAAGAACAGGATTAGGAGTCATAAGGCACAGGGGGATACAGATTGATAAAAGATTATGATCAGATAAAGGGATTTTTCAGTTTGTGAACAACGAAGTGGAACCGTTGCAGGAGACAGCAAGATTGAGGGTATGACCATATATGTGTGCAATTGATTGGAGTGGGAAAGCAAGTCATAGGAACTGAGTGGATTGAGGAACTGGTAAGTCAGGGTAATTGATGGAGCATCAATGTGTATATTGAAGTCTTCTAGAGATGAGGAAAAGAGGAAATACCATGACAAGCACTAACCTCACTGAGAAAGGAAAGAAAATGTCTTGGTGATCAAAAGATATACAAACACCAGTATCTGGACTGGGTGATCATTTTGGCTGACATGAACCTTACTAGAAGAGAGATTATTTAGTGAGATTGGTAGAACAATTGTCTGGAAGTGACATTTGATATCAAGGAGTATTCTGATTGCCCCAACAACACCGTTGAATTAGGGTTGTTAAATAAAGAGCAGCCAGTTCTAGAAAACATGACCAGGGAAACTCTCATCAGGAGGGAGTCAGGTCACCATGAGAGACAGAAGTCACCTAGATTCTAATAGTACTGAGCATCCTGGTTAATAATGGCAGCAGGATCTTTTTCTATCTAGGGAGGGTTTCTTCTTTAGCTACAGGCTTCATTCGGGCAAACCAGACTTGCAGGCTTCAGTACTTCCCAGTTCCAGATCTGGAGTATTGCACTAAAGTTTTTTACCACCCTCTGTGAGTGAATGAGTTATTCCCCCTCCCACTGTGTTAGGAGAAAGAAGAGTTATTTGAGATGTGGAAAAATTGCTTAAAAACGGTTGTGAAAAGAAGCAACTGGAGGGGACATAGTCTGAAATTCCAACCTGGAGGTTTGGAGAGAATCTCACCTGGGGTGATGCTGACTGTGCTGGCTGCTAATGTATTTTCCTGATATGGTTCTCTTCTATTTTAAGTAAATTGTTGTGTTCTACCATGACAGAGTGATGTCATGTGATTAATTACTAGTAATCATGAGGAATACATCCAGAGGGAGTAGAATGTGGATTGTGAGCATTTTTTTTTTTCAGCAAATACTAGTTCAAATCCCATTTAAAGATACAGTGGTAATACAATTGACAAGTAGAAAGAAGGGATAAACTTAGTGTAGCTAAAGAATCATGGGGAAATTGAATCAATTCAACCCCCAATTAAAATCTATATAACTATAATATAATATATATGATGTATATATTATAATATATAATATAATTATATATATATAATTTATATATATGTATATATATATCAGGCAAAAGGTACATTGCCAGGTGTTGGATATAGAAATATAAAATCAAAATAATCTCTGCTTTTAAAGAGTTTTTATTCTCCTAGAGGTGGAGGAAAGTACTGCTGGAACACAGAGAAGTGCGGGAGAAAGTGAATAGTCAAGAAGATGACAAGGATGAAATCAGATAGAAAAGGAAAAGAGGTAGGAAAAGGTAAAGAGGTAGAAAGTGTTATAACTAGGTGTTTCATGGAAGGTTTTAATAAATTGGGAGAATCTGAGCTAAGCTTCAAAATAAATAAAGATTTATAAAGAAAGATATGAGGAAGGGATGAATTCAAAGAAAGAGGGACATCTTAGGTGAATGCATGGAGGCCAAAACTGAAATATTGATTTTGGGGAATACCCAAATTTGACTGGAATACAGACTGTATAATTTAATGTAATATAAATAAAGCTAGAAAAGATACTTTGGAGCTAGATTATGGGGGTCCTTAAATATAATCTCAATTGTACCAATGAAACGAGCCCTTATCCTTATGAATTAAAGAAGTTTATATATTATTTAAATGACAGCAGAGAATAACCAAATATTTTTTATGTCAATACTCAGACGCATGAAGAACAAGAGAAAATGGTTAAGTATTTGCCATTCTTAGTTAAATGTAGTTAAGTAAGAATTAATACAGTAGAGAATTGAATGTATAAAGGAATATGGAGACGAAAAAATATTCAGACCTGAGTTCTTCTGATAAGACTACCTATGAGATAAAGTTTGAAAAATAATAAAGATAAAATCTCTTTGCACTAGAAAGAATAATGGAGGTTAGATCTCCATAGTTAAATAACCTGAGTTCCAATTTTGGCTCCAGGAAGGGGAGTTACATAACTTTGGACAAGTCACCCTATCTCTCTAGGCCTCAGACTCTACATCTGTAAAATAAGAGGGTTGGATTAGATCTTCTCAAAGATTCCTCCCAGGTCCCAATCAGCAAGCTCATAGGAATGATAGAGCTGGAGAACGAATTGAAATCTCAGGATTACTACAGTATTAGAAAATGTTAAACAGAGACTGAATGTCATTTTGGGGAAAATTGTACAAGACCACTCCTTGGTGTCAAAATAGATGGCATACTGAAAATATTAAGAAATCACAGAGCCTTAATAAGGAGAAAGTGAAAATCTGAATAACCCCGGCTCATTATCTCCAGACAGCAGTGAAGCAAGACGAGTGAATTACTTAGGGTGGCTAGCATAATGCTAGCAGGCAAAGGTGGAACTGTTCAACTTCTGTCTTATCTCCAAAGAAGGATATATGACTTGGCAAAATAAATGAAAAATGGTTAACATGGAATTGAAAATCAGAAAGTTAGGTGGTGATAAGAGCACCTACTATAACTCTTCTCAATGAATACAAATCATTTGTCCTATTACTCACATACCTCTCCCTTCCTCCCACCAAAAAAAGCTGTTGTTCCTCCAAATGCCTCTATTTCTTTTGATGGCGGCATCATCATTATCATCATCATCACCACCACCATCATCATCATCACCATCACCACCATCACCATCATCATCATCATCACTAATAATAATTGCTAACATTTATATGGCACCTAATATGTGCCAGGCACTGTGCCAAGTGTTTTACAAACATTCTCATTTGAGTCTCAGAACCACCCTATGCGATAAGTGTTATTATCCCCATTTTATAGTTGAGGAACCTGGGGCAGAAAGAGATTAAGTGATTTCCCCAGGGTTACAGAGTTAGCAAGTTCTAGGGTGGGATTTGAACTTAAGTCTTCCTGATTCCAGGCCTGATACTCTACCACTGTGTCACCTACCTGCATTTATTTGGCTCTTTAAGGTTTGCAAAGTGTTTTACAAATATTATCTAATATACTGATGATGATCTTGGTGGGGTAGGTGCTATTATTGTTTAAATTTTCAGATGAGGAAAATAAAGTTGGGAGGTTAAATGACTTGCCTGGAGTCACATAGCTTGTATTTGAGGCCACTTTTTTTTTTTTTTGTGCTTTTTGGAGGGCAACTGGGGTTAAGTAACTTGCCCAAGGTCACACGGCTAGGTATTTTTGTTTGTGTGTGTTGAGTATCTGAGGCCAGATCCGAACTCAGGTCCTTTTGACTCCAGGGCCAGCACTCTACTCACTGAGCCACCTAGCTGCCCCTGAGGCCACTTTTGAACTGAGGTCTTCTTGACTCCAAGTTCAGCAGTCTAGCCCAGGGTTTTTGTGGCCTTGAGGTCACATGTGACCCTCTAGGTCCTCAGGTGTGGCCCTCTGACTGAATCTGAAGTTCACAGAACAAATCCCCTTAATAAAAGGATTTGTTCTGTAAAACTTGTCAGTCAAAGAGGCCACATCTAAGGACCTAGAAGATCACAGATTCCCTACCCCTGACTCTAACCATTGAACTACCATCTAAAGCTATGCAACCATGGAGTCATCTTTGACTGTGCCTTTTTCATCAACTTCCCCTCATGTCCAATCTACTGCTAAATAGTGTTAGTTCTGTCTCCATTTTTCTTATCCATTCCCTCATGACTTGTTTCACTTTTTTTTAATCCCCAATGTCTAGCAGTGTCTGATACATACTGGCATTTAAGAAATGCTTTCTGATTTATCTCAATTCACATGACCATAACTCTAATTCAGGCCTTTACCCATTTTCTACAGTATTATTCTAATAGTTTCTTATGTACTCTTCCTTATAACTGTCAAATTAATATTCAAGACATGCCTGATTATGTCATTCCCCAAGGACAGTTTTATCACATGGGTAGAATGAGTAAAAATGGTAAATGGGGAGTTGAAATCCAAAATTAGTGAAGTTTATAACAAAACCCCAAGCTGATCTCAAGGAGTTCCATTCATCAAAGCTTATATGAATACTATCTCAAGATATTGATAAAATGTGTATATGTGATTTCAGAGCATTTTACTACCATCTTTGAATAATTATTTAGAATAGTAAAGGTATTGTTGGATTGTAAAGGGGAAATGTCCCTTTTTTTCAGGAAGGGGGAGAGGATAGAATTCAAAACTCTAATCTAAGTGGATGATGAGTCTGCCCTTAATTCCTGGAAACCTCCTAAGATAGTGTAATGGAAATGCAAATTTAAAGATCTTCCCTGCCCCTAGCTTAAGTGCCCCTGGAGCTTGTGGTGGGAGGCTTGTTTTTCAGGAAAGCCCACACCTTGATACTTTGTGATTGGGCTGTGGGTCAAGAAGTTTGTTACATTCTCTGAGCCAGTAGAAGGCTATATAGGCCCTGATGAGGGGCTTTGCTTTGGGGCTCACTTTGAGAAGTGTTGTGTGATTTGACCAGATGAGACTCTGGGAAGCCGTTGTTGAGAGCCCCCCGGCTTTGAAAACCCAGATGTTGATGCTTCCCTCTCTGGTAACTGTGATTTGGTATTGATGTATATAATGTTGGGACAGTTTGGAAGCCTGTCTATTTGATCTGTTTGTATACTTTGAAGTTCGGGGTGCTGACCTTTTCCCCCTGAACTAGGTAATATATGTTTGTCTGATTAAAGTAGGCTTGTTGACCCATTTTGAGTTGCTTTCCTTTTGAAAAGCAGATCTAAGAACCTATATTGGCAGCTACCCTGGGGATATTGGGGTGCTTGCTGCTACAGATAGGTGCTTGAAAGAGAAAGTTAGAATTGCTGAAATGAAAAACTTCTTAACAATGTAAATTATCCCAAAGCAGATTGACCTCCTTCTAGAAGTGCTGGGTTCTGTCACAGTAGAGTTCCTTCCAGTGAAGACTTGAAGGCTACTTCTTGGGAAAGTAATAGAGTAGATTTCTGGTCAGATATGAATTGGACCAGATGGTATCTGAAGTCTTTCAAACTCAAATTTCTGTGCTCCTGTCATCATCATCAAACTGAAAAACTTCCATGACAAAGGGAAAAAAAAACCTTCACATGCTAAGATGGAAAGAAATCATGACTTATCCTTATGTGGTTATTTCAGTCTTACAAGATTTTCATTTTTGAACTAGAAACAGCTAGAGAAAATGTAATCTGATAGATACAAAATTTTAATAGAGGTGGAGGGAACATTAGTTTCCCAACAAATCTGAGAATTCTTTTTTTTAAAGAACTATACTTTAGGAAAGTTTCAACAAAGAAGACTTTAAAGATTTTGCATGAAACCCACACACACACGCGCGTGCACACACACACACATACACACACTCCCCCTAAAATTAATTTAGAAAAAGACCTTGGAGTGGAGTTAAAACAACTTAGGAGGCCAAATGGGCCTTTTGACAGAAGTAGGGGTAAGGAACAAGATTTAAAAAGAAAAAAAAACTTAATTCAGAGCTGACCATGAAAAAAATCCTGTAGAAAAATAGGTCCTTTTCAATTGTGGGAAATGAGTTGCTCTGTTACCATCAGCAGAGAGATGCAGTTGACCCTTTGTGGATAAGATGAGGTCAAAGTACATATACCAAGCACTGTGGTAGGTGTTGGAGATTCAATGAAAAAAATGAACCAGTCCTTTACCTTAAGGAGTTTTATTCTACATGGGGAAGCAGCATGTACATAAACAAAAAAATATTAAATTACACTCACAGTAAATACTAGGAAATATACATGATTAGAGGAGATACTAGAAAAAATTACACCTTATTTAAAGGTGCTGTGGAAAAAGATACCTATCAAATTAGTTAAATTTTAAAATGAAAATCTGTCTATTAAGATATTTCTTTTTTCTATTTATAAATGCAAAATTAATATTAGTAGGAAATTCCAACACCCCACTATCAGACTATGATAATCAAACAAAAAGATAAATAAGAACGAAGTTAAAGATGGAGAGATTACTGAAGAAATTGTAAATAACAGATGTGTAGAAATGGGTTAATGGACAAAGTGGGGAGATATATATCCATATACACAAAGAACAGTCATGACCATCGATCATGTGTCAGGTCACAGAGAAGTCATTGGTAAATTTAGAAGGGCAGAAATAATTTATGGACTATAATGCAGTAAAAGTAGAAATAAACATTGTTAATCTGATCAAAAGGTAAAGGACCATATGGAAATTAAAAATATATATATTTGCTAAACACTGTCTTGGCTAAAGAAATTATAGAAAGAATAACAGATAATCTCAAAGATAGTGACAATATAAATACAACTTATCAAAATTTATGGGATGCACTCAAAGCAGTACTTAGAAGCAAATTTATAGCATGAAATGGCTGCATTAATTATGGAAAAGAGAAGTTCAGTGAGTTGAATGTTTAAATAAATTAGAGTATAAAGCAAATCATTGATTAAAGGAATGTTGGGAGAGAGAGAAGATGGAAAACTCAAATTACAAAATTTAGAAACAAAAAAAGGTAGAATTCAGCAAATGCAAAAGAAATTAAGTAGAATATCAGAGACTATTATGTGTAACTTTATAAAATCAACAATTTAAAGATTTCAAGATGACAATTTGAATAAATATAAAATATCCAGACTGACAAGGTAGGAAATTGAGGAGCTAAGTAGGCCAGTGCAAGAAAGAAATATCCAATAATCCATTTGTGAGTTGTTATGGAAAAAAAAGTCATTAGAGACAGCTTCCAAAGTAAATCTTCTAAACCTTCAAAGAATATCGAATCCCTACAGTATATTTTTATGTTCATCTAAAATAAAGAGATGTATTTAAAGAGAAAAACAGTATTATACTCAACTCTTCCCATGATTTTGATCCTCAAACCTGGCAAAGGTAAGGAAGAAAGATAAAATTGAATGTAATTAGATATCAAGAAAACTATTTTAAAAAATAGCAAATAGTATAATAGCATATGATGATATTAATTATGCTTTAAGGCTTATCCTAGGAATGGAACATTGATTGAATAGTAGAAAAATGACTAGAATGAAAAATCTTATCACAAGAATAATGATATAATCCTATCAGTAGATATAGAAGCATTTAATAAAACATAACAATTACCTATCTTAAACTATTTTTATAGTACAGAAGTAGAAGGCTATTTCCTTAACACAATAAAATATGATTATTTGAAACTTAGATCTAGCATCACATGAACTAGGAGCATTTTAAGTAAAACTGGTAAAAATATTATTTCCCACTATCTCTCCTACTATTTTGATTTGTGATTCAAAATATTAGCCATAGCAGCATAACTAATTTAATTGATGCTCTGGAATTACTATCCCAATTTTCATTCTTAGTGATGAGTTGGGTCTCTAGAGTATGTCTACTATATCTCCCCTCAGGTTTATAGGGGTAGCCCTAAATTGATTCTCAATAGTGTGATTCTCTCCAAGATTGCCAGTTGATTATCAATTAACCAATCAGACTTAATTAGCTCTTAGAAAGGGGTATTAACTGAGTTTGTAGAGTAGGACTAATTGCTAGAAAATACCTACCCCTATTTACAAAATCTGTAGTATATCTCTGACCAGTACATTCATATTTCCAGGGAAAACAGGTCCAATCTTAAAGCAAAGGGCTAGCAGACAAATTCTGACTTTTCTCCTCTTTGTGTGGTGCTCAGAAAGTTCCTTTTAGGTATGATGAAGACTCTTTGCCAAGATTCCTATGGAGGTATGAATCAGCCTTCTTTCATCATATTCAGTCTTTTTAGCACCTGATGAAGACACTGCCATGAACTGCTAGTATCTCAGGGGGTGATGCTCAGATACCAAAGGAAAGATGAAAAGTTCAAAGGCCTCCAGATTCTTTGAAGGTCAGTGATCTTTGGACCAAGAAGGTAAGGAGGTAGAAAAGAGATTATGGTGCTCTCTTCCCTGCTTCTCTAGTAGTACTCCCCCCAACCAATTCCTTCTGCTCCAAAACTCTTTTCCCCTTGCATTTCCAGACACTTATCTGGCTTCAAATTTCTCAGGCTCTCTACTCACTTTCTTCTTTTAGATAGGCCCCACAGGTCATCAGCAAGTTTCTTCAGCCAAATTGAACACTCTTCCTATTGACCAAGAACTTTTTCACACAATCTAAAGTCTTTGATGACTTGATGGATTCTCATCATGTTTAAATTACTTAAAGTAAATGAAGTAGATTAGTTCTTATTAAGTCACTCAATCTAACTTCACCAACATTGATAAGACGACAACTTCTTTCTTTCATGGGAGGAGGCTGTGGAGGAAGGAGAAGGATTTTGGCTGAAGGAGAAAATGTGATTTTTAAGTATTGAGTGATTTAGGGAGAAAAAGGAAGAAGAGGAGAGGGGAAGGACTTCAGTTGACAGAGAAGAGCTAGAACTCACAAAAACAAATCAACCAAACAAAAACCCAGAATGGTTACAGCTGGAGTTAGAAAAAGCAACAAAATGAGGAGTGGAAAAAAAAAAGAGTTCAAGGTGAGTGATAATGAGTTCAAACTTGGGCTGAATTCAGGTTTCACATGCCTAGCATAAGTAAGGTGAGAATCCATGTGTAGGTAAAGGACAAATGATTAAAAGTACTAATTGAAGTGCATCAAGGGTGGTGAAGAGCTTCAGCTGCATACCATGTGATAACACAATAGCTCACTTTTATATAGAGTCTAAAGGCATTTAGGAAGGATTAGCACCTCTGTTGGGAAGACTTGCTGATCCCTTTTAAAGGCTGCTCATCCATCTTTGGTGTCCTCCTCCCAACTCTCACCTGTGTCTCCAAGAAGCTGTGGTATACACACTGGCCACACCTAGTAAAACCATCTCAGCAGATGGGCCAAACAAGGCTCAGGATAGCTGATGGGCTTCAAACCTGTTGGTAAGTTAGGGACATGTCTACTGCAAGACATCTGAAGACTTAGCCTGATGGAATGGGCATAGGAGAACAATTTGTTCCAACAGTCATGAAGGTGGCTGAAGCAGATTCTGTGCAGTGCTTAGAGTTTGGTCAGATGTAAAAGATAACAAGGTCATCCACTGCATCCTAGGCTGTCATCAGTTGTCTTGACTTTTGTCTTGCCACTGGACTTGAATGACTCTGGAAGAGAAAGTGAAGCTGATGACTGTGCAACTCTGCCTCACTTAAATCCAACTCATGTGCAAATCAAGACTTCACTTGATGTCATTGGTCCTCTGGAAACAAAAACTCCCTATGAATAGATTTCATTTTATTACCATAACAACCCTGGGGAATTAGTTACAATTTCCATTTTACAGATGAGGAAACTAAGTCAGTGAGTATCTAAGACTGTATTTGAATTCAGGTCTTCCTGACTACAAAGTCAGCACTCTATCCACTATGGCACCTAGCATTTGAAGTAACCAGGAATATTAAGCTTGAAGAAAATAAGACTGAGGTGACACAGTAGCTGTCTTGGAGTATTTTAATATCTGAAACTTGTGTTTAAACTGAATTGTAGGAACTCTCCCTATAACTTAACCATAAAAGATGGAAGGTGGCCATTCTAGAAAGAACAGAGAGCTGCCAGTAATAGAGAATGCCAAAGAAGTTTGGAGGATATATGAAATGATGCAAAGTGAAGAATCAGAAAAATAAGATACGTATAATGACAAAGATTAAAAAAAAGTAAAAGCAGCAAAGTATGCTTTATCATGATATAAAAGTAATTGGAAAGGAACATATTTAATATTTATTTACCTAATTATCCTTTTAATGCTTCTCCATACTGTGATCAGACTGGATAGCCATTCAGTATGCGGTAGGTTAACTACCCCCCCCCCAAATACACAATGGAAAGAACTCTGGATTATGAATCAGAAGACCTGAGCAATAAACTTGGCCTTGCTGACTGACCATGTACATGATTTTGAACGGTTATTTATTATTGCTCAGTGTGTTCCCCTGCCTTTAAAATGAGGGAGTTGGATTGAATGATTTTACAGTACTTTCCAGCCCTGAACTTCTAAAATTCCATTTCTCTTATCTACCTGAAAGTCTACCATTAGTGATTTTTCTTTGGTCAATCATTTCCATTTTTAATAGTCCTTCAAAATATAATTATTCCTAGGAAGGAAGTAAATAATTAAGTCAATAATACCTTATTTATGAATGAGCTTACCATTTGATTTCTTTTGTTTCAGGTGGACTTAGTGGTTTCAACCTTGAGGACTTTGGGGAATAGGAATGGAATATCAGGGAAGAGAGTAGAAGACAAAATGAGAATTCAAAGGCATAATAGAGTAGAAAGAGAACTGTGTTTTTTTGTCCCACATTATAAATTTGAAATTCAGGTCTTGTGCTTATTATGTTCTTTTGGATGTCACAAGCTCTCTGAGCCTCAATTTATTCATTTATAAAAAGGGGGTTGGACTAGAGAGAGGTGTCAAAGTTGTGCCCCCAGTTCCCAGTAATAGCAGGCAACACCATCAATGTATGTGGGACCAGATTAAACTGTAATAGGAAAATGTTTAACAAAAAATAAATACAAATATAATAAGACATAGATAATGTTAATTTATGGTTTTCTAAGTCAATAGCTTTGACTTTCTAAGTCAAATGCTTTTCTAAGTTTTTCAATGCTTTTTTAAAGCAACCCACAGCTATCAGTTTCTATTTGAATTTGACATCACTGGACTAGATGACATCTAACTTCCATTCCAGTCCCAGGATTATGATCCTCCGTATATTTTGTGCATATTTAACCATTTGGCCAGCCAATTATGGTTTATGTAGTTGTTTTCTGTAGTATTTTTGTGCTTCTTTTATTGAGCTATTCTCTTCAAAATGTCTTTCATTGTCCTCATTCCTTTTCCCAATCTTCCTCTTCTACTCATTTGATTTTCAAAATCACTTTTCGTTCTTTTTATCTCTTTCTTATCTCTTGTAGGAATTCTTGCTTGGCTTATGGTCAATGTACCTTTTTGGTTTTTTTTTTTTTTTTTTAGGTTTTGCTTGTAGATGATTTTCAAGTCATTGAACTCTTCTGTATTTGTGTCTTGAATTTCGCTATCACCATAGCTTTTACAATCAGGTTCCTTTTTTATCCTTTTTCCCTTTATTTCTTGACTTTGGAGTTTATGTTAGAATCAGTCTCTGCTCACCTCTGCGGGAGATAGCTGGCCTGAGCCTCTGTCTTTTATATTCTGCTTTCACAGCTGGTGGGGATCTATACGTTTTCAACAGAGGGGCAATTCAGATAAAGGTCCTCTCACTGTCCTCCTCAAAGTGGTGCCCAGTCATGTACCCAGTGCTAGAAAAAACAGTTCTCTTGTATCTCTTTATACCCAGGAGATCAGTTTTCTTACAGTCCCTGCACACTGGGCTGCTTTTTTCCTGACAATGCTGTCCCCTCCCCAGTGCTGCTGCCAACACTTACCTCCCACTCTAAGCTCCAGGCCAACCCTCACTTCAGTGACTGCAGCCTTTTCTTTCTATCTTTCTAAGCTGTTATAGGCTGGAAAAAATGACTCACTGTGACTTTTGGTTGGCATTTCAACCTCATATTTTGGTTTGATACATTTTCTGTGGTCACTGTAGAAGAGGTTGGGGGGCGGGAGCTTTGGTAGTTGTGGCCTGAACTATTAAGCAGTTTATAGTTTCTGGTATACTTCTGACTTCATTTTTCATTTTTACCCATTTTCTTATGAGTATTTCAAAATTAATAACTTTAAAAGAAACTTGCCATCAGTGATTCATAGACAAGGAGGAGAATGAACATTTTTAAATAAATGCCCCCCCCCCCTTTCTTCTTAATCTTGGCACTTGGTGCAGTAAGAACTGCTTCTCAGCCCCATTTTAATTTTAAACAATATCCTGAGGAACCAACCCCAGGGAAGATTGAACATGGCAGCTCCTTTTATGTCTGCTACAGCCCTGCTTCCTCAACAGCTACAACTAATGGAGATGTGGAAAAGGATGTTCTGTCAACCAAAGTCTTTGGCATTCATTATTTTAGAAGAATATGATTTTACCAGACACACTCCAGAAGGTGCCTTACTATGTTCTTTGTTGTTGCAGCCTAAGGACCATAAGATTTTTTCATCTGATGATGCTGAAATCTCCTATATATGTTTTCTCTTCTAATAGAAAATGATCTCCTTAAAAGTAGAGAGTGTCTTGCTTTTGTATTTGTATCCTTGATGATTAGCAAAATACTTTTCACATAGTAATTGCTGAATAAATATTTTTAATTAATTAATTAATTCTTTTATTCTACTTTATAATCCCTCTATAGTAAACCATTTCTCTTTTTTCTGTTACTCTTGCTGAATAGGCCAGATGGGGTTAGGGAGGAGGGAACTACCATTGTAATTCCCATTCCCCAATCCTTTAAAGGGGCAACTCTTGTTCTGAGACCATATGGATGAAGAAAATGTGCTTTCACTTCTGCTAACTATGAGGGCCCCTGCATTTCATCAGGTAATAGGCTTATATCCAGTAAATTTAGTGAATAATTCAACTCTGTTGTGCAATGGTTTTGTCACTGAAGAACCCATAAAGAGACAGAGTTCTTTCCTGAGTTTAGTCTGGGGTTTTGAGTAAGGTTTTTTCTGTTCAGATATGGGATTGGGCAATTAAAAAAAAAGCCAAGAATGTCTCAGTGAAATCTACAATAATGGTCTCCATTGTCTAACATCATATGACTTTCTTCACTTTGGCTTTATCTCCCAGTTCTTCAGACAGTCAGTAACTGATTCCCTTTTTGTTTAAGTAAGTATTGTTTACAGAAGCTCTGTCTCCCAAGCTTCCCTAGGAAAGCAAAGAATTTGTTGTCTCCTAATATTAACTGAGATGTGGGTAAGTCATCTCATGTCTCTGAGACTCGGTTTCCTCATTTTCAAAATGAAGAGGTTTTGCTAGATTATTTCTAGGACCTCTCAACCTCTTTTTCTGTGCCTAGAATGGGGTCCTGCACATAGTTACTTAAAAGTTGTTTGTCCTTGGGGGTATCTAGGTAGCACAGTGAATAGAGCACTGACCCTGTAGTCAGGAGGATCTGAGTTCAAATCTGGCTTCAGATACTGGACATTAGCTATATGACCTTGGGCAAGTTACTTCATCCCACTTGCCCTGCTTTCCCCCATTAAAAATTGTTTGTCCAATTGAATTACTGCTTTGGCTGCCCTTCCAGGATCTTCTCACTTCTTTCCTGTGATAAAAATAAAACATAGCTGTTATTCTAGTGAAGAATTAAAATTTAATTCAGGCATGCACAACTGCATGCCCATTCTTCTGGATGGCTGAGCCTTCCTTAGACCATGCCAGGAAATCCAGGAGCCCTCATACTATTGGGTAAACCAGAATTCAAAAAAGCTTCAAATCCAAAATTAATCCAATTTAATCTTATTCAATGCAATCCTCTCCTCTTCTATATTACCCTGTCCTGTCCCATCCTGTCCTATTCTACCCTATTGTATCCTATCCAATCCAATCCAATAAGTATTAAGTGCCTGATATGTGAAAAGCATCTGGGATGCAAAGACAAAATTAAAAACAAACCCTGTATTCAAAGATAAATATATACACAAAAGATAAATCTATACAAAAAAATTTGAGAAAGAGGAAAAAAAAGAATTAATAATTCTAGGGATCAGAAAAGAATTCCCCTAGGATGTAGTGTATGAATTAAGCCTTGATGGAGGATAGAAACTCTAAAATGCAAAGGTTAGGAGGGAGCAGATTTCAGACAAAGGGGTTGACCTGTACAAAGGCACAGAGATGGGAGATAGAAAATTCAGAAGAAAATGAATGAGTTGCTTCACAGAGAATCCCTTCAGCATCTCTGTGCTCTGATACTGCCCAAACTGTAATCTTCACCCATCAACATGTTAAGACATCTGGGCCTCAAGTGGATGCTCTGTGCTGACTTCTCCTTTTTGCCAGGATCATGGTGGTAGATGAGTAACTAATAATAAGGAATTAACCTCTTACAGTCAAGTGCAGTCAAGTGACTGGTATCTTAAAAACATATAAATGTCTTCAAGTAAGAGATAGAAGGCTCAAGGCAGGCTTTACTTCTGGGTCAATCCAGGCTGTCCAGGTAAATGACAATCAGAACCCTGGACAAGGAGAAGGGCACTCTATTGTGAACTCTCTGCTTACCCTACTAGACAAACTTGTCCTTTTCTCTCTTTTCTTTCTAAGAAATCTTGCATAGGGAGGTAGTATAGTGAGGCAGTGCTTCTTAAACTGTGGGTCATGACCCCCCCATTGGTTACCAAAAAATTTGGGGACAGTGAAAGCTTTCTGAATGTGGAAAGACGAAAATTAATTAAAAATCAAGTGCGTAATGAATCCGAGGTGTTTCTGGCAGTGCTCACCCAGGTTACATCTAGCAGTTCCCCAGCATGAAAACTTTGCATGGCACATGCCCTCAGGCCACGCAGTCCCATCAAATGTGAAAAAGAGGTTTCAAATGGAAAAAAAGTTTAAGAGGCCCTGGATAGTGTAGCAGAGAAGAAGTGATGATTAAGGCAGGAAGGCCTGGATTCAAATCCTGCCTCTGACACATATGACATTTGGCTGCCAAGGCCATTTTTGTGAAGTGTCACCTTCCCCTTCCCCCCCAAAGACCTCCATTGGCTCCCTATTACCTCCAGAATTAAATATAAAATACTCACTTCGGTATTTACTCCTCTTTATGACGTGGCCCTTTCTACTTTTCCAGTTTTTTTTTTATATCATAGTCCCCTCCATGAACTGTGAAATTCTGGTACTCTGGCTTCCTTGTAGATCCCCAAACATTTAATGACACTCATCTCCATGCCTTTCCTAACGGTCTGCTCCTTTACCTCTTCCTTTCTGTGTCTTCCTTCAAGACACAGCTCAAGTTCTGCTTTCTGTAGGATACCTGTATTCTCTCCTTCAGCTCCTGTCAGCTGAAAATCCATCCCTTTTAGATGGCCTTCTAGCTACTCTTGAGAGATATTACAGAGGCAATTTTGTGTGATGACCTTCTGACTACTGATGTAATCAGAGGACTGGCCAATGAAGACCCAGTCTTCAGAGTAAGTAAAACATCTACATGAAGATTATGTGAGCCTGCTTCTGGAAATTCCATGTGCATTTCCCCTCCTTACTTTCCCCTCCTCACTTAGAGAACCCACAGATATTGTGTTTCCTTTTGGCTTACTTCATGGTGATGAAAAGTCTTTATGGTGCCTGCTGAGATGGAACCAAATGTGTATAAAAGCTTCAAACAGGCAAAAGCTGTCTTTCCTGATGCTGAGCAAGATGAAAATTGTTGTGAGGAAGGACCTCAGGCCCTCTCTCCTCATGTCACCATGAACTCATGGCACTGTTTTTATTTTTATTTTTTTTCATTTTTAGGTGTTTGTTTTTTCCTCATCTCAGGTGAATGGGTATTAGAAAAAGAATGGGCCTGGTTAATGAATGAACTTCAGAAAGTCAGAAGAGCCTTCAGAAGCCCAGCAACTGACATTGGTGCTAGCATATGGTGGAGATCATAGTATAACCAAGTATGGGGTGGAGCCATTCTTGAGGAATGACTTACTTGACCCAACTCATTATTTTTTTAACTTATAGGGGAAAAGTCATTTCTACAACATAGTACAATAAAAAAGATGATTGCACATGAAACTGCAAATCTACTGTGCATGACTTGCTATTCTTTTCAATTATTCAACAAAATTATCACATACATTTTGTCTTCCCTCCCCCAGCCCTAAAGATGGCTACCATTAGGCACAAATAAGTACATATATGTAAAATTTTCCTATGTGTACTTCTATTTATCAGTTCTTTCTCTGGATTCAGATAGCATTTTTCTTCCTACGTCCTTTAAAGTTAATTTGAGCATTTGTAATATCAAAATAATTCATTTGCTCTAAGTCATTCTTTTTTTTTTAAACAAATACTTTATTAACTTCTGTTTTACATCATTCATTTCTGCCAGATTTTGAGTTACAATCATTTTCCCCCCATTATTCCCCTACCCAACCTCCCAGAATAGCAGTCCCACAAGATATCGCTTCCTCCAATCTGCTCTCTCCCATACCTTCTCCCATACCCCCATCGACTTTTCCATTAGAGGAAGATGAATCTTTGTGTCCCAATGCCTGCACATCTTATCTCCCAATTATAGGCAAGAGTATTAATAATAGTATTATATATATATATTTGAAACATTTAATGTTACGACCTCGAATTTCAGATCCATTTCCTTCCTCCCTTGTCACCCATTCCCTCTTGGGAGATAAGTAATTCAGTATATGTTGTACATGTCTAGCTATACAAAACATTATCATAGTAGATATATTGTACAAGGCTGCTTATAATTCCCTCCCACTCATCCCACCCCCACCTGGTCCATTCCCTACATGATCCTGTCCCTCTTCTATAGTGGGTACTTCCAACCTCCCCTCACCCCAAGGATGCCCTCCCATCCATCATCCCTCCTCTCATCCCCCTTCCCCCTATCCTGCTGCAGGTTGAGATATCCCATTTAGTATGTATGTCATTTTCTCCCTGAACCAAATTCAATGTGAATGTGGTTTTGCCTTTTTAGCCTTCCTTATTCTCCCCCTCCTTTGCACCCACTTCCCCTACATGAGATAGTTTACCCTACCATGTCTCTCCCCATCTCCTCTTACCACTTTCCTCTCTCACCTCATAATTTCATCCCTTGAGTACTCTCCCTTCCCAACAAAATCAACCTATGCCCTCTATCCATATATAACTGTAACCATATACACACACATTCACATATGTATTCATATGACCACACCCCCTTCTTCCATTATTTTCATAGTGAGAAAGATATCATCAGTCGCAGATATTGCTTTTCCATATAGGAATGTAAATAGTTCAACTTTGATTCCTTTTGATTTCTTTTCCCTGATTACCTTCTCAGGCATCTCTTACTTCTTGCGTCTGGATGTCAAATTTTCTATTCAACTCTGGTTTTTTCCTCAAGAATGCTTGAAAGTCCTCTATTCCACTGAATGACCATATTTTCCCCTCAAACAAAATACTCAGTTTTGCTGGGTAGGTGACCCTTGGGTTCATTCCCAGTTCTTTTGCCCTCTGGAATATCATATTCCATGCCCTTCGATCCCTCAGTGTAGAAGCTGCCAGGTCCTGGGCTATTCTGATTGTGTTTCCACAATATTGAAATTGTTTCTTCCTGGCTGCTTGTAGTATTTTCTCCTTGATTTGGGGATTCTGGAACCTGGCTATAATATTTCTGGGAGTTTTCTTTTTGGGATCTTTTTCAGGAGGTGATCAGTGGATTCTTTCAACCTCTATTTTGCCCTCTGGATCTAAAACATCAGGGCAGTTTTCCTTGAGAATTCTTGAAGGGTGATTTCTAGGTTCTTTCCTTGATCATGGCTTTCAGGTAGTCCAATAATTTTTAAATTGTCTCTCCTGGATCTATTCTCAGGTCAGTGGTTTTTCCCATGAGATATTTCACATTGCCTTCTAATCTTTCATTTGTTTGGATCTGCTTAACAGCATCTTGATTTCTCATAAAGTCATTAGCTTCCATTTTCTCCAGTCTAACTCTGAAGGAATGAATCTCCTCAGTGAACTTTTGAGATTCTTTTTCCATCTGGCAAATTCGACTTTTTAAGGCATTCTTCTCCTCATTGCCCTTTTGGGCCTCCTTTGCCATTTGAGTTAGTCTATTTTTTAAGGTGTTGTTTTCCTCAGTCAGGCTGTTGACCCTCATTTCATACTTTTCCTGCATCCTTCTCATTTCTCTTTCCAATTTTTCCTCCACTTCTCTTATTTGATTTTTAAAGTCCTTCTTAATGTCCTCTATGGCCTGCAACCCGCTCATGTTTTCCCCTGGGGCTTTTGGAGCAGGACTTCTGACCTCACAGTCCTTTTCCCGCTCTATGCCCCCAAAATAGGAGTCTAGGGTTGCATTTTTCTGTTTCCTTTGCCTTGGCATGTTGCCACTTAATTACTTGACTTTTGGGCTTGTTGCCACACTATGGCTTTAAGGCTAGATAGAGGAATTTTCGTCCCGAACGTGTGGGGGGCAACTTCCGTTTCTGGCAAGCTGTAAACCCACCCACGACTTCCACCCTAGATCACAATCCAGATCCAGGGAGGTTAAAGCAAGAGCGATTACCCCCCAAGACTGATCGCTGGATCTCCCCACGATTTGTAGGCTGGGAGCCGGATCTGCCTCTGAAAACTACAAAATGGCGTGTCTCCTCAGCGGCTTCTAGCCCCCAGGGGAGGGAGCTGACGCATTCCCCAAATACAGGTCCCAAAGTCCATAGGACACTAACCTCTTACTTTGTCCTAGGCATGTCTATGTTGATAATTCTGGAATCCCCACAGTTCCTGGTGTTCTGGGGTTCCTCCAGCCGGCTGCTGGCCCTGCCGCCCTGGGGCTAAAACCTCGGCTCACGCGGACCTGGGCTCGGCTCGGCTCCTGCGCTCTGCGTGCTGCCGGCTCTCAGACCACTGCGCTGGTCCTTCCTGCAGGGTGCTGGGCTGTCCTCAGCGGGAGGTTAGCTTCTCTGTGTCGTTCTGTGGGGGGCTCCAGAAGTTTTTCAGAGTCCTTTTTTACATAGTTTGTGGAGAATCTGGGGGCAGAGAGGCTTGGAAGAGCTGTTTCTACTCCGCCATCTTGGCTCCGCCCCCCTCTAAGTCATTCTTAAACCAATATTGCTTTTACTGTATAAGATGTTCTCTTGGTTCTGCTCATTTTGTTCTTCATAATATTGTTCAAATCTTTCCATTTTTTTCTAAAATCACTGAGCTCATCATTTCTTACAGACAGTTGTATTCCATCACAACCACATACCACAGCTTGTTCAGTCATTCCCCAATTGATGGGTACCACTGCAATTTCCAGTTCTTTGGCACCACAAAGAGAACTGCTATAAACATTTTAGAACATACAGATTTCTTTCTTTTTTCCTAATCATCTTTGGAGATAGACCTAGTAATGGCATTATTGGGTGAGTCAAGGGAGCAACTTGGGAGCATTCTTCAACTATTCCATACCTAAAAGTGAACTTGGTGTGTGGAAATGTTTTGTCACAATTAATCTTACTGTGATCGTATGCTTTCTGTAGACCACTGTGGTAGGGGGAGAGTGTTCTAGGTGTGAGAGGCACTGTATTTTGGTTTTTGCTCTATCTTTTCAGTAAATATTACTTTTTAAAGATAATTGGTCCCCAATTGAGAAATGGTCAAAGGATATGAATAGGAAGTTTTCAGAGAAAGAAATTAAAGATATCTATAAGCATATGAAGAAATGCTCTAAATCACTATTAATTAGAGAAATGCAAATCAAAACAACTCTGAGATACCACATCTCTCCAGTCAGATTGGCTAAGATGACAAAACAAGAAAGTGACAAATGCTGGAGAGGATGTGGGCAAATTGGAACGCTAATACATTGCTGGTGGAGTTGTGAACTTATCCAACCATTCTGGAGAGCAATCTGGAATTATGCCCAAAGGATTATAAATAATTTCATACCCTTTGACCCAGCCATACCACTCCTAGGGTTATATCCCAAAGAGATCATAGTAGTGGGAGGAAGAACCATATGTACAAAAATATTTTTAGCAGCCCTTTTTGTGGTTGCAAAGAATTGGAAACTAAAGGAGTGCCCATCAATTGGGGAATGGCTAAACAAGTTGTGGTATATGAATGTAATGGAATTTTATTGTGCTATAAGAAACGAGGAGGTGACGGATTTCATAATTACCTGGAGAGACTTATACAAACTGATGCTGAGCGAGAAGAGTAGAATCAGAAGAAATTTGTATACAATCACAGACATACCATATCTGTGACGACCAACTATGACAGACTGGACTCTTTTCAGCAATGCAGTGATATAAGTTAATCCCGAATGACTCAAGAAAGTGAGAAATGTGCCATCCAGAGATATAACTAGAAAGAACTGAGCCTGAATCCTGATGGAAGCAAACTAAATGATCTTGTTCTTCTCATTGTTTGGTTGTACTTCTTCCTTACCATCTTTCATCCCACCTAGTACAATATGCCTTTGTAATTGGAATAATGTTTAATATGAATGCATTTGCAGACCCTATACTGTACTATATGATGTCATGAGGGGAGGGGGGAGGGAAGTAAAGGAAATTTGAAAATCAAGGAACTAAGGAATTGAATCTTGTCAACTGAAACTAAACTAATAAATTAATTTAAAAAAAAAAGATAATTGGGCAACAGTAACTGGGAACATCTGAGTAGCGGAGGGGTTAGAGTGTCAGGCTAAGAATTAGGAAGACTCATCTTCCTAGGTTCAAATCTGATTTCATGCACTTTCTAGTTGTGTAACCCTGGGCAAGTTACTTAACCCTGTTTTCCTCAGTTACTTCCTCTGTAAAATGAATTAGAGAAGGAAATGGCAAAATATTTTAGTATCTTTGCCAAGAAAACCCTAAGATGGGATCCCAAAGAGTTGGACATGACTGAAATGACTGAAGAATAACAACAAATACTTGAAACTAGCTATTACTCGTAGTGTGGCATAAGAGGAAATAAGCTCAGAAAGGGGATCAATAAAATAAACAGGTTTTTATTTTAGAGTAGTTAGGTGGCACAGTGAGTGCTGGACTTGGAATCAGGAAGGCTTGAGTTCAAATCTGACTTCAGACACTGTAATGGCAAGCAAAGAAGTAGTTAATGCCTTGTTTCAGCTATTTAATTATTTAGCACTTGTTTCAGTTCAAGTTTCTTTTAAGCCTTGCCCATGATTATATCAAACCTTTTGTTAAGAAATAAAACTTGAGAACCCCTGCTGCTGATGTAACAGGAAGGGGCAAAACAGGGAGGAGCTTAATGACCATATATAAAGGAGAAGCCCAAGCAGGGGGAGAGTAGAACTGAGAAAGCACTTGTGATGGCAGATTTTGAGAATGGAACATTTGTGGTGGTGGTGGCACTCTGTTTGTCTCTTCTATCTGTGTTGATTTTTATTTTTTGTGATGTATGTTGAGTTCTCAGACCTTATTGGTGGGTCTGTGTTGATTTCACAGGCAGATAGTGAATTGATGATGGTGACAGCAATGTGCATGAATGTTATTGTGGCTCTGTCAAGACTTGTCTTCCCAGAAACAGAAACTGTACAGAACTTGAAGTGGACTGGATTCTGTGAGCTTCAATATGGAGCAAGAACTGGATGAGTAACTGGATGAGGAACTGGACAAGGAGCTGAGAGCTGCCTGCCTGTGAATCCAGGTGACAGTTGGGTAGATTCAGGCAGGAACTGGGACCATGGAAGAGGAACCATGGAAGCTGAGAGCCAGCCTTGAGTCAAGATGAAAAGACCTCTCCTTGGGTACCTAATGCTGATTGAGAAGATTATTATTTACTGTGATCTAGGGGTAGAGAACTTTGACCTTCTTACTTTGTGTCCCTTAAGGAACCTTGCTCCTTAAAGGTGCTTGAGTTAGGGACTTACTGAATGATATCTTTTGCTTAAAACTATGTGGCCACTCGGGTGAAAGCTATGTGGCCACTTTAATGATAAGTTGTTATGTCATAACATTGTGAATGCTGTACTTTGGTTTCTGTGAATGTTTTGCTTTAATTTACTGCTGAATAAATAGAGTTCACTGTACTATGTAATCAGAACCTTAAAGCTGTTCACAGTAGCAGTCCTCTGGAAAACTGCTTGTGCTTGGCTTTACAGACACTTACTAGCTATGTGACCTGGGCAAGATGTTTAACTCTGTTTGCCTCATTTTCTTCATCCATAAAATGAGCTGGAGAAGGAAATATTGAACCACTCCAGAATATTTGCCAAGAAAACCCCATGGACAAGAATTGGAGTATTGTGCTATGGTTCACGGGGTCACTAAGAGTCAGATATGACTAAAAGACTGAACAACAATAGCCAACATAAATGAGATCAATTGGTTAAATGATATGGGGGGAGTAAATATTAACTGACATTTGATATTGGGGATTCCCACTAAGTGGAGACTCACAAACAATAGTATAAGGAAAAACTACTGTCCCTCCACCCCTAGAACCTCAAGTTTATCACTAAAGCTCTGAAAGCAGAAGAGCATGGGCTCAAGGAATCCATCCTGCTATCTGAGTATGAATTGGGAGAACACATACACGACATTCATATCAAATTAGGCATAAAACAAAGAGATGTAAACTCACCGAAGTGTTTGTCACTGTCAGGGAGGACATCCAATCCAGAGTACAGATAGAAGCGTATTTTTCATCAATAGTGAGGTTCCTCAGATGTTACTATTTGTGGATAATATTGTGTAGTTCACATCAAACATTGGAACATTGCAGAACTTCCTAAGTGAGAATCATAATCACTGAAAAGTGTTTGGCCTAACTAACCATACAGGAAAAATGGATCAAAAAGGTAGATTATCTAAGCAGTGTTAAGAATTTGGATGCATAAACCATTGAGCTAATCCATCTTACACAGGCTCTGCAAATGGACAATGGGCTGGCCCCAAATTGAAAGGAAAATGACAGCAAGCTGGAGTGTCTTTGGGAAATTACACAGTACTATTAAGAACCCCAAACTTCTCTCTAAATAAAGAATTTTCTTTTAAACATTATTATTTTCCAGTGATGGTAAAAGACTGTGGGTAAGAGAATGTAATGTAAGATTCATGGAGAATTAAAGCTGGATAACACCCAAAGGGCAAAAGGGAGTTGCAGGGTGGGAATGAGGAGGCTGTAACTTTTTGCCAATGAAGAATTGTGCAGGAATCATGATTTCAAAGGATGTTGCTACAAAACTATGTGACCAGAAAAGGAGGTAAACTGGTCATATTTCAAGAGCAAAGAATAACTTCTCTACATCCCACAGTCTGCACTTATATCTGTGTAATGTTAAAAAAAAATCTAGACAGAAGTTCCTAGTATGTTGGGTGGGAAAGATTTATGAGTGAACCAGAGTCATACAAAAGAGAAAGTTTGAATGGGAGTTGAAGAGATTACAGATCCTCCAAAATATGAAAGTATCAATAATTTAGGTTTCCTTGTGAAAAAAATATGTTAGATAAAATTTTGTTAACTAGATTTTTCTTTTAATACATGTTCTTGGTGTGGAGGTGATTCTGGATTTAAAAAAAAACAACAACTATTTCCTGTAGAATGTGAGGCCTGTTGGATCCTGCCAAGACGGAGAGCTATCAATAAGGACCTACTGACAGGTCACATATCTCTGTTTGAATTGGCCAACAGGTGATGATGATGATGATAACGATGATGATGACGATAACGATGATGATGACGACAACGATGATGATGAATATAAGAAGGAGGAAGAAGAAAAGGAGGAAAGAAAGAGAAGAAGAAGAAGGAAAATCAGTCTGGAGAAACTCACCAAACCAAGATATGAATGAGCTAGCAATCTCTTTCATTCTTTGTATCTGTATCCCCAGTGCTTAGCACAGTGTTCAGCATATAGTAAATATTACTAAATTCTTGCTAATTGAGTAGTGTCATTGGAGGGAAGTTTTCTACATGGGAGAAAATGCATTCTTTGAAGACTTCACATTGGGATAACTTCACTATAGGTAAAGGGAGGAATATCCCAGTCATTTGCCACCTCTTGCATAGGATCTCATTCTCAACTTACTCTTTCATAGAGGAAAGAGAAGGGAACAAGCATTTATTAAGTGCCTATCCTGTGCCAGCCATTGTGTTAAGGACTTATAAAGATTATGTTATTTGATCTTTTCATTAACTGTGAGAGGGATATGCTTTTATTATCCCCATTTTAGAATTAAGAAAACTGAAGTAGAAAGATGTTAAGTGACTTGCCCATGGTCACACATCTATTAAATGTTTGAGAAGGAACTTGGGTCTTCCTGACTCTAGGCTCTGTGCTCTAGCCACTCTACCTGCCCAGCTGCCTCAAATTCTCCCACCTTATACTAATAACTTTGTTCAAAGTTCCATCAAAGTTTGCAGCTGTGCTTTTTCTTGGCTCAAAAAGGTGGAATCTATTCTAATTCACTTAGTTCTATGATTGTTATCTGTCCAATCTGGAAAGCCTGCTTTCAAAGCAGGTGTATATCTTTATCCCCTCCTTTGCTAATCTCCTAGTTCCTCCTCCTTATTTTAGGAACACTTGTCTTATATGAGAGATAAGTTGCAGAGTCCCTTCTGCAACTAATATGCACATTCAGCCAAGATGATTGAATAATAGAGAACTGTTTATAAGCCCCATCATTTATCAGACCAACAACTGTCAGTTGCACTGACTTCCCCTAGCAACTTTCAAAGTAGCTTTATTTTTTAAGTTACATTCTGAACATTAAAAAAATTCAAACAATATAAAACTAGGCCACAATCATTCCTCATTTTTCAAATGAGAGTGTTGAACTAGAGGTCTGTATGGTGCCTTCCACCTCTACATCTGTACTTCTGCTGTAATGATGGGGATTCATCTACATTCCCAAATAATCTACTAACCAAACAACAGTCAATGAGGTTTTAAGGTACTTTTTCATAACCTCATCAGAATGTGTAGACAAATTCTTTTTTTTTTTTTTTAAAGCAATTGGGGTTAAGTAACTTGCTCAAGGTTACACAGCTAGTCATTTGATTTATGCGTGGGTGCTCATTTTCTGAGGCCGGATCTGATCTCGGGTCATCCCAACTCCGAGGCCGGCGCTCTTACTCACTGCGCCACCTAGCCGCCCCTTTAGGGCAATTGGGGTTAAGTAACTTGCCCAAGGTTACACGGCTAGGTTTTTGTTTGTGCGGATTAAGTGTCGGAGGCCGGCTCCGAACTCAGGTCCTTCTGATTCCAGGGCCGGCGCTCTATTCACTGCGCCACCTAGCCGCCCCTAGACAAATTCTTAATGAATTTGAAAGTTCCATAGCATCCAAGGAATGGAGGGAAGATGATGCCACATGGAAACATCTTGTGCTTGATCAAGAAGAGCATGTCATACCGTTTGGGCTATTTATAAAAAATAGCAAGTCAGCACTAAATTAGTCAGTTGGTGAAACCTGGAGCGTTAGAGCCAAGTCCTTGAGAGGAAATGGATCTGGAAATGGAGAGAGGAGGAAAGGTTCCTTCTCATTCTCCTTCCTCTCCCTTCCTCCCCCCACCAAGTTATTGGATCAACTGAGTCAGTAGGAGAATACACATCCAGATGGGATTAGAGGGAAATGAAACAAGAGCAAACAGAACTTTCCCAGGAAAAGGAGAAATAACACCTCTGTTCTCTCACTTTATTTCTGAAAAGTTACAAGTCTGAAGGCTTAAGACCCTAGAGATGCAAAGGTAAAGAGTAACCTATCCAGTTTCCCATACAGCCACGACGTGTCTATGACCACCTAGGGCCTATTTTTCTTTTTTTGTGTTTATCCTTTCTTGCTCTTCAGTGAATGAGTATTTTGAGATGGGGACACCCAGTTGACCTGGTGAGCTCAAGAGAGCCAGTGATCCTAATGATTCTCCCAGTGGCTGGAGCCAATGGCAGTGATTGATGATAGAGGAAGCTCCTATGGATAAATGTAGAAAGACAGTCACCTAAAAACTGTGATGGTGTCAGGGAATGAAGCCCCTCCTAGAAGAGACAACATGTTAGCCATGTACTCAAAAGAGAAGCCCATCAGAAAGATATGTGTAAGGATAATTCCATGAAGACCCACAAAGGGAGAAAAGGATTTTTATGACCAGATTTTGGGTCATTCCTATCTACCCCATGCATTGTCTACACATGTGCCTCATTACTGTTCTACTTAAAATGTAAGCCCCTCCCCCTAGGGACATTGTGTGTTTGGAGGGAAAGTGGACCCACAGCTTGGAGAGAATTTTTGTACAAATAAATCGTTCCCAATATTCTTATTATACCTGTTTGGTAAGTATCCTTTTAAAAAGCTAATTAAGCCTGACTGACAATTAATGAGGAGCACACTGGGGTAGCCTTATAAATCCCTGCCCCTCAGAGTTACCCCCAGAGCTCTGAAGCAAGTCATAATCAGTCATAATCTGGAGATCTGTCCCACCAATGCAAGTGGGAATTGGGGAAGTAGTCTGGGAGTGTTTGTGCTATATTATGAGTATATATTATATTATTTCCCCGTAATTAGTCACTTTTCATTGTAGTTTTGTGCTTTAGATACACTACAGAGATCCTTGGATTCTGGTCTCCTTTCACAGAGGCTCACTGACTCTTCTCTCACCCTCGGTGCCCTATCAAGGTCTTCCTTTGTTGTCTAATCACATTAAGCTCCAACTACACAACTACATGCTAGTCAAATAGACTCAACAACTATTCTTCTAATGCCATCCTCCATCTCTGTGGTAGACCTTGAATTTTTTTTTCTAATTGTGTGTAAAAATTATTAACATTTTTTATTTTGAATTCCAAATTCTCTCCCTCCCTCCCTTACACCCTCATTAAGAAAGCAAGCAATTTGATAATCGATTATACAAGTGCAGTCATGCAAAACATATTTCCACATTAGTCATGTTGTGAAAGAAAATACAGACTGCCCTTCCCCAAAAAAACCCCAAGAAAAATAAAGTTTATAAAAGGTATGCTTCAATCTCCATTCAAACTCCATCAATCCTCTCTCTAGAAGTGGATAGCATTTTTCATCATAAGTCCCTTGGAATTATCTTAGATCATTGTTTTGCTGAGAATAGGGGAAGTAATTCACACTTAACCATTGAACGATATTGTTGCCGCTCTGTACAATATTCTCCTGGTTCTGTTCACTTTCCTCTTCATCAGACCATAGGTTTTCCCAAGTTTTTCTGAAACCATTCTCATCATTTTTTACAGCACAATAGTATTCCAACACAATAATATACCACTTAGTTATTATCCAATTGATGGACATCCTCTCAATTTCCAATTCTTTTCCACCATGAAAAGAGCTACTAGAAATATTTTTGTATATAGGTCCTTTTCCCATTTTAAAAAATCTCTTTGGGATACATATCTTGTAGTGGTATTGCTGGTCAAAGGTTATGCACAATGTTATAGCTCTTTGGAAGAGTTTCAAATTGTTCTCCAGAATGGTCCGATCAGTTTACAATTCTATCAACAACGAATTAATGTCCTGATTTTCCCACATCCTCCCCAACATTTGTCATTTACCTATTCTGTCATGTTAGCTAGTCTGATAGGTATAAAGTGGTTGGTACCTCAGGGTGGTTTTCATTTGTATTTCTCTCATTAGATGTGGAGTGTTTTTATATGTCTATAGATATCTTTTATTTCTTTGTATAAAACTGCCTGATCAGATTTTGGGGGCTTCAGAATATTTGCCTATGTACCAGAAAGAACATTGGATTTGGAGTCAGAAAACCTGAGTTTGAACCAAACTGCTGCTTACTCCTTGTATTATTTGAGGCAAAACATTTCCACATTCTGAGACTCAGAATCCTCATTTATGAAAAAGGAATGGGTTGGACTGGATGAGGAGATTTCCAGTTCTAAATCTGTGATCCTCTTAACTTTTGTTCCTCCCTGCTCCCTTTTGTTTGGTCATGTTGGTACTCTGGTCCTTTCCCTACTAGATCTCTCTATTATAAGCTTCATACCCTTTCTTCTGGTGATTCCATATCTGCTAACATTGCCCTTACCAGCTTATGCTGGCCTCTGATGCCCTCTGTTGTTCCTGGTGTAAAACCACAGGCTCCTGATTTTTCTAGCCAGAGTCTTGATAATTCTACCAGGTTATGTTTCTCCTTGGCTTATGGATAGCCCAAGGTAATGGTATCATGGCATCTAGGTGGCACAGTGGATAGAGCACCAGCCCTGGAATCAAAAGGACCTGAGTTCAAATCTTGCCTCAGACACTTACTAGCTGTGTAAGTCACTTAACCCTATAGGAAATGGTGAACTGCATCAGTATCTTTGCCGAGAAAACCTCAAATGGGGTCATAGTCAGATATAACTGAACAAAAATAGTATCAAAGACTTCATGATTTCCTTCCATCTTTTGCAGGCTGAAAATGCGGACCTATACAGGGAAAGTATGATTCCACAAGGGTAAATAAGATAAGGGGTTGATTAGAATGAATTCCACTAGTCCCACACATTCTCCCCATACCCACTGGTGTCCCATCATCATCCTTCCATCATACTGTCCTCTCAAGCAAATTCTGGAAGGAGAGAGGAATTCCTGTTTGCTTAGTTCATCAGTGACTTTTTCTATACCTTTTCTAAATATTAAAAGGCTACATAAAGGTAAGTTATCATGTGTCTCTGTACCTTTGGATTGTTGAGACGCAGGATCAGAAAGACTTTGGCTGCTGATACTGTAACTAAAATAAGATGAAAATGCCATTGGATATAAATGCTTTATTTTTAAGAGGATCACAGAAACTGGGAACTGGCATTTTAAGGAAAACGGGTTTGTTAACTGACTTTAGGGTTTCAGGGACCTTGAGGGCATCATATGAAGGGGTAGAGAGTCAGAAGAGAGAAGACAGGTGCTTGGCAGAGGAGCATCCTATGCGTGAGACCAGGGTTAGCCCCCAGCTGCTGACAGTTGGTGATAATTGATGAGAACAAGCCAAGTCAGCAAGTCAAATCAAGTAAACAAGGATATATTAAGTACTTACTAAGTGCCAGATGCCATGTTAAGTGAAGAGAATACAAATAGAAGCAAAAATAAAGACAGTCCCTTCCTTGAAGAAGCTTCCATTACAATGGGGGAAGACATCCCAAAAAAAGGAAGCTGGAAAGTGAGGGGTAGCAGGAGAGGAGGGAGAAGTGCCCACATGAGGATGGAGAAAGAAGTCTGGAGAATCAGGAGCAGAGCCCAGGGAGGAATGAAGGCGGGAATGTGATTAATCTGAGCCCTTTCTTAAAATAGAGCTTTCAAGTGGAACTGGCCAATCAGGGGAAGGGGCTGCAGGGGCAGAGAGATCTTCCAGGATGAGAAGGCCACAGGGGGAGAGGGATCTTCCAAAGTGAGAAGGCTGCTGAGGCACATTGGAGAAAGAATTCTGGAGTCAGGAGGGAGACCCAGAGCTCTTCCTATACTTTTCTAGATCATAGAGATCTGACTACAAGACCAATAGAAACATTGTGTAGGAATAAAGGAAGGGATTCAATTGTAATTTCTTTGGTATAGGCTGGTAAGGAAACTACCAGTGAAAGTCAGTACCTTCTTTGCAACTTAATAGTCCTAAAGAGTTGTCTAGAGCAGTGAGACATCAATTTCAATTTCCTTTTTCATTTCTTTTTAGTTTATGGAATAAAAAAGCATTTCCAAATCCTAGTATAATTTTTTTAAAAAGCTGATTGCACATGAAACTGCAAATCTACTATGAATAACTTACTGTTCCTTTTAAATAAACAATAAAGTTATTGTGTACTTTTTTCTTTATTCCTACCCTCTCTCTTACTATAGAGATGGCTATTAGACACAAATAGGAATATATGTACATATATGCACATATGTATATATACACATATATACACCTACCTACATATATGTAAAATTGTTCTATACATCTATTTAGTAGTTCTTTATCTAGATGCAGATAGTATCTTTCTTCATATGTCCTTTATAGTTAATTTGGGTATTCTTAATGGTCAAAATAATTTATTCTCTCAAAGTCTTTCTTTAAAAAAATACTCCTATTACTGTATACAATGTTCTCTTGGTTCTGTTCATTTCACTCTTCATTATTTTGTGCAAGCCTTTCCAAAATTTTTCTAAGATCACTGAGCTCATCATTTCTTATACTATAATAGTATTCCATTGCAACCATATACTGTAACTTGTTCAGTCATTCCCCAACTTATGGGGATCTCCAAAATTTCTAGTTCTTTGCCACAGAGCTGCTATAAATATTTCAGAACATATAAGTTCTTTTCCTTTTTCCCTAGTCATCTTAGGAAATAAAACCAGTAATGGTATTTCTGAGTCAAAGGGTATCGGTAGTTTAATAACTCTTTGGGCATAATTCCAGGCTGCTTTCCAAAATGACTAGTAACAACTCCACCAAAAAAGAATTAGTGTACCAATTACTCCACATCCCCTCCAACAATTTTTGCTTTTCTCTTCAATCATTTTAGCCAATCTGGAAGGTATAAAATTATATCTCTAGGTGGTTTTAATTTGCATTTCTCTAATCAAAATTTAGCAGGGCGGCTAGGTGGCACAGTAAATAGAGCACTGGCCCTGGAGTCAGGAGGACCTGAATTAAAATCTAGCCTCATAAACTTAACACTTACTAGCCATGTGACCTTGGGCAAGTTATTTAACCCCAGTTGCCCTGCCCTCCAAAACAACAACAGCAACAAATAATAATAATAATAATAATTTGTCACATCTTCAATATAACTACAAATTGTTTTGATTTCTTCATTAGAAAATTGACTGTTCATATCCTTTGACCACTTATCAACCAGCAAATAACTCATATTCTTATGGATTTGACAAAGTTCTGTATATATTTTAGAATGAGACCATTGTCTAATTAAACTTTCTATAATTTCCCCCCATTTTTATTTTCCTTCTAATCTTGGCTACCTTTGTTTTATTTGTACAAACCCTTTTTAATTTAATGTAATTGAAACTGAAAAGCAGTGTGGCAGAAACTGGACATAGACCAATATCTTATACCATTTTTACTAAGATGTAGTCAAAATTGATACATGACCTAGATATAAAGAGATATATTACAAGAAAATTAGAAGAACATGGGGCATATTACTTATTGGACTTGTGGATAGGCAAATAATTTATGGATAAACAAGAGATAGGAAGCAAAGTGACATTCCAAATTCACAATGTGAATATAGCCAATGTGTCCAAGAAAGAACTTAAACCCAGGTTTTTCTTCCTTTGAGGTCAGCTCACTGTGATAAATATTATAGATACAAAGAAATAGATGCAAGAATCCATCAAAATACTTATTAAGCACCTACAATGTGCCAGGCATGGTGTTGGACAATAAAGACACATATACAAAAAATGCAATAATCTCCATTCTCTCAAGATACTAGAATTCTTGGGGCGGCTAGGTGACACAGTGAATAGAGCACCGACCCTGGAGTCAAGAGGACCTGAGTTCAAATCTGGACTCAGACACTTAACACTTACTAGCCATGTGACCTTGGGCAAGTCACTTAATCCCAATTGCTCTGACATCCCTCCTCCAAAAAAGAAAAAAAAAGATACTAGCATTCTAATTGGAGAAGCAACATATATATTAAGCATATATAGGATACATACAAAGTTACTTTTTGTCCTTCAATTTCAAAGAGGACCGGTGATGTCATGGACAGATTTCTTGACTTGCTTGTGAATTAGATTTAAGTGAGGCTGAGTTGCACAAAGTAATCAGCCTCACTTGCTCTTCTGGAATCATTGAACTCCAGCAGCAGGACAAAATTCAAGATGATTGTCCATGGCCTGGCATGCAATGGATGATCTTGGTTTCTTTGGTGTCTGACCAAGCTCTAAGCACTCCATTGTGGCTCCTTCAGCCACTGTTATGGCCATTGGAATAAATTGTTGTCATCTGCCCAGTCTACTTCACGTGCTTGGTGTGGACATTCAACCAACTCACCAATGGGTCTGAGGCCTGTTGGTTACCCTCATCCTGACTTAGCCCATCTAACAAGAAGGCTTTATCTAGGTGTAGCCACTGCACTTGCTACAGCTTCTTGGAGCCATAGGTAGATCCAAGATGACTTTGGGGAAAAGGCATTAACACCTGGTGGAACTGGGCAAAAACTCAAAAAATCAGAGTTAGAAATAAAAGGGATCACAGAGGGAATTGAATCCAGTCTTCTCATTTTATAGGTATGGAAAGTGAAGCACAGACAAGTTATATTCTCTGTCCATGGTCACACACCTAGTCAATGTCTAAGGCAGGATTTGAACCCATGTCTCTTGACTCCAAATCCAGTGCCTTATCCACTACACCACTGCCTTGACCAACCTTGGACTTCATTTGTAAATTCAGGATATTCAGTGTTTTCTCATCCTGTGTTGTTCTTGTCCAATTTCTTCCATAAGTCCTCCACAGAGTATATGCTCACACTGCTAGGGGCCTTCTTAAAACCACTCATATTAGAGGGTACCAATGCAGCTCTTAGGCTGTCAATATGGTAGCCATGGCCCTCATCACACAGCTGCCCCACTTCTTTTTATATTCAAACATATCCCTGAGGATGACCTGAATCTTTACACATTTACTATACCCTTAATGCTCTTATTTTCTATCTCTCCCCCCATGTTTGTTTGGTTTTTTCCCATAGCTCTATGGGTCTACTATGATTTTAATCATTTTGCTAATTGTGGAACATCATGATTTGTAGCCATATGCCATCAAAAGGGAAATATTCTTGTTAGAAAGACAAATTTTGCTAGGTGGCACAGTGAATAGAGCACTGGCCCTGGAGTCAGGAGGACCTGAGTTCAAATCCAGCCTCAGACACTTTACACACTTACTAGCCGTTTGACCTCAGGCAAGTCACTTAACCCCAACTGTCCCCTAAAGAGCAAAGAAAAAAAAAAAGATAAATTTCTGTGTTGGAAAAAGTTGTGGTCAAGAATGACATACAGATGACTTGAAACAGCTATGTGTTATAGTATATAAAGTGCTGGGCCTGGAACCAGGAAGATCTGAGTTCAAATCCAACCATAGAAAATGGCTCTGTAAACCTGAAGAAGTCATTTAACCTCTACCTCAGTTTCCTCAACTGTACAATGGAGATAATAATAACACCTTCCCCTCAAGGCTGCCATGAGGTTAAAATGAGGTAATATTTATAAAGCACTTATCACAGTGCCTGACACATAGTTGGTATTATATACATGTTTATTTCTTTCCCTTCCTCCTTGTTGAATTGTTGAACACATGATCCTGGGCCAAGGAAAAGTTTGAGGATGTGAAATATGTAGGTTCGTATTGTAGTTCTTTGGAAAGTCTGTGTTAGATTTTAGCTGAAATCCTAGAGAGAAGATTAGACTGTTTTGTTTTTGTTTTCATATATTTGTTTAAAATTTATGGAATGTTGTGGAATATAAGGTATCATGCATTAGATCTAAATGCGCTATAAAAATAGGAGAGGGGATTAGCTATGTACATGAACATTTATAATATCAGCACTCCATGATTTCTATGACCATTTCCCTCCATTCACTTACTTCCTGGTACATTCTCATCATGTGATCCTGGGCAGGTCATTTAACCTCCCTTAGCCTCAGTTTCTCATCTATAAATGGGAATAAACAATAGTACCAACTCACAGGATTGTTGAGATTATCAAGTCAGATAAAAAAAGGATTTTTGCAAAGTGTAAAGTACTGTATAAATGCTATTATCATAATACAGGTTAAAAATTACTAGAGGTATGGAAGAACTGAAACAGTGTTCTTGAGGGATTCAAAGAAAGAGGTAACATTTTGAGTTGGGGGGGGTTCATGGCCGTTATTGCTCTTTCTCTTCCTACTATACTATAGACACACTCTGGTTGGAATTGAGCCTTGATTTCTGGAAATTTTCTTCATCTCTGCTGTGAGGATTTAACTATCCTAAGTGGAAGAAAGAGCTTTGGTCTGTGGGTAAGAATGAGTATACTCTGTTTAGAAAATCCTTGCACAATGACCCTTTCCAGGGTCCCACGGCCGGTCTTGGTATCCAGCAAATATTTCTTCTTCAAGGACCCAGATAAGGCAAAGCTTCCCACTCAGAAAGTGTGAAAAACCAAACCAGGTGCTATACTTAACAAGTGTTTCCTTAAGTGTTTATGTCTTTAAAGATGTAACAAATAGTATACCCAAGAACAGCAGGTGTTTCTTGTGTTCTTTTCAGGCAAACTAAAGAGAGCTATGAAACATAAAAATCCATTAAAAATCACTATCCTCCCTCCCCCAAAAACCTGACAAATAATTACTCACATGTATACAAAACTTCAATATTTATAAAATGTTTTCCTCTCATCACTCTAATCCCCCTCTACACATTGATCATCTGAAAATTATTGTTGCATTTTAGAGATGAAGAAACTGAGAAAGACATGACAGGGTCACACAGCTGGTGGCAGAGCAAGTATCTGAACCTATTTATTTTTTTTTATTATGTAACCTTTTTATTACAATGTTGGGTGAATTTTTTAAAGAAAAAAGTCATTGAATTATAGAGTTTAAAAGTCATCAGATACCATCTGTTCTAATCCCTACCTATGCAAGAATTCCCTCTCTGATGTCACTGACAGGTGATTCTTTAGACTAGGTCTTCTTAACATTTTTTGTGATAAGGAACTCTCTGGCAATCTGGCAAAACCTTTGGCTCCATTTTCAGAGTAATGTTTTAAAAAGAGGAAACTTATTTACTTATCAAATGTATTTGTCAAATTATATCTACCTATAGGGCAGGTAGGTAGCTCAATGGATAGAATGCTGGACCTGGAGTCAGGAACACTCATCTGTGTGAGTTCAAATCTGATCTCAGACACTTACTAACTTTTTAACCCTGGATAAGTCAGTTTGCCTCAGTTTCCCCATCTGTAAAATGAGTTGAAGAAGGAAATGGCAAACCACTGCAGTATCTTTGCCAAGAAAACCACAAATGGAGTCATGAAGTCAGATACAATTGAAATAACTGAACAACAGCATCTTTACCTACATCCATAACCACATACTTTTCTGTGTCTATGTAAATATCTCTCTATCCACAAGTCCAGAGGCTTTAGGTTAAGGACCCCTGATCTAAATTCTGTTTAAAGAATTGTCAATGATAAGGAGTTCATCACCTACTAATGAGGTAACATGGTACAATAGAAAGAAGGCTGAACTTAGAGTGAAGAAAACCAGGGTTCCAATCCTGCCTCAAATAATTGCCAGCTTTGCCACCCAGGGCAATTGCTTAACCTCCCTGTGCCTTGGTTTCCTAATCTGTAAAATGAGGCAGTTGAGCTTGATGGCCTCTTCTCTCGCCTTTGTTCTCTCTCCCTTCTAAATCTATGATCTAGGACTTCTAGAGTCAGCCCACTCCTATTTTGATGAGTTCTACTTCTGAGCAAGTATTCTTTTGTTATTATTATTATTAAACAAATGCTTTACTAACTTCTGGTTTACATAATTCATTTCCACCAGATTTTGAGTTACAATTTTTCCCCCATTTTTCCCTACCCACCACCACAGAATAGCAGTCCCACTAGATATCCCCTCATCCAATCTGCTCTCTCCCATATCTTCTCCCATACCCCCTTCGACTTTGCCATTAGGGCAAGGTGAATCTCTGAGCCCCAATGCCTGGACATCTTATGAAACTTTTAATTTTAAAACTTCGATTTTCAGATCCATTCCCTTCCTCCCTTGTCACCCACTCCCTCTGGGAAGATAAGCAATTCAGTATGTGTTGTATATGTATAGCTATGCAAAACATTACCATAGTAGATATAGTGTAAAAGACTGCTTATATTTCCCTCCCACCCATCTCACCTCCCACCTGGTCCATTCCCTACTTTGATCCTGTCCCTCTTTGATAGTGGGTACTTCCAACCTCCCCGCCCCCCAGAATGCCCTCCCCTCCATCATCCCTCCTCTCATCTCCCTTTCCCCTACTCTCCTGCAGGGTGAGATATCCCATTTAGTATGTATGTGATTCTCTCCTTGAGCCAACTTCAATGAGAATATAGTTTTGCCTTTTTGCCTTCCTGCTCTTCCCCTCTCCTGCAGCTACTTCCCCTTGCCTCTTCTACATGAGATAGTTTACCCTACCCTGTCTCTCCCCATCTCCTCTTGCCACTTTCCTCTCTCACCTCTTGACTTCACCCCTTAAGAATCATCCCTTCCCGTCAAGTTCAACCTGTGTCCTCTATTCATGTATACCTGTAAACATATGCCCATATATCCTTCTTCAATTATTTTCATAATGAGAAAGGTTTCACCAGACACAGTTATTGTTTTTCCATGTAGGAATGTAAATAGTTCAACTTTGATAAGTTCCTTTTGATTTCTTTTCCTTGATTACCTTCTCAAGCATTTCTTGCTTCTTGCGTCTGAATGTCAAATTTTCTATTCAACTCTGGTTTTTTCCTCAAGAATGTTTGAAAGTCCTCTATTCCACTGAATGACCATATTTTTCCCCTGAAACAAAATACTCAGCTTTGCTGGGTATGTGATCCTTGGTTTTAATCCCAGCTCTTTTGACCTCTGGAATATCATATTCCATGCCCTTCTATCCCTCAGTGTAGAAGCTGCCAGGTCCTGTGCCACTCTGATTGTGCTTCCACAATATTGAAATTGTTTCTTCCTGGCTGCTTGTAGTATTTTCTCCTTGATCTGGGAATTCTGGAAATTGGCTATTATATTCCTAGGAGTTTTCTTTTTGGTATCTTTTTCAGGAGGCAATTGGTGAATTCTTTCAACCTCTATTTCCCCCTCTGGGTCTAATACATCAGGGCAATGTTCCTTGAGAATTTCTTTAAGGATGATTTCTGGTTCTTTCTTTGATCATGGCTTTCAGGTAGACCAATAATTTTTAAATTATCTCTCCTGGATCTATTTTCAAAGTCAGTGGTTTTTCCCATGAGATATTTCACATTGCCGTCTATTCTTTCATTTGTTTGGATCTGTTTAACAGCATCTTAATTTCTCATAAAGTCACTAGCTTCTGTTTGCTCCAGTCTAACTCTGAAGGAATGAATCTCCTCAGTGAGCTTTCGAGATTCTTTTTCCATCTGGCAAATTTGGCTTTTTAAGGCATTCTTCTCCTCATTGCCTTTCTGAGCCTCTTTTGCCATTTGAGTTAGTCATTTAAAAAAAATTTTTTTTTGAGTTAGTCATTTTTTAAGGTGTTATTTTCCTCAGTCAGGCTGTTGACTGTCATTTCACACTTTTCTTGCATCTTTATCATTTCTCTTCCCAATTTTCCCCCCACTTCTCTTATCTGCTTCTTAAAGTCCTCTATGGCCTGTAGCCAGCTTGTATTTTCATTTGGGGCTTTTGGTGCAGGAGTTCTGACCTCACAGTCCTCCTCCATGCTTTGATCCTCTTTGCCCCTAAAATAGGAGTCCAATGTTGAATTTTTCTGTTTACTTTGTTTCTTTTGCCTAGGCATGTTGCCACTTAATTACTTAATTTTGGGGCTTGTTGCCACAGTAGGACTCTGCTACCAGACAGGAGAGCTTCCGTCCGAAACGTGGGATCTTCACAACTTCTGCAAGTTGGGTGGCCTCTGTAAAGCCTTCACCCACTCTGGCAAATTGGATACCCACCCCAAACATCCCCCCCCAGACCACAATCCAGATCCAGGCAGTTTAAAGCAAGAGTGATTAACCCCCAGACTGATTGCTGGATCTCCCTACAGTTCTCTGACCAGGAGCTAGAGCAGCCACTGATGCTGCAAAATGGCTTCTGTGCAGTGTTTCTTCAGCAGTTTTTCGCCCCCAGGGGAGGAAGCCGACGCATTCCCCAAATACTGGTCCCAAAGTCCATAGGACACTGTAGCAGCAAGCAGCCCAATATCCCCAGGGTGACTGCCAGCACATGTTCTTAGATCTGCTTTTCAAAAGGAAAGCAACTCAAAATGGGTTAACAAGCTTACTTTTTTTTTTCAAAGCAATTGGGGTTAAGTAACTTGCTCAAGGTTACACGGCTAGTCATTATTTATGCGTGGGTGCTCATTTTCTGAGGCCGGATCTGATCTCGGGTCATCCAAACTCCGAGGCCGGCGCTCTTACTCACTGCGCCACCTAGCCGCCCCTTTAGGGCAATTGGGGTTAAGTAACTTGCCCAAGGTTACACGGCTAGGTTTTTGTTTGTATGGATTAAGTGTTGGAGGCCGGCTCCGAACTCAGGTCCTTCTGATTCCAGGGCCGGCGCTCTATTCACTGCACCACCTAGCCGCCCCCTAACAAGCTTACTTTAATCAGACAAACATATATTACCTAGTTCAGGGGGAAAAGGTCAGCACCCCAAACTTCAAAGTATACAAACAGATCAAATAGACAGGCTTCCAAACTGTCCCAACATTATATACATCAATACCAAATCACAGTTACCAGAGAGGGAAGCATCAACATCTGGGTTTTCAAAGCCGGGGGGGAGGGGGTCTCAATGGCTGCCCAGAGTCTCATGTGGTCAAATCACACAACGCTACTCAAAGTGAGCCCCAAAGCAAAGCCTCTCATCAAGAGTTTATATAGCCTTCTCCTGGCTCAGAGAATCTAACAACCTTTTTGACCCACTGTCCAATCACAAAGTATCAAGGTGTGGGCTTTCCTGAAAAACAAGCTTCCCACCACAGGTGCACTTAAGCTAGGGGCAGGGAAGATCTTTAAATTTGCATTTCCATTATAGACACTAACCTCTCATTTTGTCCTAGGCATATCTGTGCTGATAATTCTGGAATCGCCACAGCTGCTGGAGTTCTGGGGTCCCTCCAGCCGGATGCTGGCCCAGCCACCCTAGGGCTAAAACCAGGGCTTATGGGCCTGGGCTCAGCTCCTAGAGTGCTGTTGGTTCCCAGAGTGCAGCGCTCACCACTCCCTGCAGGGCTGCTGGGTTCTCCTCAGTGGGAGGTTAGTTTCTCTGTATAGTTCTGTGGGTTCTGGGGCTCCAGAAGTTGTTCAGAGTCCCCTTTTACATTTTTTGGAAATTTTGTGGAGCAGAGCACCTTGGAAGTGCTGCTTCTACTCTGCCATCTTGGCTCTGCCCCCCAAGCAGTTTTTGCTCCCAGGGGAGGAAGCCAACGCATTCCCCAAATACTGGTCCCAAAGTCCATAGGGCACTAACCTCTCACTTTGTCCTAGGCATATTTGTGCTGATAGTTCTGGAATTGCCACAGCTGCTGGTGTTCTGAGGTCCCTCCAGCCAGCTGCTGGCCCGCCGCCCTGGGGCTAAAACCGTGGCTCACTCAGGCCTGGGCTAGGCTACCAGAGCGAGTGCTGTCGGTTCCCAGCACGCTGTGCTGCCTGCTCTCAGAGGGATATGCTGCCCGCTCCCTGCACAGCTGCTGGGCTGTCCTCAGCAGGAGGTTAGCTTCTCTGTGTTGTTCTGTGGGTGCTGGGGTTCCAGAAGTCATTCAGATTCCCCTTTCACATTGTTTGGGGGTGGTGTGGGGCAGAGCACCTTGGAAGTTCTGTTTCTACTCCGCCATCTTGGCTCCACCCTCTGAGCAAGTATTCTTTTTTTTTTTTTTAAGCAATTGGGGTTAAGTAACTTGCTCAAGGTTACATGGCTAGTCATTATTTATGTGTGGGTGCTCATTTTCTGAGGCCGGATTTGATCTTGGGTCATCCCAACTCCGAGGCCGGCGCTCTTACTCACTGCGCCACCTAGCTGCCCCTTTAGGGCAATTGGGGTTAAGTAACTTGCCCAAGGTCACACGGCTAGGTTTTTGTTTGTGTGGGTTAAGTGTCTGAGGCCGGATCCGAACTCAGGCAGGTCCTTCTGACTCCAGGGCCGGCACTCTACTCACTGTGCCACCTAGCCGCCCCCTGAGCAAGTATTCTTAAGTGTTATTAAGTTAAAACCGACTTCCTTGTAACTTCCATGCTTTGCTCCTAGATTGGCCATCTGGTAGACTATGTGAAATAAGCATAATTCTCTATCAGTCTTTCAGAGACTGGGCATAGCTATCACACCCTCTCTGCACCTTCTCCTCCCCAGGTTAAATACTGGTAGGTTCTTCAACCACTCATTGCATGCCAACATTCAAGTCACTCTTTTCTGGAGGCATATAGTCATTCAACTTAAAATATAAATTCTAATGCTAAACACATTATTTGTGATATCAGACCAGATCGGTATATTGTGGAGGAGACATGCTGTATAGTGGCAAGATCATAGGATTCAAAGTCAGAAGATGTAGGTTCCAATCCACACTCTGACACTTCCTACTGTTATGATCTCCATGCCATCTCAGTAGCTCAATTTACTCCTTTGTAAAATGAGTTGCACTAGTCCCTGTCTCAAAAAGTTCTTCCGGTTCTAACTCCTGTGATCACATTTACATACCTATCACCTTTCTATTGTTAGATGCCATGCTTCTGTGAAGGCAGACAAATGCCACATAATCAAAACGAAAATGAATTAAAATCTCTTCTTAAAAAATCAGTGTGTTAAAATCTGCTCTATTTCCTGTTATCTTATTCAACTTGAAGCCCTAAAGAAGCACTCTCTTTCTACTTGAGGTCCATATTTTCCTGCAAAGTCCCATATTCTGAACACCATGACCAGCATACAAGCTACTATGCTATTCTATCTCCCTTGCGAGAGTTCCATGATCTCCAGATATTTAGCACTGCATGGAAAAATTTAAGTTGGGGGTGAAAGGTTCAGGAAGAGGGTACCAAGAAGTGTGATTAGAAAGACAGTTTTCTGTCAATCAGAGGGCAAGGCATCTCCAATGTCTATACGATTCTTATTATGCTCTCTTAAAAAAAAAGCTCCCAACCACAGCCTGGTATTTAGGCTTAACCACAATTTCACACCGCCTAGAGATACACAGCTGCCACAACCTAGAAGACAAACTAGGGAACAGGAAAGGGTCACAAAGGAACAAATTAATCGACCCTTTGAGAAGAGAATATAGTCAGTAACTTATATTGTCTTTTAAATCAAAACTGGAATTGGAAACCATCTGTTTCCCTTGTCAGTATAATTTTTGAGACATATGGGTAATCTTACTGAGAGCAGCTCTCTATGGGGATGGTTCCTTCCTGGGTCCCCAAGATGGCTACAAGCTCAATCTTCTAAATATCTAGAAATGTCACCTGAACATCAAGCCAGTTTCATTCCTGTGTATAATTGATTGATGAATGGCTTTTAATGATTTTTAAAATAACCAATCTTCCCATGAAATGAAGTTGTATTGCCACATCGGCTTACCTTTTTTTGAGCAAAATTTCTCCCAAAATATTTGATGTTCATTTTAGTACTACACCATTGACAAATATGCCCTATGTATTTAAAGGAGAAATGTCTGCAGGATTCATCTGTGTGTAACTAAACTGCTATTGCCAAAACATAAAGCCCGGGGTTTAGAAAGACTAAGAAATCTTGGTAACAACATTGAGGATATCATATCAATTACCCAGAACATAACTAACTGGAACTTTCAATTAACTTAATCTAATTCTCTCCCTGTCTTCCACTCCCAACATTCTTTCTTTAATGAGAGAAGGCAAGCTCATATAAGTGGCTTAGTTACACATATGCATACATACAACAACACAAACAAACAAAAATATTCCTTATCAGTTATGTTAAGTTCAGGAAATACAATTACCTAAATTATTCCATGCATTCCCTAAGAGTTCAGTTTAATTGTGGTTTTCTAACTCATTTAAATCATTTTAACAGTGTGATTTTGTGTTGTGCCCCCCCTTGCCAGCACCAACTGTGACATTTCTATAACTTATTAGGTGGTTTTCAAGTTTCACATTTTTTGAAGATCACACTTTGTCCTTCTTCGTAATGGACCATTTTGAACTTATCTAGGTTCATCCTCAGTCAACAGAAAAATTTTGATTGTGGTGGTTTAGAGAACACTGAAATTTTAGATATAGTCAGACTAGAAGGGGGGGCCAGGTCATCCCTTAACTTCAAAGGAGTTGGAAGGGGATGATTGATTTGGATAAAGGGTGGCATATCATTGATACTCTGGGCATGACAAATATTCCATGTGGTGACAGAGGCTGACAGAGGGACACAAAATGACACATGGAGCTGGTAGTCTCCATGGACACTCCTGCTTGCCTTCATCAGATATCAACTCTTGAATTCCAAAGCCCCATTCAGCTTGGGCTACTTTCAGCTCTGCACATAGCTAAAGATACCTTTTCCATTTCAACAGGATTGTTAGACCTTATGTTTCCTATGGTATAGTCTTAAACAACCTGACATCAGCACTGTGATACAAGGAGACATTTGAGGAATGTTTTATTTTAATTTTAAAGAGCTAAATATTATTCAAAAGAAATGAGGAAAGAACAAAAACTATGATCTACGCTAAGTTGCATGATGTCGTATTCCTTGGCTGGGAGGCAAGAAGAGTTTTGTCTTAATCCTCAACTTAATTTCTCAAGAGTTACAGGAAGTATTAATTATGTCTCACCAGAGTGATCCCAGCTTCTTATATATTCTATCAGGATACTATGAGACCTTTACTGGTTTGTTACGGCTGGAGAGGCTTCAAAAGCAATCCGCATCCAGAGCCTAAGCCAGCTAAATGCAAAGATGCTCTGACAAGCATGCTGCTCAGTCAGGTGAGGAATTATTCAGCCCTTGTGCTGAGGACTACTTTAGCTGAGGTCAGAACTAACAGATACTGTAGACTGGATACATTGACTAATGTTTCTCCTTTCTCTGTTTAGAGACAGAATCACTCCTACATAGGTTACAAACAAGTTCCTGTTTGTTTTAACATTTAATCTTTGTATTCCCCTTGTTTGAGAGGCATAATGAATGGAGAGCCAGCCTTTAAGCCAGGAAAACCATATTTGGCACATACAGGTTGGGTGACCCTGGTTAAGTCACTTATCCTCTTAGAGCAGTAGAAAATCCTAACACTGTAAACTAAACAGAAAAGTGTCAATCTGCGTTGGTAAAGGGATTTTCTTTGTGTGGGCGCTTCCTAAATCAATGGAATCACAATGGGATTTACTACTCCTATTACTCGGTTGAATGAATGAGCAAGGGAGGACTGCAGACATTCTAGTTTTGTGTAGACTTCTCCCATTTCTATTTAAAACATCAACTATGGTGGGGGGAGGGGACATGGTGTGTGTGTGTGTGTGTGTGTGTGTGTGTGTGTGTGTATGTGTGTGTATGTGTGTGTATGTGTGTGATGTGTGTGTGTATGTGTGTGTATGTGTGTGTATGTGTGTTGTGTGTGTATGTGTGTGTATGTGTGTGTATGTGTGTGTGTATGTGTGTGTATGTGTGTATGTGTGTGTATGTGTGTGTGTGTATGTGTGTGTATGTGTGTGTGTATGTGTGTGTGTATGTGTGTGTGTGTGTGTATGTGTGTGTGTGTGTGTGTGTGTGTGTGTGTGTGTGTGTATCTCATGTCTCTGTATTTGTGCAGAAATGCCAGGCATTTTACCTAGAGCTAAACAGGAGGAAGGGGAGGTAGGTCATAGGTAAAACCATAAAAAGTAAGTCAAATTGGCAAGATTCTTCCCCATCTTTCCTTTTAATTTCTTTCTTGCTCCACCAGTTGGCCTTGTTCTCTAAAGTTCCCTATCCCCATGTCCAATGTTAGTAAGTTTTTACACTTTCTTACATGTATTCCTCAATAAATGGTAGCTGCTGTTGTTGAGTTGTTTCTATCTGACTCTGTGACCTCATTTAGGGTATTCTTGGCAAAAATAACTAGAGTGCCTTGCCATTTCTTTCTTCCCCTCATTTTACAGATGAAGAACTAAGGCAAACAGGGTTAAGTGACTTTCCCAGGGTCACAAAGCTAGTAAATGTCTGAGGTCAGATTTGCATTTGGGAAGATGAGTCTTCCTTGAATTCAGCCCTGGCACTCTATCCACTGTGCCATCTAGTGGCCCAAAGTGGTAGCTAGTGACTGACTTCATATGACAGCTTTTTAAAAAGTTGATTCTAGGTTAGGTGACCTCAGGTAAGAAGTATGATAGCTTCTATAATGTAGATGTTGGGAGAAACCAAAAGAAATTTACTTTTTCCTCCCATCCTTGCTTGAGAAGGGATGAGTTTGCAAAGGAAACTAAAAGCTGGCTGAGTCTGATAGAAGTCTGTGGGACTGAAATAATTCAATTATGAGCATTCCCAGTCTCACAAGGGTATCTTCCAGGGATGCTCTAAGGAGAATTAGAATTATAGGAAGCTTTCATGTCTAATCCCAGTCACTTCCAGGGGCACAGCCTGAGCTGCGTAGGCATGAGGCTACATTTTCTCAGGAACTGGAAGGGTTAAATTTAAAAAGACTATATGGCAAATGAAACCACTGGGAATTGTCCTTTCATTTGTCTCTTGCCAGTTGGCTTTCTGGCAGCTGAGGGATTCAGTCTGCACATTTTGGCTGAAATGGACGTTAACCTGAGACTCCTCTGCTTTGTATCAAACAAGCTGTCCAAAGTAGATCATTATGATTTCTAGAAAGGAAATAAAATCTTCTGTAAACTAAGAAGTGAGATGTCTGAATTATTGTCAATGTGCTCTTCTTTCATCCTGGCTTTCAGGACATTCCCCAGTGTAAATAGTGACATCATTTTGAGTTCTGATGGACAGATGTGCCGCCATGTGCTGGTTAACTAATGTTCACTTCTGTCCAGAATGCATTAGCAAATTGCTACTCTGCTCTTTGATGAAAAGATGAGTGTTCTCTTTGCCAAAGCCAGCCTCACTGTTTGGGATCTTGATCCTGTCCCTTTCTTTATCCTCTGGACCTTGTTCCTTAGATTATTATTTCTCTTTCTTTTACCTTCAGTCAATTCTTCCCCACTGGCTCTTTCCCAGCTATTTGCAAACATGAATTCCTAGATTTCTCTATTCTTAAAACAAAAACCCTTCCTTTTTACCCTTCTATTTCCCCCAGCTATCACCAATTAATCAATCAACTAGCTTTTATTAAGTATTTACTGTTTTCCAGGTACTGGAGATGTAAATGCAAAGTATGAACTAATTCCTGCTCAGTAGGAGCTTAGCTATATTATCATACACAGCCAAACTCTTAGATAATTGACTACGCTCATTACCTCATCTTTCATTTACTTCTTGATCCACTTATATGAGGTTTCCACCCTCACTATAGAAACTGCTTTGCCCAAGGATAGCTTTGATGTCTCAGTTGCAAAATTCAATGATCTTTGCTTGCTCCATTCTAATAGACTTCTCTCAACTTTTAGTACTGTCAACTAAGCCCTATTCCTAGAAGCTGTTCTCTCTTGTCTTTTATTGTCTGTTAGAACGCTTGGCTTTCCTCCTATATGTTTGACCATTTAGTCTCCTTTGCTTCATCATCTGGCTCCCACTCACTAAGAAACAGGGGTCCCCCCCAAGGCTCTGTGCAAGGTCCTCTTTTCTTCTCTCTTTACATTCTCTCCCTTGGTCAGGTCCCATGGATTTAATTATCAGATGATTAAGAAATTTATCCACTTAATTATGCTTTTTCTCTTACATTTCAGTCCCACCACACCAGTTTCATGATTGAGCTGGAGATCTCACAGATACCTTAAACTCAACATTTCCAAAAGATAACTCATTATATTTACACATGTCATGGCCAATACACTTGTCCTCCCAAATTCCCAGTGTCTGTTGAAGACAATCCTTCTATTAATCCAAGTTTGCTGCCCTATCCTTTTTTATTCTTTTCTCCCCCTTTTCCTCCTCCCATATCCTCTCAGTTATCAAATCTTGGAAGTTTTTCCTACCTGTCATCTCTTTCCTCCATATTTTCGGCACTCACAAGGTCTTTGCTCCAATTTAAACATATACCATTTCTCACTCGGACTACTACAATAGGCTCATAATTGACCTTCCTTACCTCCTTACCTCATCAATCCCTCTTCCACACAGTTAGCAAATTAATATTCCTAAAATATAAATCTTATTGAATCATTTTACCCCCAAGCAACAACAGAAGCAGCAGCAGCACTACCAACAAAACCTTTAAAACTGATTTTTGCCTCAAGGATAAAATACAAAATCCTCAGTATGACATTTAATGCTCACCATGGCATGATACCTGTTACCTTTTTAGTAATTAGTAATTGCTTTCTTTCTCATACTCTCCATTATGGTCAAAATAGGCTAATATTTACACCCTTGTAGATTTCATTTCCCTTCTGACCTCTGTGTCTATTATAGAGACAGATTGTCTCTCAAGTTTGCAATGCAATCCCTCCTCACCCCCTAGAATCTTTAGCTCCCTTTAAAGCACAGCTTCAGTGCCATCTTTAACATAATACCTTTGCTTATTCCTTCAGTAATTAGTAATTGTTTATCCCCCTAGCAATTATTCTTTTTTATATTGTATTGGAGAAATTTATACTTATGTCATATTTTCTTATTTGTGTGCATTTTATATTCCTGTAGAATGTAGGCTCCTTGAGGGCAAGAATTTTTAGTTTTGTCATTGTATACCCAACCACAACTAAGGTACCTTGGACATATTATGTACTTAAGAAATGTTAATTGAATCAAATTGCATCAACACAGAATTTTGGAACTAACACAAGATCCAGTGTGATTTTGTATTAGTTGTTTGAAAAAGGTTTCATATGGATGTGCTTTAGGGATACTCAAATAATAAAATATCTCCTCCACAATAGTTAAACTGACACAAAAAAGTAAAGTCTCTTAAGAATGAAATGACATGCCTAAGGTTAAACAATGAACTGGTGACAAAAGTATAACAGCAAGCACCCTAGCATACCCAGGATGGCTGCTAGCATAGGTTCTTTGATCTGCTTTTCTAAAGGAAAGCAACTTTAAAGGGGCAAACAATGTTACTCTTTAATTACACACACACACACACACACACACACACACACACACACACACACACACATCTTTCACTTAGTACAGGGGGGAAAGTTAGCACCCTGAACTTCAAACAAACTACAAGCAGAAAAAATACAGAGAAAAGAACACAAATTAACAAACAGGGCTTCTAGCTATCTGACCAAAACTATACATACAGTTACCAGAGAGAGAAACACCAACACCTGGGTTTTCAAAGCCAGGGGACTCCTTAACATATACTGAGAGTTTATCTCTAGCTACATCACTCAAACACTCTTCCCATGAGTAAGCCCCCAAAGCAAAAATGCTAACCTCAGAGCATAATTTCCCTTCTTCAGGGTCAGAGGGCATCACAAGCCTTTCGACCCATTGCCTAATTACAAAGTAATAAAAGGTGTGCGCCTTCCTGAAAAACAAGCCTACTAAGCCTCCCCTAAGCATGCTTCTCTTGTTCTACTCTAAGTGAGGCCTATTAATGGGTGAGGAAGATCTTCAGATCCCATTAACATTACACAAAGTTAGCATTAAATTTTAATCATCCAAACCCAGAGACTAGTATGTCCCCCTCCACCATTAATAGCATGTCATGTCTTGAATGAATGGTGCCTATATTTCCTAGTGATGGATTGGCATTCCAAAAGACCAGTGCTTTCAGCCTAAGTATCAATTTCTTCTTTCGTCCCCTAGTGATGGTTTTCAGCTTATTAGGTTGCTCTTCTTGAAATTAGTCAAAATGTTAATCTCAGTCACTTTATGTGTGTGTGTGTGTGTTTGTGTTGTGTGTGTGTGTGTGTGTGTGTATTTCTACAGTAACAGTTGACACGTACCTATTGAGCTATCAATAAGAACATTCATTCTACTGATCTCAGGCCCCAAAGGCTCTGGTGTATGAAGGACATCTGTAATGAGAATTCTCAGCATTTATTTGTATTGTTTGGGGTCATAACTCATGGTAGAATGGAAAGAGGGCCAATTTTGAAGTCAGAGAAAAACATTGTGCACAATGTCTTACTTTTGCCAGAGTAGATGGGTAGTCTGGAAACATTTGTATAAATTCAAAAACTTTGTTAACAGTAGAAACCCTGGCTTATTCAAAACTGACTTTTAGCTTTAAAATGGCATACCTCTGATGGTTCATAGAGCATAGAATGCAGAGAGTAGATTGGTAGACATTAAGACACACAGGTAGGCATTTAGATGTTCTTAATCTATAAGAGGGAAGGGTCATAGGGGTATAATTAGACTAAGCTAGTAGTATCAATGGAAACTTTAAGATATCTGAACCTTCTGATTTCTAGGTTTTCTTTCTACCCTTGGAGAGCAAATCCTTAAAAAAAAAATCAATTGAGCCAAGATGGCACAGTAGAAACAGCTCATCCAAGCCACTCTGCCCCCAGATTCCCCCCAAACTATGTAAAAGGGGACTCTTAACTTCTGGAGCCCCAGCACCCACAGAACGACACAGAGAAGCTAACCTCTCGCTGAGGACAGCCCAGCAGCCCTGCAGGAAGGACCAGCACAGCACTCTGGGAGCTGGCAGCGTGGCAGGGCTCAGGGAGCCGAGCCGAGCCCAGGTCTGCGTGAGCCAAGGTTTTAGCCGCAGGGTGGCAGGGCCAGCAGCTGGCTGGAGAGACCCCAGAACACCAGCAGTTGTGGTGACTCCAGAATTATCAACATAGACTTGCCTAGGACAAAGTAAGAGGCTAGTGTCCTATGGACTTTAGGACTGGTATTAGGGAATGCGTCGGCTCCCTCCCCTGGGGGCTAGAAGCCACTGAGGACAAATGCCATTTTGTAGTTTTCAGACGCAGCTCCCGCTCCCAGCCTGCAAATTTGTAGGGAGATCCAGCGATCAGTCTTGGGGGGTAATTGCTCTTGCTTTAACCTCCCTGGATCTGGATTGTGATCTAGGGTGGAAGTCGTGGGTGGGTTTACAGCTTGCCAGAAACGGAAGTTGCCCCCCACACGTTCGGGACGAAAATTCCTCTATCTAGCCTTAAAGCCATAGTGTGGCAACAAGCCCAAAAGTCAAGTAATTAAGTGGCAACATGCCAAGGTAAAGGAAACAGAAAAATGCAACCCTAGACTCCTATTTTGGGGGCATAGAGCAGGAAAAGGACTGTGAGGTCAGAAGTCCTGCTCCAAAAGCCCCAAGGGAAAACATGAGCGGGTTGCAGGCCATAGAGGACCTTAAGAAGGACTTTAAAAATCAAATAGGAGAAGTAGAGGAAAAATTGGAAAGAGAAATGAGAAGGATGCAGAAAAAGTATGAAATGAGGGTCAACAGCCTGACTGAGGAAAACAACACCTTAAAAAATAGACTGACTCAAATGGCAAAGGAGGCCCAAAAGGGCAATGAGGAGAAGAATGCTTTAAAAAGTCGAATTTGCCAAATGGAAAAAGAATCTCAAAAGTTCACTGAGGAGATTCATTCCTTCAGAGTTAGACTGGAGCAAATGGAAGCTAATGACTTTATGAGAAATCAAGATGCTGTTAAGCAGATCCAAACAAATGAAAGATTAGAAGGCAATGTGAAATATCTCATGGGAAAAACCACTGACCTGGAAAATAGATCCAGGAGAGACAATTTAAAAATTATTGGACTACCTGCAAGCCATGATCAAAGAAAGAACCTAGAAATCACCCTTCAAGAAATTCTCAAGGAAAACTGCCCTGATGTTTTAGATCCAGAGGACAAAACAGAGGTTGAAAGAATCCACAGATCACCTCCTGAAAAAGATCCCAAAAAGAAAACTCCCAGGAATATTATAGCCAGGTTCCAGAATCCCCAGATCAAGGAGAAAATACTACAAGCAGCCAGGAAAAAACAATTTCAATATTGTGGAAACACAATCAGAATAGCACAGGACCTGGCAGCTTCTACACTGAGGGATGGAAGGGCATGGAATATGATATTCCAGAAGGCAAAAGAATGGGAATGAACCTAAGGGTCACCTACCCTGCAAAACTGAGTATTTTGTTTCAGGGGAAAATATGGTCATTCAGTGGAATAGAGGACTTTCAAGCATTCTTGAGGAAAAAACCAGAATTGAATAGAAAATTTGACATCCAGACACAAGAAGGAAGAGATGCCTGAGAAGGTAATCAGGGAAAAGAAATCAAAAGGAACTTATCAAAGTTGAACTATTTACATTCCTATATGGAATAAGCAATAACTGTGACTGATGATATCTTTCTCACTATGAAATTAATGGAAGAAGGGTGTGTGGTTATATGAATACATATGTGAATATGTGTGTATATGGTTACAGTTATATATGGATAGAGGGCATAGGTTGAATTTGTTGGGAAGGGAGAATACTCAAGGGATGCAATTATGAGGTGAGAGAGGAAAGTGGCAAGAGGAGATGGGGAGAGACAGGGTAGGGTAAACTATCTCATGTAGAAGAAGCAAGGGGAAGTGGTTGCAAGGGAGGGGGGAGAATAGGAAGGGGAAAAAAAAAGGCAAATCCACATTCTCATTGAATTTGGTTCAGGGAGAGAATGACATACATACTAAATGGGATATCTCAACCTGCAGCAGAATAGGGGGAAGGGGGATGAGAGGAAGGATGATGGATGGGAGGGCATCCTTGGGGGGAGCAGAGGTTGGAAGTACCCACTATAGAAGAGGGACAAGATCAAGTAGGGAATGGACCAGGTGGGGGGTGGGATGAGTGGGAAGGAATTATAAGCAGCCTTGTACAATATATCTACTATGATAATGTTTTGCATAGCTAGACATGTACAACATATACTGAATTACTTATCTCCCCAGAGGGAATGGGTGACAAGGGAGGAAGGAAATGGATCTAAAATTCGAGGTATTAACATTAAATGTTTCAAATATATTTAAATACTATTATTAATACTCCTTTGCTTGTAATTGGGAGATAAGATGTGCAGGCATTGGGACACAAAGATTCACCTTCCTCTAATGGAAAAGTCGAAGGGGGTATGGGAGAAGGTATGGGAGAGAGCAGATTGGAGGAAGCGATATCTTGTAGGCCTACTATTCTGGGAGGTTGGGTAGGGGAATAACGGGGGGAAAATGATTGTAACTCAAAATCTGGTGGAAATGAATGATGTAAAACAGAAGTTAATAAAGCATTTGTTTAAAAAAAAACAAATCAATTAACAAATATTTGTCATACCTTTGATCCTTCCCCTACTTGACTCCAGCCAGAAAAAAAAAATAAGTTTTAGGAAAACGGGTCCCAGTGAGTTAAATGTGTAGAAACATTTTGTTTCTAACAAATTGGGGTTTCCTAGATTCAAAACTCATCGGTCTGTCAGAAAAGAACAACGTTGTGTGCAATGAATCAACATTTACTCTCAAAGAAATTTTGTTCTAATGGTGGAAGATAGCTAGGACATATGAGTGCATACAAAATAAATATAAAGATAATAAATACAAAATAGTGAAATAAAAGGTAGTTTGTGGTCTGTTCTTCACTTTCTCTGGGGACCTTTGTTATGGGCCAGGCTTGACTCAGGTCAGTATATGTTGGTTCAGCTTCAGGCGTGGAGCAAAGTGAAATACTTAGAGACAATCTTAAGAGTTAATATTTACTCAGTCATAAAATAGAAATTATATTTAGTAAGGATATTGCATCAATTCACCTGGACACAGCATCTCTACCTCCTATGATGGCCAGTCTAGTTCACTGATCAGGAGCAGGTGTTCAGCCTCAGGGAGAAGGTAGCTACTTTCCCTGTTCCGGTTTTTATTCTAAGGATAACAGTAAGCATGTCACAAGCCTGAGGCTTAGTCCCCTGAGCCAAATGCATTTTGAAGAAAGATTAACCACCCTTATAGATGAAAACTAGCTTAGCCTATGGAAGACTGACCTTACTATGTTACTTTATCACAGAGGACCTCTTTAGTATGCGTAAAGTTTTTTTTTTCCATTTAAACCTTTCCCAGCAAGAAGGAGAATAATAAATGATTCTTTCTATTGCTTCTCCCCCATTCTTTCTCCTTTCCTCTCCTCTCTCCTCCCCTCCCCTTTCCTCTTTTTGTGATATTTTAGGAAGTCTATGTGACTTCAAGATAGGGCAAGTTAGGTCCAGAAAGCATGATTTGATTACATCTTCCCTACAGGAACATTTGTTCCGCATGTCTTTAGGGAGGATTTGTATATTTATCCTGAACTAGAAATTCCTTTCCCAAATCCATGTGTTTGCCAGCTCTCATTGACTATTTTTCCCCCTATGAAGCAAAGTTGTTTATTCACTCTAGTTTATCCTGCCAAGCAGCTCTCACAGCAGATGAAGTCTATACCTACTTTACTGAGAAAACCAAAATTTGTTGTGAAAATCACTTGAGATGTTGTGGGTAAAGCACTTTGTTAGCCACAGAGCATTATATGAAGGTGAACTCATAGTTTTCAATGACAAAAATATTGAGACACGGATTATCGTAGGTACAGGTCTGCAAGGAAGAAAACAGGTAAACAAGGATCAACCTAAGAGCAAAGACCACAAATGGTATGATGTACTCTCTAGTCTGCAAGAGAAAAGAGTATCAGGTCGGGAGACTGACACCTACCTAAATTTGAGGTAAGGCTTAAAGATACCTAAGGTTTCTACTCTCTGGGTTGTCACTTTGAAGAGGACTTTTTAGCTCATTTTCATATTCATTCTTTAGACTTTTCCATATTTTCCCAGAGTATCAGTTTGTCTTTTTCTTCCTTCCCCTCTCTTACCAACCTGGACCTCATGGTCAATGACTAAGTTCAAATGTCACTATAGACTCCCTCACCCCTATTGACTTTCTGCCATTTTAATCCTGCTGTTGAGCCAACTTGGCAAAGTAAACCCCTATCTTTCATTTTCCTGACTCCTGCACTCATTCCTAGGCTGTAAGAAGAAAGTCATAGAGCATTGATGATTTCATCCATTATACATCTTAGCAAAATAATGCTGGCTAGAGAGCTGGTAACTAATAAGGAAGGAAGACATGGGTTAAACTCCATCTCTAATACCTAATGATTGTGTGACCCTTGACAAGCCCCTTAACTTTTCATGGCCCCAGGTGACCCTCTGAGACTTCATATAAAGGGCAGTTGTCTTCATTGGTATAGAAAGTTTTCTCAATGGGAGCTCTTTATATAAAACATAAAATCAAAGGTTCAGGCATTCCTCTTCCACTAAAGCAAAAACAAACAAAACAAGTAACCAAACAAAACCAAAAGCACTTTGCTAGGTTCTCATTGCTGTTTAGCAATTTTTTCATTCCCCATTTATCAAGCCTTTACTGAATCCCTCACAAAACCCACCCAACACCATCGCCTTGCTCCTTAAATCTTGATTCCTCAACATAACGTTTTTCAGCTGATGGCTTTGGCGTCCTACTTGACTAGTTAGATTGAGGACATCCAGCAGGAGCTCTCTTGACCCTCTTCTTTTTTATTCCTTAATTATTTTTTCCTATGCATTCACCCACCCTGTTCATTTTTCCTTCTGTCTCAGAAAACCATGGGTAAACCTACCACAATTGCTCTAGATAGAAACTCCTAGACTATTTTTCCCCATAAAATAATGGTCATTTCACTCATGTGTATCTCCAATCCCTTCTCTACTCTTTCCCCCCTTACTACATACAAACATGACAAATTTCTCTCTGTACCAAAAAAACAAAAACAACAATAACACCACCACAAACCAACTTTCTATTCACCCTACTACTCTGGCTGAGATCCATTTTATTCCTTTTACTGCCAAACTTCTTCCATTGCTTTTACTTAACTTTTAGATAATTTGCAGTCTGGCTCCTATTCCCATTATTTACTGAAACTTCTTTCCCTAGGTCTCCCCTTAACTGCCATATCTGTGCCATAACTCCATGACATGATCTTTCTCAGTGGTCATCCTTCTTAAACGTTCAGAAGTGTTTTGACACTGGTCAAAAAACCAGAATGTCTGAGGTAATCTAGTCCAATTTGTACCTTTGTAACATCAACCAGCCTGGAAAATGCTGGAGAAATGACAGTTACTGCATTCTGAGGTAACCTTTTCCCAATTTTTGTAGTTCCAATTTTTAGCAAGTTTTTGTTTAAATTTTGTCTTCAATGACCTCTCTGTAACTCTCACCATTTGTTCCTAATTCAGAAGTCATCAAAAACAAATCCAATCTTTTTCACACATGAAAGCCTAGAAAATCATTAAGATAGCTGCAATGCCATACCACCACCAAGTGTTTTCTTCTGTAGACTAAGCTTCCCCAAATCCTTCCATTTGTTTTCATATTGAATTATTTACAGCCTCCTCACTTCTCTGGTTGCTCTCCTCCAGTTCTGACACAGTTGCCAATGTCTTTCCTAAAACTGTCCCTCACAACTGACTTAAATAGTGAAACTGTGGTCTGACAAGAGCAGGAAAGAGCAACTATTACCTCCCTAACCATGAAGACTCTATCTCTTTTAATGCAGCCAAAAATAGCTTTAACTTGCTTGATTGTCATACCACAATGTTAACTTATTCTAAACTTACAGTCTGCTAAAACCTGAACCCATGGATGTGATTACTTAATTCAATGATCACATTTAGTATTTCTTTCAGTACCTACCCTAACCATAGAGCCCTTTATGAAGGTGAACTCGCAATTTTCAATAACAAAAATATTGAGACACATAATATTATAGGTAAAGGTCTGAAAGAAAAAAAAAGAGACAGGCAAGGACTGACCTAAGAGCAAAGAACACAGATGGTATGATGTTCTACAAGACAAAAGAGTAGTAGGATGGGGATATCATTCACATGTAGCCCAAGTGGGGCATACTCACTAAGAGCAGCACAGTGTGTCCTAATCATCATCCATTTTTTTTAATGGAGTGAACGCTCTTTTTTAACTTCTGCTTTACATCATTCATTTCCGCCAGATTTTGAGTTACAATCATTTCCCCTCCCCCGTTATTCCCCTACCCAACCTCCCAGAATAGTAGTCCCACAAGATATCGCTTCCTCCAATCTGCTCTCTCCCATACCTTCTCCCATACCCCCTTCGACTTTTCCATTAGAGGAAGGTGAATCTTTGTGTCCCAATGCCTGCACATCTTATCTCCCAATTACAAGCAAAGGAGTATTAATAATAGTATTTAAATATATTTGAAACATTTAATGTTAATACCTCGAATTTTAGATCCATTTCCTTCCTCCCTTGTCACCCATTCCCTCTGGGGAGATAAGTAATTCAGTATATGTTGTACATGTCTAGCTATGCAAAACATTATCATAGTAGATATATTGTACAAGGCTGCTTATAATTCCCTCCCACTCATCCCACCCCCCACCTGGTCCATTCCCTACATGATCCTGTCCCTCTTCTATAGTGGGTACTTCCAACCTCCCCTCCCCCCAAGGATGCCCTCCCATCCATCATCCGTCCTCTCATCCCCCTTCCCCCTATCCTGCTGCAGGTTGAGATATCCCATTTAGTATGTATGTCATTCTCTCCCTGAACCAAATTCAATGAGAATGTGGTTTTGCCTTTTTTTTCCTTCCTATTCTCCCTCTCCCTTGTAACCACTTCCCCTTGCTTCTTCTACATGAGATAGTTTACCCTACCCTGTCTCTCCCCATCTCCTCTTGCCACTTTCCTCTCTCACCTCATAATTGCATCCTTGAGTATTCTCCCTTCCCAACAGATTCAACCTATCCCCTCTATCCATATATAACTGTAACCATATACACACACATTCACATATGTATTTATATGACCACATACCCTTCTTCCATTATTTTCATAGTGAGAAAGATATCATCAGTCACAGATATTGCTTTTCCATATAGGAATGTAAATAGTTCAACTTTGATAAGTTCCTTTTGATTTCTTTTCCCTGATTACCTTCTCAGGCATCTCTTCCTTCTTGTGTCTGGATGTCAAATTTTCTATTCAATTCTGGTTTTTTCCTCAAGAATGCTTGAAAGTCCTCTATTCCACTGAATGACCATATTTTCCCCTGAAACAAAATACTAAGTTTTGCTGGGTAGGTGACCCTTAGGTTCATTCCCAGTTCTTTTGCCCTCTGGAATATCATATTCCATGCCCTTCCATCCCTCAGTGTAGAAGCTGCCAGGTCCTGGGCTATTCTGATTGTGTTTCCACAATATTGAAATTGTTTCTTCCTGGCTGCTTGTAGTATTTTCTCCTTGATCTGGGGATTCTGGAACCTGGCTATAATATTCCTGGGAGTTTTCTTTTTGGGATCTTTTTCAGGAGGTGATCTGTGGATTCTTTCAACCTCTATTTTGCCCTCTGGATCTAAAACATCAGGGCAATTTTCCTTGAGAATTTCTTGAAGGGTGATTTCTAGGTTCTTTCTTTGATCATGGCTTTCAGGTAGTCCAATAATTTTTAAACTGTCTCTCCTGGATCTATTTTCCAGGTCAGTGGTTTTTCCCATGAGATATTTCACATTGCCTTCTAATCTTTCATTTGTTTGGATCTGCTTAACAGCATCTTGATTTCTCATAAAGTCATTAGCTTCCATTTGCTCCAGTCTAACTCTGAAGGAATGAATCTCCTCAGTGAACTTTTGAGATTCTTTTTCCATCTGGCAAATTCGACTTTTTAAGGCATTCTTCTCCTCATTGCCCTTTTGGGCCTCCTTTGCCATTTGAGTTAGTCTATTTTTTAAGGTGTTGTTTTCCTCAGTCAGGCTGTTGACCCTCATTTCATACTTTTCCTGCATCCTTCTCATTTCTCTTTCCAATTTTTCCTCCACTTCTCTTATTTGATTTTTAAAGTCCTTCTTAAGGTCCTCTATGCCCCCAAAATAGGAGTCTATGGTTGCATTTTTCTGTTTCCTTTGCCTTGGCATGTTGCCACCTAATTACTTGACTTTTGGGCTTGTTGCCACACTATGGCTTTAAGGCCAAATAGAGGAATTTTCGTCCCGAACGTGTGGGGGGCAACTTCTGTTTCTGGCAAGCTGTAAACCCACCCACGACTTCCATCCTAGATCACAATCCAGATCCAGGGAGGTTAAAGCAAGAGCGATTACCCCCCCAAGAGTGATCGCTGGATCTCCCTACAAATTTGCTGCTGGAGCTGGAGCTGCGTCTGAAAACTACAAAATGGCGTGTCTCCTCAGTGGCTTCTAGCCCCCAGGGGAGGGAGCTGATGCATTCCCTAAATACTGGTCCCAAAGTCCATAGGACACTAAACTCTTACTTTGTTCTAGGCATGTCTATGTTGATAATTCTGGGGTTGCTACAGCTGCTGGTGTTCTGGGGTTCCTCCAGCCGGCTGCTGGCCCTGCCACCCTGGGGCTAAAACCTCGGCTCACGGGGACCTGGGCTCAGCTCGGCTCTGCTCCCTGCGCTCTGGGCACTGGGTGCTGCCAAGTCCCAGGGTGCTGTGCTGGTCCTTCCTGCAGGGCTGCTGGGCTGTCCTCAGCGGGAGGTTATCTTCTCTATGTCATTCTTTGGGTGCTGGGGTTCAAGAAGCTGTTCAGAGTCCCCTTTTACATAGTTTGGGGGGAATCTGGGGGCAGAGTGGCTTGGATGAGCTGTTTCTACTCTGCCATCTTGGCTCCTCCCCCATCATCCATTTTTTGTGTGGATTTTAAATCCCTGATAACTATTTTCCCTTATCCTAGCAAAACTGAAGATCTTCTACTCTAGTTTATCCTGCCAAACAGATCTCACAGCAGATGAAATCTCTACCTACTTTACTGAGAAAACCAAAATTTCTTGTGAAAATCACTTGAGATGTTGTGGGTAAAGCACTTTGTTAGCCACAGAGCATTATATGAAGGTGAACTCATAGTTTTATTTATGATATAAAGATATTTATCAAGATTTGTCAAAGATATATATTTTTAGAAGATATATATTGTTTCCTTTTAAAAAATCATTCATTAACATTGTCCAGTCCACTCCATGAAGTGGTTCTAGACCTTTTCCATCTTTCTTTTGTCCCCAAGATAGCTCAAAATGCTCCTATTGTCCTTTGTCTTTATCCCCAGAGTTCTTGATCTTTAGTGCCCCTAAGTATTCCAGTAAGATGTTTACTTTGACAACCATCCTTGCTTACTGACTCTCATTTTCATATTCTATAGATTCTGACTTTAGAGTTAATTTGCTCAGTGGTTCTTGGAGCAGTCAAATGGACCTTGCCAGTCATCCTCCTTTTAGTTTGCACTTGAACTATAGCTATCCATGTTGTGAGAACTTGATTCAGGAGACTTTTCCATCACTTTTGAATTTCATCTCTCCTGTAAAATTTTCAGCCATGTTAGTGCATACTATTGGGATGATGAATAGATGGAGGGCTGACTTCAGAGTCAGTAAGACATAGGATCAAGTCCTGCTATGAAATATACTGGTTCAGTAACCCTGGATTAGTCACTTCATATCCTAATTCCACCCAAGGAAATTTCTAAGACCCCGAGTTGCTGAAAAATTGATCTTTAATACAATGCAGAGAGTATTATTACATTGGCATTCTATATACTCACAAAATTTCTTGACCAGGAGAAAAAACAACTAGCCTTTCTTTGAAATATTCTCTACCAAAATATATGACCCACATCAAACTATGTCTGCTTTTTTTTCTCATTTAATGCTCTGAATTTCATTATGGTGTGATCATTCTGCTCCCTCCCCATTCATCTCCCCAAGAATCCCATGATTTCTACGTCAGCAATCAGTTCCTTCTTATTGATCAGAATCAGGTCTAAAATATCATATTTCCTTCTTTTTTCCTTTACATTCTGAAGAATGAAATTATCATCTGCTGTCTTCTCTTGGCAGAGGAAAACCTATGCAGCAGATGTCTGGATAGCTGAATTCCCTCATTGCTTCTAAATCATAGGTCTGTGCCAGAGTTGTAATGTTTCCCTAAGTCCTTATCTACTTCCTCCTTTTGTCCAGGTGGTCTGAAGTGCACTCACATAACATAATTTCTTTCTCCCTCCCAATAATCCACAGCATTCTGCTTTGTACAGATCACATCTGGGCTACTATGCTCAAATCTGGGCACCACATTTGGGATGGACATTAATCAGCTGGAGGACATCAAAAGGGTGGAGGGCCTTGAACTTTTCCTGAAATGAGGACCATTTGAAGAAACTGGGAATGGTTCACCTGGAGAATAAAAGATTTAAGGGTATGGAGATGATAGATATTTTAATGTACTTGAAGGGCGACAACTTTCTTTCCAGACAGCACAGACATCTTCACAAGCATGTTGGATATCAGATACAGTCAATGATTGCAAAGCTCTTGGTTACTCAAACTTGAAAATTCTAAGCATGGACAGGGCAGAAAGTTATAGGATTGGGGGAAAGACATCTTATTTTTGATAAGATTCAGAAAGATAACATTCAAATTTGCTTTTATGAGGAAGAGGATAATGGTGGATTATGAGAAGGCTTTGCAGATTTTTTTTCTTCCACAGGTGTTTGCTATCATTTACAAAATCTCAATGCATACAGATGTTGATGTTATAAAACCAGACTACATGTTTGTACAGCTTTGGTGGAAATTTTATCTGGAAATCAGTGAACTAAAGATGTTTTGTGTACTGCCCAGAAGTGAAAGAAAAGGGGAAGGTGTAAAGGATACAGCAAAACCACGCTAATTTTTTGGATAGTACTAGAAATGTTGGTAATGCTGGAGGAGGAGGAGGGGGGCAATGTATGATGGTGATGGTGCTGGAAGAGAAGATGACAGGAAAAGAGGCAGCCTTTGCTTTGCTTTGGCTTTGCTCCCTGTGGATTTTTCCTCCAACTTATCACAGCCAAGTCTAGGGTTGGGATGGAGCATCATGACCTCTTCCGAGAGAAGATCTTGCAGCTTGCTAAGTGGCATGCCAGTGCCCTCTGGAATTATTCAGTAATTGGTGATAAAAAGAGGCTTTCAGCTGTTCAGCTCCATCTTTCTGCAGTGAAAGATGATACTGAGGACAATCTTCTTGCACTTTACTCCCCTCCACATACTTCACTATATATAGCCATATGACTACTTTGGGGATGCGAAGTAGAGGGATTCTAGTCTTTTAAATGGTTGAACTACATGGATTGAAGTCCCTTCCAAATCTGTGATGTTTTAACTCTATGATCTTTACCCAATTTTTTCTATTATGCTGCTCCCCCAAGGACTAATATTTATTTGTAACTAGTATTACTCATCTACTTTTTTATTGCTATTAATTAAGGTAGCTATCTTTCCAGAGCCATATTCCAGCCACAAGCCACATCCCATAAAGTTTTAGAAATGTCCATGTTTGCACTTGCCGCTTTTCAAGAGAATATATAGTTCACCCTGTTTATAACTCACACTTGGGAGCATTTGCATATGGACATTTAAAGTCATAGGTTTTATTACAGTCTTTCTTCTTTGATTTTGTTTTCTTTGAATTTCTGGTTTTACTGCTCTGCTTCTTCATATGTTATCCCTGCTATATGTTGTGATAGCTAGCTTAGAAGATAAAAGGCACCATAAAGTCACTGCTTCCTTCTTAAATGATAACTCTCTTGATAAGATTCACAGGACTCTAGGTAAATTGTTTCCTATCAGCTCTCGCTATAGCATAGGATTATAGAATCATAAATTTAAAATGGAGTAGATCTTAAAAGTCATCAATTACCACACTTATATTGGACATTAAATAGGATGTGCACTTAATGTTTATTTGATAAATGAGTGGATATGTGATGTGATAGGTATTGAGTCTCAGAAACAGGACCTTTAATCAAACAATTAAAATTTAATTTCTTGGAGGTGGTTAGGTGGTGCAGTGAATAGAGCACTGGCCCTGGAGTCAGGAGGACCTGAATTCAAATTCAACCTCCGACACGACGTAAAACTGGCTGTGTGACCTTGGGCAAGTCACTTTACCCAAATTGCCCTACCTTCCCCCTCCAAAAAAGCAAAAAAAAAAAAAAAAGAATTTCTTTAAATCATTAAAGTTTTTCTTTCAGTCTTTAAAGTTTTCTATTTAAATGTAAAAAAAAAATCTAGGGAGGATAAATACTTTAATTTGTTAACAACTGAATTCTTAAAAGAGAGAAGAGAGAAAGGGAGGTGGGGAGAGTTGAGGTGAGTGGTGGTGAGGAAAGAGGGAATATTTCTAGAAATTAGAAAGGAGAGGGAGAGGGAGGGAGAGAGGGAGGGAGAGGGGGGAGAGAGAGAGAGAGAGAGAGGGAGAGAGAGAGAGAGAGAGAGAGAGGGAGAGAGAGAGAGAGAGAGAGAGAGGAGAGAGAGAGGGGGAGAGGGAGGGGGAAGAGGGAGAGAGAGGGGGAGAGGGAGAGAGGGAGGGGGAGAGAAAGAGAAGGGAGAGAGGGATAGAGAAAGAGAGGGAGGAGGGAGAGAGGGGAGGGAGGGAGGGAAGAGAGAGGGAGGGAGGGAGGGAGAGAGAGAGAGAGGGAGGAAGGGAGGAGAGAGAGAGAGAGAGAGAGAGAGAGAGAGAGAGAGAGAGAAGGAAACTTAGAGAGACAGAGACTGAGGCAGAGGCAGGCTGGTTTTAATGTGCATTTCTCTAACAAACAGTGATATAAAACATTTTTATATGACTAGAGCTACCTTTGATTTCTTCTTCTGAAAACTGCCTGTTCATATTCTCTGACCATTGAACAACTAGAGAGTAACTTTTACTCTTATAAATTTACTCAGGTCTCTATATTTCTAAGAAATGATGCCTTTATCAGAGAAACATGATGCAATTCCCCTCCCCCTGGTTTTCTGCTTTCCTTCTAATATTGGGTACATTGTTTTTGTTTGAAAAAAAAAACTTTCTAAATTTATATATCCCATTATGCTCCCTATGGTTTTTTTATCCGCCATTCTCTTTTATGAGTCCTATGCTCTTTTATATCCCACAAGGCTCTCTATGCCTTCTTTGGTCATAAATTCTTCCCTTATCCATAGATCTGACATGCTCCCTTGATTTGCTTATGGTACCACCCTTTATGTCTAAATCATGAACTCATTTTTACCTTATCTCAGTATACAGTGTAAGATGTTGGTCTATATCTAGTTTCTGCCAAACTGTTTTCCAGTTCTCCCAGCAGTTTTTTGTCAAATAGTGGGAATTTGTCCCAAAAGCTTGGATATCTGGGTTTATCAAACACTAGAATACTGTGGTCATTGGCTACTGTACCTAATTCTTTTCACTGATCTGCCACTCTATTATTTAGCCAATACCAGATTGTTTTGATGATTAATGCTTTATAATACAATTTGAGATCTGGTATGGCTAATCAACCTCCCATCCCACTTATTTTTCATTGATTGTCTTGATATTCTTGACCTTTTATTCTTCCATATGAATTTTGTTATTATTTTTTCAAGCTGTATAAAATTATCTTCATAGGTTGATTGTTTTGACACTGAATACATAAATAAATGAATTTAGGTAGAATTAACATAGTGATTCTATTGTCTTGGCCTACCAATGATCAATTAGCATTTTTCCATTTGTTTAAATTTGATTTTATTAATGCGAAGTATTTTGTAATTGTGTTCATATAGTTCCTGGATCTTTCTTGGCAGAGAGATTCCCAGGTATTTTCTTTTGTCTGGTTATTGTCAATGGGATTTCTCTATTTCTTGCTGTTAAACTTTGTTTGTAACAGAGATGATGATTTGTTGATTTAAGTGGGCTTTTTTCCCCATATTCTGGCATTTTCTAAAGTTGCTAATTATTTCAATAAATTTTAGTTGGTTTTCTAGAATTTTCCAAGTATACCATCATATCATCTGCCAAGAGTGGTAATTTGTTTCCTCATTGCCTATTCCAATTCCTTCCTTTTTTTCTTCTCATTGTTATAGCTAGTATTTCTAGCACAATATTGAATAATAGTAGGGATAATAGAATTCCTGTTTTTTTTTTTATTTCTTTGTTTTTTTAACCCTGATCTTATTGGAAAGACTCCTGGTTTATTGCCCATTACAGATAAAGATTGCTGATGGTTTTAGATAGATACTTCTTAGCATTTTAAGGAAAGCTTCATTCATCCCTATGCTTTGTAGTGTTTTTAATAGCTAAGAGTATTGTATTTTGTCAAAAGTTTTTAATTTTTTTTCTGCATCTGTTGAGATTAATCATATGATTTCTGTGGGTGTTATTACTGATATAGGCAATCATGCTGATTGTTTCCCCAACTTAACCAGCCCTACATTCCTGGTTTAAATTACAAATGGCCATAGTATATGATCTTTGTGATATATTGCTATAATTTCCTTGCTAGTATTTTATTTAAAATTTTTCATTAATATTCATTAGAGAAGTCAGTCTATAGTTTTCTTTTTTCTGTTTTTGTTCTTCCTAGTACATATTTATATTTGTGTTGTAAAAAGAATCTGGTAGGACTCATTCTTTGTCTATTTTTTTCACAGTTTATATGATATTGGAACTAATTGTTCTTAAAATGTTTGGCAGAATTCTCTTGCAAATCCACAAATCCATCTAGTTCTGGGGATTATATTTTAGGTAGCCCAATGATGGGTGATTAAATTTCTTAAGATTGTGTTGTTCAAATAATTCTATTTCTTTTTTTAATCTGTGCAATTCATATTTTTGTAAATATTCATCCATTTTATTTTTTAGATTTCACTTGTTAGATTTATCAATATACAATCATGCAAAATAGCTCCTAATAAATGCTTTAATTTCATTGTCATTGGTGGTAAATTCACCCTTTTCATTTTTGAGACTGGTAATTTATCTTCTTTTTTATAAATCAAATTAATCAAATGGTTTATCTATTTTATTGTTTTTTTCATAAAACCAGCTTCTAATTTTATTAATTCAGTGGTTTTCTTAGTTTTGTATTAATTTATCTTTCCTTTGATTTTTGGGATTTCTAATTTGGTGTTTAAATGATATTTTTCTTTTTCTAGGTTTTTTTTTTTTTGTGTTACACAACCAATTCAGTGATTTGCTCTTTATTTAACTGAGGTAAGCTTTAGAGATATAATTTTTGAAGTAATGCATTAGCTGTATCCCATTAATTTTGGTGTGTTGTCTCATTGTTAGCGTTATTTTTAATTGAATTATGGTAATTTCTATAATTAGTGCTTTGATCCACTCATTCTTTAAGATTAGATTATCTAGTTTTCAATTAATTTTAATCTATGTTTCCATGGTTCTTCATTGAATATAATTTTTATGACATTATAATTTGAAAATGATGTATTTAACATTACTGCTTTTTTGCATTTATTTTGATGGGGTTTTTAATGCCCTAATATATGGTCAGTTGTGTGGAGGAGCAATATATTGCTGAAAAGAAGGTATATCCCTTTCTATTCATGTTCAGTTTTCTCCAGAGGTCTATCATGTTTAACTTTCTAAAATTCTATTCATCTCTTTAACTTCTTTCTTGCAAAATTTATCTAGTTCTGAGAGGGTAAAGTTGAGATCCCACATTAGCATAGTTTTACTACTTCCTCCTGTAACTCATTTAACTTCTCCTTTAAGAATTTGAATACTATAACATTTGGTGCATGTATATTTGGTACTGATATTATTTCATTGACTATTGTACCCTTTGGATAACTGTAGTTTCCTTCATTATTTCTATTAGATCTATTTTTGCTTTTGCTTTGTCTGAGATCATGTTTGCTACTCTTGACCTTTTTCCTCAGGTGAAGTATGATAGATTCTGCCCCAGCTTCTTATTTTGACTCTTTTTGTGTCTCTCTGCTTCATGTGTTTCTTGTAAACAAAATATTATAGAATTCTATTTTTTAATCCATTCTTCTGTCTCCTGTCTTATAGGTAAATTCATTCCATTAGGATTTACTTTTATGATTGCTGCATATTTACCTCTGTCCTTTTTTCTTTTTTATACTACTCTGTTCTTCCTTTCACCCTGTTACTTCTCAAAACTGTTTTGCTTCTGATCACTGCCTCTCCCAATCTGCCTATTATCCCTACTACCCCCTCCCTATCAGCTTCACACCCCTTCCCTTATTCCCTCTCTTCCTACTTTCATATCGAGTAAGACATTTTATAGCCAACTGAATGTGGATATAATTCCCACTTTGAAACAATTCCAATGAGTGCAAAGTTCAAGCATTAACACCCCTTCCCATTTTCCACTTTACTATAAAAGTTCTTTTGTGCCTCCTTTATGTGATATGTTATCCCATTCTACCTCTCCCTTCCACCTTCTTCCAGTGCTTCCATCTTTTTCACCCCTTAATTTTGTTTTTTGGATGTTATCCCATGAGACAACTCACACCTCTGCCCTGTCTCCAAACTGCCTTAAAAATGATAAAATTCTTAGGAGTTACAAGTATCCTATTCTCATATAGGAATGTAAACAGTTTAACCATATCAAGTCCCTTATTACTTCTTTTTCCTGTTTATTTTTATATGCTTCTCTTGAATCTTATATTTGAAAGTCAAATTTTCTGTCCAGCTCTGGTCTTTTCATTAGGAATGCTTGAAAGTCCTCCACTTTATTAAATATCAATTTTCCTGCTGAAGGGTTAGTTTTTCTGGGTAAGTTATTCTTGGTTATAATCCTCACTCTTTTCCCCTCCAGAATAATATATTCCAATCCCTTCAATTCTTTAATATAGAGGTTGCTCAATTTCATGTTATCCTGACTGTGGCTGCATATCTGAATTTCTTCTTTCTGGATGCTTACAATATTTTCTCTGTGACCTGGGATCTCTGGGATTTGACTATGATATTCCTGGGAGGTTTTCATTTTGGGATCTCTTTCAGGTGATCCATGGATTCTTTTCATTTCTAGTTTACCCACTAGTTCCAGGACATCACGACAGCTTTCTTTGATAATTTCTACAAAGATGATGTCCAGGATCTTCTTTTGATCATGCTTTTCAGGTAGTTCAAGAACTCTTAAATGATCTTTCCTTGATCTATTTTTCAGATCAGTTGTTTTCAAATGAGATATTTCACATTTTCTTCTATTGTTTCTTTTGATTTTGTTTTGTTATTGCTTGATATCACATGAAGTCGTTAGCTCCCAGTTGTTTCCTAATTTTTAAGGAATTTTTTTCTTCAGTGAACTTTCATATCTTCATTTCCATTTGACCAATTCTACTTCTTAAAGGAGTATTTTTTTCCTTCAAGGATTTTTTGTACAACATTTTCCATTTGTCCAATTTTACTTTTTAAGGAGTTTTTCTCTTCCATGGATTTTTGTATTTCTTTATCATTTGGCCTATTTTTAAAAAAAATATTATTTTCTTCAGTATTTTTATGCCTCTTTTGCAAGTTTGGTAACTGTTGACTTCTTATGGTTTCCTTTCATCACTCATTTTCTGCAACTTTTCCTCTACCTGTCTTATTTGATTTTTTTTAATGCAATTTGGGTTAAGTAACTTGCCCAAGGTTACATGGCCAGTGGTGTGTGTGTGTGTGTGTGTGTGTGTGTGTGTGTGTGTGTGTGTGTGTTAAGTATCTGAGGCCGGAACCAATCCAAGCTCTTACTCACTCTGCCACCTAGCCACCCCCTTATTTGATTTTTAAAAAATTCTTTTTGAGCGCTTTAGGAATTCTTTTTGGACTTGAGACCAATTCACATTTTTCTTTGAGGCTTTGGATACAGCTGCTTTGATTTTGTCGTCTTCTTCTGAGTTTGTGTTTTAAGCTTCTCTGTCATCATTGTAACTTTTCTGGTCAATTTCTTTGTTGTTTCTTCATTCTTACAAAGTATTTTTTTTACTTTCAACTTTGATAAAGTTGGGTTCTGCTTCCAGGATGGAAGGGATAAGCTTTTGATTTTTCATGATGCTATTTTCAGAACTTCTACAGGTTTGTAAGTTTTCAGTTCTTTTAAGATGGCATGAATTAAAGAAAGGTGTAGTCACTGCTTTTTTGGCCTGTACTCTGGTCTACAAGTAACTAAAAGCATTCCTTTCTACCCTGGAACTATCACCAGGGTACCAATTCCTTCTACTACTATACCTCACCCTTGGAATGTGACCCATAACCAAATGTTGGCAATGTAACAGAGCTTTTCTCCCAGTGCCACCAAATATTTCTCTGCACTCCCCTTCTGACCAGTTGTCAGACTCCTTTATCATACATGAGTTAAGAGCTTCAGAAACTACTGCAACCAACTTAGTTGCCCCAAAGCCCTGCTCCTGTATTGTCAGGAGAGGCCTATACTGAACTTTACTCCATTCTCATATTTCTCAGACATATCTTTCCTTCCAACCTCCCAAGTTTTCCTGGACTGGAAAAATGTTTAACCCAATCTTTATTTGTTTGATCACTCTGGAATTTGTTTATATATTTTAATGTTGTTTGGATGTGAAGTTGGGAGAATTCAGGTGCATCCTTGCCTTTGCTCTGCTATCTTGGCTCTTCTCATCCTCATAAATACTGTAGCAGCAAGCACCCCAACATCCCCAAGGGGGATGCCAACACAGGTTCTTAGATCTGCTTTTCAAAAGGAAAGCAACTCAAAATCAGTTAACAAGCTCACTTTAATCAATCAAACATATATTACCTAGTTCAGGGGGAAAAGGTCAGCACCCAGAACTTCAGAGTATACAGACAGATCAAACAGGCTTCCAAACTGCCCAACCATTACATCAATACCAAATCACAGTTACCAGAGAGGGAAGCATCAACATCTGGGTTTTCAAAGCCGGGGGGCTCTCAACGGCTTCCCAGAGTCTCATTTGGTCAAATCACACAACACTTCTCAAAGTGAGCCCCAAAGCAAAGCCTCCCATCAGGGTTTATATAGCCTTCTCCGGGCTCAAAGAATGTAAGGACCCTCTTGACCCACTGCCCAATCACACAGCATCAAGGTGTGGTCATTCCTGAAAACCAAGCCTCCTACCACAGGCTCCATGTGACCACATTCAGCCTATTAGGAGGCAGAGTATATTTTCAAATCAAGGAAGGCTTTCAGAGTCTCTTAAAGCCAATCAAAGTCTCTTAAGCCAATCAGAGGGCCTAGGGGCAGGGAAGATCTTCAAACCTGCATTTTCATTACAATACTCAATCTTGAAACATATGAAGGCCAAGTAAAACTGGTTTATTACTCCTTTCACATGAGAACTGACCAAAAGGGAAAAGGATACTTTCGAATTATGGATACAAAGGACTTAAAATTGATTACATTTCATAAGAACACAAAATCTAATCTGCAGATTATGTTTGTTGGATGAAATATAGATATAAAAAGCTTCTTTGATATTCCACAATTCCACAAATTGTTGATGTCAGAGAAACAACCTAGAAGAAGAGAGTATTCATAAATGGAGAACAGAGAAATATATACTGAGATTAGACTTTTAGAGAAGGCTTGGGGTGCCAAGGAAGAGGTAACTAGGGGAAAGCAAGTGATATGGTATGGTATGGCCCATCTCTAGAGCCAATAAAACATTCCTAGCACCAATGGTGACCGTAAATATGCCAGCACAATTCTCAATTGCAAAATATAACAGAATTTTCATACAGAAGACAGAAACAAACCATTTATTCAGACACCAGAAAAACAAATCCCAATACCAGAAAGTAAAATCCATTATAATAGCAAAGAAGTTAATATACTATGGCACAACATGAAGGCAACCATCCTTTAGCCTTTCCACAAACCAACACTCACAAGCCTAGTTGTCTCCCTGGCTATGTCCTTTCCTCCATCCAGCTTTCTGTGGGCTCTGTTCCACCCTTCAGCAAACTCCTCCCACCATAGGCTCCATGTGATTACATTTAGCCTATTGGGGACAAGGAAAATCTTTGAAGCAGAGGTCATCAAATTCCCATTCCCATTATACTATCAATTCCTTCTGGGGCTTTAGGAACTTGCACATTTATTCTCCCCCCCCCCCCCCACATCCCCCGAAAGCCTCAGAGGCCAGATGTTGGAAATGAATGCAGTTCTGGAAGGTTTCATCACTACTCTTCATGCATGACTCTGTGCTGTTGATTGACCTCATCCTTCCAGCAACTAGAGCAGTGATCATAGATCCCTAATCTATCAGTAGTTTATGGGACAAATGGTACATGAATGCACATCAAGATTCAGTACATTCTGGAGTCATCTGAGGGAGCATAGCATCAACAGCTTTATAGCTAGAAGGGACCTTAGAGGTAATCAAGTAAAATACCCTAAGTTTATGGAACTGAGAGAAAGAGAGGTTAAGTGACTTGTCCAGAGTCATATACTGGGGGTAAGTTACTTACCAATCATATTGTGTTCCTCAGGCCCTGGAGGTCAGAATCCACGTAGGATTTCAATTTTCTCTTCTTAAGCACTTGGAGAAGGGAATAAAGTTTGGTGGTTTGTCTTGGGTAACAGGTGTTTTGGGGATGCTCATGTATTTTTCTCGTTTGATTTTGCTTTTCTATGTTAAAAAAGTAATCCACTTTTATCATTACTTTGTCATTATATAGTTAGCAAAGTAGCAAAGTCAAAGGACCTGGGGGTATGGGAACATAAATTTGATTCATGTATTTATTAAACACCCCCTATATGCTAGGTGCTAAAGACACAAAGACAGAAAGCAAATAGTCTCTGCTGTCAAATGACTTACATTCTATTGAATAGACTGAATCGAAAGCAGACTTTAAAAGCTTGGGAGTAGCTAGTGTGCATAGTACAGAGCAAAAGATTTGCATGCACAGGGCAGCAGAAAACAATCTCCTCCGTTTAAAAGATTAAGAAACCTCCTAGGAGCTCTCCATGATTGAACAAATAGCACATATAGATCTCTTTCCAGAACCACTCTTGGTCTATAGAACCTCTAAATAAGTCAGAAGCAGAGAAAATCATACTTCTCTTCCCCCCCCCACCATATAATTTGCCATGCGATTCTATTATATAAAAATGGCAGAAGGAATTTTAGTGGAGAAGGTGAAAACTAGAAGAGATATTCATATGTTTCAACTTCTTTACAGATTTCACAGATTCTTGGAACTAGAAGGGAGCTCAGAGAGTTGTGACATAATAATTATTTTAAAAGATCTCTAGGTGAAGGTTACACCAGTTGTACGAGAGGGAAATGGATAAACTGCTTTCTCTATTACTAACAGATCCCTTTTTCCTTCTCTAAGCATTTTCTGGCCAGAACACTTTAATTTCCTGTTTTTTAAGACAAATATTTTATTAAAATGGATCAACATGCTCTCAAATTGTCTTAAAGAGCCCACTGGGGCTCCTATATGTCCAATTAATTGCAAATTGACATCATTCATCATATAAGAAAACTAAAAAGTTTGCTCAAAGAAAAGGGACTTTTTGGTAGGCTCTATCCACAGGAAAATTAGCCCTCCAAATGAAATCTATAAAGTATATGAATGAAAATGACTTGAATCAGTAGTGAAATCAATACACTGGTATAGTCATTAAATGAATTACAAAAAAAATAAAGTACCATAAGCCACTAACCTGAACTTTCTCACATTCAAAGACTAGTTACATTTTTAGTTATACAGAGTAATGGAGAGTTGTTTTTTTCTTTTTTTGGCTGGGTGTATTAGCAAGTGCCTTAGTATATCCAGAATGGTCTGCTAGTACAGGTTCTTTGATCTGCTTTGATAAAGAAAAGATAACTTTTAGAGGGGTCAACAATCTTAGGTTAATTACATTCACTAGTTCAGGGGAAAGGTCAGCAACCTGAACATGAAGAAAATACAGAGAAATTAGCTCAGAGATTCAACACACAGAGCTCTTACTGTCTAAACAAAATAATACAACCACCTACATACACCACTGGATCAGCAGGGCACAAATCCTTTGTGTAGTTGGGGGCTCTTAACAAACAGCTACTCAGTCCTATCCTGGGAATCAAAAAGTCCTTATGAGAAAACCCCCAAAACAAAATGCCAATCTCCCAGAATATATAACAAAGACTCAGCAACTGATTGGCTCAGAGCCAGAAGGCACTGAAACCTACATGACTCAGCACAGGTGTGGATTATCAGGGTTCAAAGGCTATTGATCATTCAGATGTTTACAATTTAGCCTGAGCCTAGGAAACTGAACCCAGAAAAAAAACCCCACTTTGCTTATACTTTCACTGGGGCAAATATGGGAGTTTATCTGGGATTAGTCATATCTGGGAAGGAGCAGGTATAGAGCCATTTCTTAGGATAGCACTAGATTTCTCCTCTGTCAGAAGACTATCTGGGAGGATACCTAGAAATGAAGTCTTTCCCCTGCTGTGGAGAAGAACCAACTTTGGTGGGGAGGAAGCTTGGAATGTTGCTGCCCTGCACCTTCTAATTTTCCTGTCTTGCAGTCACTGCTAGGAATGTACCAGACAAAGGAAGAGCTAAAGGTTTTTGTTTTCAGGTGGTTTTTGCCCTTGTCCTCTAAATTTTGTACACCATGACAAAGCTCCTGTGTCCCTACCCTAGTTACTGCTCTTAAACAGAGCAACAAGTGAACAAATTTTAGCTGGCTCACGTATATAGCTGCCCTTTATTCTCAAAAATCCATCCTGCATACCTACTCTTACATTATTCCTAGTATCATAACGAGCTATAATAATAGCATTTAAATAGTACTTTAAGGTTCGCAAATCACATTACAAATATCATTTCACTTTATCCTTACAACAACCTTAGGAGGTAGCTAGTATTATCTCCACTCTACAGGTGATAAAATTGTGGCACATGGAGTGTTGCCTAGGGTCATATACCTATTAAATATCTAAGGAAGGATTTGAATCCAGATCTTTCTGACTCCAGGCCCAGCACTCTATTCACTGTGCTACTTGTCAGATGAATATAGGAATATATTCAGGAATATGGACAGTATTTATTTTCTTTTCTCAACTCAGATCAAAGTTTCTTGAAACCTAGTTTTTGAAACCTCCATGCGGTTAAGAGCTGATTCCTAATTCTGTGGCTGTTTTCAGGTCTCAGGTCAGGAAGAACAATCCCAGGCATTGAAACTGTTGCCTAGACTAAAGCTCTAGAGTGAACCTCTTTCCTCTGCATCAGTGCCATGCTTACTGTATAGTAATTTAAAGTAATTTCCTCTGAGCCCAGGATTTGGTAAATCTCGAGCTGCTGCAAGAAATTCAGGGGGACATTGGTGGACCAGAGAGGTAGGAAATGGTACTACCCTTTTAAACAGTGTTGCTAAAAGAGAGTGGAGGTAGAAGGAAAGAGGGATGGATGGAGGTAGGGAGGAAGGAAGGAAGGAAGGAAAAAAGGAAGGAAAAGAAAACATAGAAACAAAAAGCCCTAAAACCAGGTTTACAAATACTTGTAATTGACTTGTAATAGCTTTCTTTTTCTTCTTCTTCTTCTCCTTCTTCTTCTTCTTCTTCTTCTTCTTCTTCTTCTTCTTCTCCTTCTCCTTCTCCTTCTCCTTCTCCTTCTCCTTCTCCTTCTCCTTCCTTCTCTCTTGGGGTAGAATAATAATCAGTGAGCAAGTCATTAAATCTCTCTGGGTTTTAGTTTCCCCTGGATAAAAATAAGGATTAATTTCTAAAGAGCCCTAAAAGTTCTACATTTCCATGATCCTGAATTTTTCTACCAAGCAACCAACTGATCAGTCAATCAGCAATATTTATTAAGAAGGGCTTACCAAACATTGACTCCCAATTTTTTTAAAAGGGGAATTAAATGATATATTCAGGTTATTTTAGCTTCCCTGCTTGATATCAATCAGACCTGCTTAATTATGTCAAAGACTTTAGGTCAATTTAAATTCAATTCTATAAACATATTTCAAACACCTTCTATGTGCAATGTAACTTACTAGAAACAAAGATGTAGGGGTGAGGAAGGTGAAGGAGTTGGGATGGAAGATGAAAAGATATTTATCCCTACATTCCAGGAACTTACAATCCATCCATGAGGGCAAGATTAGAACATAAGTAATTCTACAACACAATTCAAGATTATGCTATATGGTAGGAGATGTCATATATATATATATATATATATATATATACACATGAATATACATGCATATATACATATATAGTGTCTATTGAATGTGTGTGTGTGTGTGTATAAATAGTAAAAAGTGGAAACGTGCTATGTACTTTTAAGAAGCTCAAGAAGACTAAAGGTATTTTCAGTATTTGAATTCTGGTGACAGGGAGAGAACACTGATATGATTTATTTGAAAATTCCTTTCCCCTTACAACCCACCATAGCCTTAAATTCTTTATTTTTAATTGCATGCTATTGGGTCCATTTTCTGATTAAGCCTTTCCCCAAAGGTTGACAACCCACATTTGTATTTTCCATGATATGGGATGGCCCACATACACTGTGTACAAGGTCCCAGAGGCTCCTGGATTAGTCACACAGGGAAAACATATTAGAAACATTCTCCTTAAGCCAAGTTTCTTTCTGAAACTTAACAGAAAAGTTCTCGGGAACAATATAAAGGGTAATTTACAAACTTAGGTCATTCCCAGGCATTGTTGGGTTATCTCAGCCTTAATTTAAACATGATTTGCAAAGCATCTGGGCTTTGTATGGATGAAAACATGGTAAATAGCTTGAAGACACATTCAGTAAGCATCTGGAGCTGGCAAAGTATAGCTATTTCTCTCTCCCTTCAGAAAGGTCTGTTCAAGTTGCATCATGGGAAAATTTGATACATTGTTCTATTATGTCCTCTCCCCTCCCATTTGAACTTTCATGTAATTCACTTGCAGTATTGATTATATCCTCCCAAGATCCCTCTAAGCAGACTGAGGACATATTTTTGTCATCTCCATTTGAAAGAGAAACTGAGTCATCAAGTAGAATGTTGAGTTCTCTATCACAATTCTGCACAACTCCATTGGGGACCTAGGGAAAACCCAAGTCTCCCAATTCTGGGTAGTGCCTCTCCATTGTAACAAAATGATACACTTAAGAACCAAAATATACAGAGAAACTTTGCTTGTGGAAATATAAGGAACAGATAGATTTCCCTGCTGAGTATTGGGCTACCCTTTTGTTCAGCAAATGGCTGTGTTCTCAAATTAGTCCATGCATAAGCTTGGGTTTATCACATGCAATAAACCTGGCCATAAATCCACATTAAACAAGTATTATAAGAGAGCAAGAAAAATCATAAAGTGTCTTCTCTAGTTGCTTAAAGACATCCTGTGTCTCTCTATCCCCTCTCCTTCATTAAACATCCAGATGGGCATTGTTCTGAGAAAGATTCCTTAAAAGTCCAAGCACAACAAACCGTCCATACCCTGGAGAGTTCCCTGGATGGACTTTCCCCTCAGAATTCATTAAGTTTGCTCTCAGGGAAGTCTCTGAAGTATAAATCTTATCAACTGATGAATTCTCTCCTGAATATGGAGTGTGAGTTGAGGAGGTCCATTATCTCATTCCACTTTTTCTCACTTAGCTTGTGGTGGGGTTTTAGAGTGTTTAACCCTGGAAATATGTCTCCTGCAGTGGTAGGTTAGGTTTCCTTATAGCCAAGACATTCTTTGCAAATCCTTGTCTGGAATTCCATTGTCCCAAATGGGCAATTGTTCTAGGATCTGCTGGACCTGTAGCCACAGAGATGAATCCCCTGTCCTTTACTCTTAGTTGCTTTTAGGAACAGTTGGGAAAAATCTAAAGATCTGGGTCTGGATGACAGTGAGGCAGAAGCTTTGTGCATGACTGTTTGTTGTATCTACAATGTCAGCTGCTTGTATGTGTTGACACAGCAGCAGGAAGCTGTATGGTCTAATGGGAAGGTGAGTAAAAGTAAGAAAGAGAAAGGGAATAAATTTTTTTATAGCACCTACGGCATGCTGGACATTGTGCTAAGTGTTTGTTTTTTTTTTTCTAATATATCATTTGATCTTCACACAATCCTGTGAGATAGGAACTATTATTGAGTCAAATAGAAGTTAAGTAATAATAATAATAATAATAATACATAAATAAATAAAAGAAGTTAAGTGACTTCTCTCAGGGTTACACTGTAAGTGTCTGAGGCCAGAGTTGATAACGTCTTATAAAATCTAGGACTAGAGCTTTATCTACTCACAGGAAGGAGAACTGGCTTGGATCCCCTACTCTGCCATGAACTAACTGTGCAACTCTAGGACGACATCTTTACTATGATACTCAGTTTTCTCCTCTGTAAAATGGGCTTTGCAGTCCCTTCCAGCCATGATCTTCAGTGATTCTATAGAGAATTGAGCTGAGTACTAGAGATCAGTGATGTAAGTGAGATGTTATTCATGGCCATAAATGTGGGAAATGGACGATTTTGAAAGGGCAGTCATATGAACTAACACATATAGCATGTTATTGTTTGAAACCCTATGTGCCATTTCCCTCTGTGCATTTGCACAGGCTGTCCTGTTGCCATGTGTTCATACCTGCTCATTTTTACTTCTTAAACACCCAATCTTCTTTCCAGACTCAGTAAATGTTCTAATTCCCAATTTCTTGAGCCCTCTAGTTGTGAATATTTTCTTCTTCGTCCAAATAATATAGATTAAATACATGTACAAGTTTATGTAAATATATGCACATTTATATGAATATTTATTCTTTAAATATTTATTTAGATAAACATTTATATGTTGATTATATATGTATATTTATCTTTTGCTTTGTGTCTGGGAAATGTATTTCTTGTATTTTAGCAAGTTCATTGTCTCTAGTAGAAGGTAACTAACATAAGGCAGGAACTGTTGTTCATTTTTCCTTTTTATTCTGAGTGCCTACCACAATGACTTCCCTTTAGATGGCATTTGATAAAGGTTGGAGCCTCCCTACCCTCTGAGGTAGGCACTACAGGTATTTATTAGCTCCGTTTTATAGATGTTAAAACAGAGGCTCAGAGAGATTGTGACTTAATCATAATAACAGCTAATTTCAGAAGTGGGAGGGGAACCCAGATTTTCTTTGGTTGTAGTTTGGTACTATTTCCCTTACAGCATTTTGAATTGGGAAGGATTGGACAATGTGGACCAGCATGGGAATTGAGAAGAAAGGTCTATCCCCATATAACATCCACTAATTCTCTCTGAAGTTTTGAAATGCCAGAGAACCTTTGTGGTTTTGTTCTACCCTGGATATGAAGCTTGAAGTTGGCATCTCCTGGCTTTGTTGGCAGGAGGCAGACATGCCTGCTGAAACCAAGTAGCAGGTGCCAGTTTAGGCCCACTCCCTTAGGTCTGGCTTCCAGCCTCACTTTGGAAATAGAACAAAAATGTGGCTGAAATGCAACTGTTGCCAAAAGCCCAATGGGTCTCAGGAGACTGGGGATGGGGATGGAGAACAACCTCAAGGCCAGGGCTTTCCTCCCTCACAGCTGTGACTCCATTAGGCAGGGCCAAAATGGGATGTACAAACCCTCTGAAGTCCAAAATGATCAGGACAAAGTCAGAGCTATGAGGGGAAGCTGTGCTTATATTTTCCTTTGCAAGTTATAACTTCCATTAAGGAGATCCAAAGGGAATAATTTTTCATTTTGCTGGTGGCATCAAGTTCCAAAGGAGATGTAGGCTCTGTCTCAAAGAATCTCAGAACCTCAAAGGTGGAAAGCACCTCAGAGGCCATTTAGTCCAACCTATACCTGGCAAAGAATCCATTCACCGACAACTCTGACAAATAGCCATCCAATAACTGTTAGAGTCTTTTCCATGGGGGAAGAAAAGAAGAAGGGGTTGGCTTGGCAAAGGGCGGCCACAGCCTCCTGAGCAGCTTATTCCATTTTGGGAGACTGCTTATTGTTAAGACATTTTCCCTGACTTTGAGACTCAATGTGGCTCTTGGCTAATTCCAATTTCTACCCATTGCTCAGTTCTGTCCTCTGGGGGCAAGTACAATCTCTCTTCTATAAAAATGTTAGACTAGGAAAACCCACGTTTGAAAATCATTCCTGTGATATTTAGTATAGCATCAGTATCTGACACTTAGGGTATACATGTTTATTCTCTCTCTCTCTCTCTCTCTCTATATATATATACATATATATGCATATATACACACATATACATATATACACATATATATGTATGTACATATGTCTGTCTCTCTCACACATATATACACACACATGCACATACGCTACCCAAGCATGTGGGTACACACAGAGCTGTTATGAGGCTTAGATGAAATATTATCTATGAAGATATATGTGTGTATGTGTGTGTATACCCAAATAAATGTCAGTTGCCATTTTTGCTATATACTTGAAGACAACCATCATACACTCCTCAAGTCTACACTTTTCTAGGGTAAACACAAAAACCTATTTCCTTCAACTGACTCTCATATTGAATGTTGTCAAGAACTTTCACCAGCCCGGTTGCCATCCTTTGTACTTTACAGATTATCAATGTCCTTCCTAAAATGTGTTGGTCAGACCAAAACATATTACACCCAATGGGATCTGACTGTAGCAGGATGGTCACCTCTGTAGTTCTAGACATGATTACTTTTTTGTTTGTTTGTTTGTTTGTTTTTGGAGGACAATTGGGGTTAAATAACTTGCTCAAGGTCACATGGCTAGGTTTTTGTTTGTGTGTGTTAAGTGTCTGAGGCCAGATCCGAACTCAGGTCCTTCTGACTCCAGGGCCTGCGCTCTACTCACTGCACCACCTAGCCGCCCCAACATGATGACTTTCATAGAATACCCTAAAATTCGGTAAGGTTTTCTGACTATCATATCACCCTATTGGCACATTAAACTTGTGGTTCATGAAAAGCCTTGGACACTTTTTGTTTTAAATTTGTAATGTGAATTTGACAAATATCAACAGAAATGAACGTTTCTATATAAAAAGTACAGGAGAAGGAGAATGTGAATGAAACCACAAATCCATAAAATATATATTAAGTAAAGCATATAAAGAAAAGGATATACTCAATAAAATAAATGAGGAAAAAAGAAATCATACATGAAATCATAAAACCACAAAGTATATAGTCAATTTAACACAGTAGTACTCTGCTTATCTAAGACCTCTTGTTTACTTTCTTCTACTTTTCTCTGTTTTTTTAAATACTATATTAGAACTCTTTCCCTCTTTCTCTTTGCCATCATTATTTCTATACCCTCCAAACTTTCCCACAACTTCCCCTGAAATAAAAGAAAGTTGTCCCGTGGATAAATAAATATATTTTAGTCAAACAGAGTTGCACATAGATCATTTCTGAAAATGTACATTGAATTCTGCAGCTACAGCCTAACTCCTCTCTACCACAAGGTGGGAAGCACACTTCATCATCTGTGTAACTCTCAGATCTTTTTCAGATTCACTAAATCCAAATTGTGCCTCCACTAATTCTTTGCTTAGCAGCAAAAAATCATTCAATTATACTTTTCAGTTGATTCAATCAGCCTACCTACATGGTAGATTGATAGAAGCCTTAATGTTCCAGTTTCTCTGATTATACCACCAAGTGGGCATATTGATGTTTTTGTGTAGAAGCCATAGTCTTTTAGAGATTAAAAGGAACTTGGAAATAATCTTGTTTCACCTCTTTTTAAAGATGTATTATCCCTGAGGGCAGCTAGGTGGCTCAGTGAATAGAGCACCAGCCCTGAAGTCAGGAGGACCTGAGTTCAAATCCAACCTCTGACAGCTGACATACTTAGCTGTGTGACCTCAGGTGAGTCAACCCCAATTGCCTTGTGTCCCGCCCTCCAAAAAAAAAAGATATGTTATCCCCTTTTGGTACCCTGCACCCCTTAGGTCATTCTAGTCAAGCTCATGAACTACCTTTCCATCCCCTTTGATTGGAGAGCCCTAAAGAAACATCATTAGGGAACACTAAGACAGATGAGGAATCTGAGGACCAAGATGAGAATGGCTCTAGAAGTGAGTACATTGATCTGTTCCAGGACTTGGCACAATGGCTAGCATCCAATTAATAAATGTTTACTTGATTCAGTGCAGGAGGGCTTCCCTAACCCAGGGGCTTTGCTTCCAGAGCTCTCCCTGGGTCGAAAACTTTTAAGTACCCATACTGAAGGGGGAGAAGGAGTGGTGGGGGAAAGCAAAGGGAGGCAGGACATCTGTGGGTAGTAACAGTTCACACTTTGTCAATCAAAAAGCACTTATTAAACACTTATAACATGCCAGGCATGAACTTACTTTGGGGAATTCAAAGAAAAGGAAAAACAACAACAAAAACCAGTCCCGAATCTCAAGATGCATAAATGTAAGGTTAATGGGAAGGAAACCGGGAAACAAGGAATCAAAATCAGACCAAGCCCATTTCATATATTATTTTATCTGATCCCCACAACAACTCTGGAAGATAGAGAGTACAGGTGTTCTTTTCCACAATTTCGAGATGAGGAAACTATCACTCAGAATGATCCTTAATAACACAGGCAGGGATTTTCAGAAATAGATTTTAAATCTAGCAGGACTTAACACCAGGTTTCTCCTAACTTTAGCATTGTTCCTACCCTGCCACACAACCTTGCATGACACGGCACACCTTTTCCTCCTCTCTCTCCTTTTTCCTCTTTCTGTTATTCCTCAGCCTTGCCCCTCTCCACTATCCTCCATTAAAATTGAATTTCACTGAGGATAAGTCAGCTGATAAAGACAAGTGAAATTTATGACTTTCAGGTAAAAGTGGTGTCTCAAACATCTTCAGGTCCTGTCATTATGGACCAATGATCTGGTATAAGATCACCAAGCATCTATAGTAGAAATAGACCAGAAGGCTCCATAATTCAGCCCTGTTCTCATTCAGAGGATACAGAATAAAACACAATTTAACACTAGCTATGTGACCTTGGTGGAATCACTCAATCTTTCCCACTCCGTTTTCTAATCTGTAAAATAGGGTTGTGAGGGAAACACTTTTGAAAACAATGTTACTTGAATTTCTACTTATTAGCATGGAGCAGTTTACATCACTTTTCCTCTAACCCCTTTAATATTCTAAAACATATAATCATAGTTCTTCAGTTGGGAAGGACCTTGGAAATCATCTAAGCCAATCCCCTTATTTTCCTCATAAAGAAAGTGAAGCCAGAAAGTTGAAGTGACTTTTCCAATGTCATACAGATAGCAAGTGGCATAGTAGAGATTCAACTTCAGGGTCTATGACTCCCAGCCCAATAAAATTTTCTATGTGTCTTCTATCTTTTTTCAGAGTTGTTATTACAGCACACACACACACACACACACACACACACACACACACACACACACACATAGTTAACCTGCATAGAATGCTTAAAGCTTGCAGAATGATTTACATCCACTATTTCATTTTAGCCTCCTAACTACCCTGAGAGATGTGTTCTTACTATTCCTAATTCACAGGAAAGAAATTGTGGCTAAGATTTGAATCCAGGTTTTCCTGACTTTATGACCAGCATGAGATCTCACATGCTCCCCAAAGAACACATTTGACATGTAGGTCCAGTTTCATGCCAGCCATGTCATTGAGGCCCCGGTAGACCTTTGCTCTGAGATTTGCCTCTATTCCTTCAGTATCTCATATGAACAGAGTTTATTTGCATATTGTCTTTCCATTAGCATGTGTCCTCCATGGAGATAAGGAATAGTTTGCCATTTGTTGCATGCCCATAGCTAATAGTGGTGCTTGGCATATGATATGTTCTTAATAAATGCTTGTTGACTTTTTGACTAACAGTGATTGAAAAATGATAATAGGATTGAGTGCTTCCAAGGGAACATATCTGTGGATTTAGATTCTGCTGCCTGGGTTCTGCCAACTCATCTGTTCATGATTAAGCTCCATTCCGATAAAACTTTAACATTTTGTTCATTAAATCTTTATGGGTGGAAGGAAGCATTTGGACTTTTCTTCTCTTGATAGATGCCTTCACCTCAGAGACTTCCCTCACATGGGTCAACAGCAACAGAGAATCACTGTCTCCTAGACAGCAAAGAACTCTAACAAATGTTAAAATATCAAGGAACTGATTGTCTGATAGACACAAAAAGGAATGGTGTTGAATATGAAATCCTTAAATGATTCTGCCCTCTGCCTCCTCCCTGTGTTTATCTGGGTTGACCTGTGTCTGAAATGGTCTCTCTATGTAAGTCTACCTGTAGAAATGCCCCCTTTTCCTTGAAGCCTCAACAGAGGCATGTTTTCTTTGAAGTAGCGAGACAACATAAAATGGTGAGGACATAGGAGTTGTAGTCAGAGGATCTGGATTTGAATCCTGGTCCCAAGCCTTATGATTTGCATTTCATTAGGCAAATCACATAACCCCTCTGAGCCTCAGTTTCCTCATCTGTCAGATAACTGAGTTGGATTAATTGATCTATGAAGGTGATGCTAGATGGCATAATGGATAAAGCACTGGCCCTGGACTGAGAACCTGAGTTCAAATCCAATCTCAGACTCTTGCTAGCTGTGTGACTTTATGCAAGTCACTTAACCTTGTTTGCCTCTGTTTCCTCATCTGTAAAATGAACTGGAGAAGGAAATGGCAAATCATTCCAGTGTTTTTGCCAAGAAAGCCCCAAATCAGGTTATGGAGAGTCGGACACAACAGAAATGACTCAAAAAATTGATCTATGACATTATCTATTGAAGCTTGTCCTTTCTGTAGCTTTTGACGTTAACAAACCCTCCCTCCTGAAACACTCTTCTCCCTGGGTTCTTTCCTGGGTTCTCCTTCAGTTTTCTCCTGGGTTCTCTTCCTGTCTGCCTGACTACTTCTTTGCAGGTTCATCATCCATGTCATACCTATTAGATGTGCCCAAGACTTTGCCCTGGGCACTTTCCACACTTTAACCTTTACCTTTCTTTGGTGATTTCATATGCACTCATCTATTCAATCACTGTCTCTGCATAAAATGACTTCTAAATCTATCTAGCCCTAATCGCTTACTAGAACTCAGTTCTCAGTCTGGTATAACAACTTTCCTGCCTAACATCTCCACCTAGATTTCCCATTTAGAATCAAAACCTAAGATGGATTGGCTACTTTCCCCATCCCCACTCTGTAATGGAAATGCAAATTTAAAGATCTTCCCTGCCCCTAGCTTAAGTGCACCTGAAGCCTGTGGTGGGAGGCTTGTTTTTCAGGAAAGCCCACGCCTTGATACTTTGTGATTGGGCTGTGGGTCAAGAAGGTTGTTACAATCTCTGAGCCAGGAGAAGGCTATATAAACTCTGATGAGAGGCTTTGCTTTGGGGTTCACTTTGAGAAGTGTTGTGTGATTTGACCAGATTGAGACTCTGGGAAGCCGTTGTTGAGAGCCCCCCGGCTTTGAAAACCCAGATGTTGATGCTTCCCTCTCTGGTAACTGTGATTTGGTATTGATGTATGTAATGTTGGGACAGTTTGGAAGCCTGTCTGTTTGATCTGTAAGTTCTGTATCTCTGAAGTTTGGGGTGCTGACCTTTTCCCCCTGAACTAGGTAATGTATTGTTTGTTGGATTAAAGTAAGCTTGTAAACCCATTTTGAGTTGCTTTCCTTTACAAAAGCAGATCTAAGAACCTATATTGGCAGCTACCCTGGGGATGTTGGGGTGCTTGCTGCTTCACACTCCCACTCACAGGTTCCAGATATTTCAAGTCTATCAGCTAGTCCTCCTTTGTTAGAGAGACATCCAGAATAGAAATCTCCCTCAATGGACCCCTACTTTTGGAAGAATGAAATTTCCACTTAAGTGATAACACAAACTGTTCTGCTTTTGACAGTCCTAGCAGTTGTCTGGTTAACTGAGCTCTACTATCACTAGTATACTATATCTCCAGACCAGGTTTGCAATCTGTTTTCCAAATGCCTTATTTATTTCCCTTTTCTTTCTGGGTGGTCTGAGGCATTTTCCAATGACAATATTGTGTCTGCTCCTACCTTAGTTGATTTTCACCCAAATTCTTCCCACTGTTCTTCCCCTCTCTGGTCCCTGGATTTCCTGACTGCAGTATATCTGCCTAATATATAGTGCTTTCCCTCTTCCCTGACCCCTTTCTGAACCAACCTCAGTTCTTCTGAATAAAGCATATCCTTTGGAGAGCACTATCCTGGTTATGATTCCTATCCCACCAAAATCTCAGTGATATCTCCATGCTTAAGCATGCCTCCTTACATTAGGATCTCTTGTTCAGATTGCTTATTCTTTTTATTTCATAGATTTGTGTAGACATCTTAGATCATGGTTCCATTCTTAGATTTTGATCTTCTGAGAATTTCTGGGCATCTCTTCTATTTACCCTTCTACATTCTTATGATAGTTTAATGGATATATGCAGGTACATTTCTCCCACACCCAGCCTTTTCAGATAGGTAGATAGATAGATAGATAGATAGATTGATTGGTGGCTAGATAGATATAGATAGTGAAATGGACACTCGGACAGAATCAACAGGCCAAGACCATCAGTAATCGAATTCAGGAAGTGTTTATTAACCAGCCGGCGGCAGACCTAGGGACAAGTCCCAGGAGCTACCCCGAATCCCAGTAGACATACAGTTTAAATAGTCAAAAACCACCATCGTATCAGGAGTAACAATAATGGGGCAGACTGGTCAGGTGGGCGGGGGCACTCTTAGATTAAGCAGGTTGTTCAATAACCAAGTCAAATGGAGAATTCCTGGGTTTACAAGGCTTACTACTTCAGTCAGGCAAGATAAGAGTGGGCTGGGGGCACACTGGGTTAAGGCAGGTTGTTCAATAACCAAGCTGAATGGAGGATTTCTGGGTTTACAGGAATTCAGGATACAAAGATGGGCCCCTCGTAAGCCAGTGAAATGTCAAGGCTTACTACTTCAATAGATGGCTAGAATTATATATACATATACATATATATGCATATAAACATATAATACACACATATATATATAATTTATACATATATATATATATATATAAATGATACAAGACATACACATATACAATAAAAAGAGAGGCAGCATGCAATAGAGTATAGGAATGGAGTAATGACTGACCTCAGTGTCAGGGAGACCTGTGTCCAAATCCTGCCTCTGGCACATACTGGTTGTGGGACCCTGTTCAAGTGACTTATTCTTAGTACTCTGGGCTACCCTCTAAGATTACAAATTCCAGAGTAGGTAGAAACCTGAAGTCTTTATTTCTTCACTGAGTTGTTTATGCCAAGGATTCTTAGCCCAGAGTCTATGAGCTTAGCATTTTAAAAATATATTTTAATATAGTCGGTTTACTTTGTAATTCTATGTATTTTATGCATTTGAAAATATTAGTGAATATACATAAAAAGGGGTCTGTAAGCTCCACCAGAATGCCAAAAAGAGTTGTGACACCAAAATGCTTAAGAAATCCTACCCCATGATGAGGAAATTAGAGATCTGATCCCAAATGCAACATGGCAAATTCAACAAAGGACTTGAAAGATAATTAGAGGTTGGTCCGTCCACCACTAATTACCTCTAGAAATCCCTGCCCTGACAAAATTCCCATTCCAGGGAGTCATGGTTTTCAGTGTTCTTTCTAAATCTCTTCTGGCTAGCTTTACTCCTGCATCCCTTATGCTAGGTTAGGGCTGAATCCTCTACTGCAATCCGTTGGCAGGAAGAGAATTCCCAAAGCCAGAAAATAGTATGAAAACACACAAATTTTGAGATCTCACTTCCTATAGACTTCAGTTGAAATGAGAGAGGTTCCTGGCAAACTTGCCTTAACTCAGTGTTGCTATTCAAGATATTAGGGATATGAATTAGTGTTCCATTTTATATTGGAAAGAAAATAGCTGGGGGTTTTTTGGGAGGGGAGTGTATCGATTAAGTACTCTCCCCTTTAAACAAGTCACAACCTTTACTCACATACAATTGCCTGTTTACTCCTTGATCAAAAATTTATCAAGCATTATTTGGGTATGGGTACTTTGCTTAATAAAGAGCATAAAAATAATCATAAGACATAGCCCTTCTTTTATAGGAGTTTGAAGTCAACAAATCAATCAATAAGATTTTGTTAATTATTTATTATGTGCCAGGTACTGTGCTAAGTGCTGTGGGTCTAGAGAAAAAGAAAGAATAGTTCCTACCCTTGTGGAAATTTCATTTTAAATGATACACCATATATACAGGAATGGATATGTGTAAGGAAGGACTGAACCCTTCAGACTACTGATCAGTTTACCTCCCCTAAGGAATCCAATCCTTACTTACTTGCACAAAATACATACAGAGTAGAGGGAAGGTAAGTAGAGAAGGAGAAACTAGCAGCTGGGGGTAGAGAGAGGTCTCTCAGTCTTGAAGGAGACCAGGGATTCTAAGAACTAGAGATGAGTAAGAAGGAGATTGCCTTGCCTTCTCCCCTCTGAAGAAAAAAAGAAGAAAGGCCCTAGCATTAAAGAAGATTAGGGAAGGATTCTTGCAGAAGGTAGAACTTGAGCTGAGATTTGAGCAAAATTAGTGATGCCAAGAGGTTGATGAGGAAAGAGTTCCAGGAATGAGAGATAGCCAGTGAAAATTCATGGAGTCTAGGGATGACAGGTGGTGTGGGAGAATTAGCAAGGAGGCCAGAGTCATTGGATCACAGATTTCATGCATAAAATATATGCAAACTTAAAAGGTAGAAAAGGACCAGGTTATAAATGGCTTTAAAAAAATTGACCTTATATGTGATGAGTTGCAAGAGTTTATTGAATAGGGGAATTGACATGGTTAGACTGTATAATCAATCAATCAAAGACCTTCCAAGTGCATGCATAAGAAATCTGTTTGTATTGGTTGAATAAACTCCACATTCCCTGTGAGTTTTTGTATAAAACCATCAAGCTAGGGGCACAGGTGGCACAGTAGATAGAGCACCGGCCCTATCTTAGGAGGGACCTAAGTTCAAATCCAGCCTCAGATACTAGCTGTGTGACCCTGGCAAGTCACTGGAGACCAATGGCCTCCCTAAATAAATAAATAGAAACATTAAGCTGGGACACATTTAAGCATTATTCAAATATCTATCAGGGAAAAAAAGGAGAGAGAACCATTTTAGATAAGCCTTTGAGAAGGAAAATGCTCGTAGGGATGAATGAGCCACTGAGGACCTTGTGAGCTTTGTAGGATCCAGAGGATTTTGAATTCCCATCAGGGTTCTTTCTAGTGGCATCCTCTGCCTAAGACAGTTAGGACACAATGAGAAAAAGCAGCTTCATAACTAAAAGGAATCCCCCAGAAAAGCCTCTCTGTGCTTAAGGAGAACGGCATGAGCATTCCCATGAAGGGGAAAGCAGATATCACAGCAACTGAGAACTGAGAGTTACCCTTTGGCATGCATGCTCTCTAAGCTTGAGCTCACTTTGCCCTGGACTCCATCTGTGCTGGTATTAGAAAGTCCCACTCTTTGGGAATGCATGCTTTCTACCAATTTGTCCTCTATTACCTTAGGAAATACCATTAACCAAAAGCAAATTAAGTCTGGATGACTAATTGATATCAACTGATAATCATGTAGAGATGCACACTGGTGCTTGTGTAAGCACCAAATAAAAACAACCTCTGCATGCTCAGGGGAGATGTAGGAACTGTCCTTAGGGAAACTAGCTTACTAGTGCAAGCAGAGATTAGGTGAACAGCTTGACAGTGTGCACGATATGAACTTAGGGTCCTTTGTGTTCTAAGCATTTCTTTTGTGTTGGAAGAAATATGGTGTTGACTCAAATGAGAGGGAGAGAGAGACAGAGACAGACAGAGACAGAGAGAGAGACACACACACACAGACAACGAGAACCATTTAGTTTACTAATAATTAGGGTTAATAGGGTCATAGCCTAATAGGAATGAGAACAAGCTATAGGACACCTCTATATACATCTATAACACACAGCATTGAACACTGGGAGCAGAGCTGACACAGACATTTTGCTGATGTATGTAACACTTGATATCTGCTCGTGGTATTCACAGCTGAGAATCAGCTGTACCACACTATATAAACATAGATGGGGACCAGGAGGAGAGGGTGAATTGGGAGTAAGGATGCTGCAGTCAGCATTTTATTCCTAATTCAGTTCATGGTCCACTTACACCTTAACAGCTGGAGGCAGTTAGGTGATAAAGCCTGGGAGTGCCAGCCCTGGAGTCAGGGAGTGCCAGGCCTGGAGTCAGGATGCCCTGAGTTCAAAGCCTACCTCAGACCCTTACTAGCTGTGTGACCCTGGGCAAGTCACTTAACTCAGCCTCCCAACTAAATAGCAGCCCCTAAATACCTCCTTATCTCCTCTCTTTTATCCCTGGGCAGGAAGCGTTCTTTAACAACATTTTCCAAGCTAATGGAGGTCAGCACATATTAGTCAGCCCAAGTGTGGTCTCTTGTTTTCCCTCTGCTCCCACCTTTGCAGACTTCCAAGGGAAGGTGAGGTTCTTCCATAGTACTGATCAGATGAGGCACTGCAAGTGACTCCTAGATTTTCTGCATCTGTTTATGGGCTCCAAGGTGGTCAGGCTGTCAGCAAGTAGTTACTGAGCAGCCATGGACTCTGTGTCATGTAATAGGCACTTAGAGAACAGAGGTTACACACACACACACACACACACACACACAGTCTCACAACCCAAGGAACTGAGAGGGCAAGACAGAAGTTAGAACAGACATGTAAAATGAATGGCTGTATTTCTAGAATAGACATATTCCCAGTAACAGGGGCCAGCCTGTGCACTCTGGCTCCATAGGGATGGACACTTGTTCTGGCTTACTGCTGAAAGGAATATGTAGTTGGTCTTTTAGTCCCCATGATGAGGAACAGGGTTTGGGGGAAGCATGAAGAGGACAATTACAGAAGGAAAGAAGAAACAATTCTTTCTGTGGGTGTCTCTTTCTTTCTCTGCTGTCTCTATCTCTCATTGTCTCTTTCTCTTCCTTTGTCTCTAAATCTGTCCCTCTGTCTTTATCTGTCTTTCTTGTCTCTCTGTCTGTCCCTCTCTCCATCTTTCAAGCATTCCAAGACTCCTAGCTCACCCTTGGACTTCCAGAAAGGTTGGGAGGAGATCTCTTTCTCCTTTCTACTCCCATGAAGAAAGCAGTTTGCATATGAAAATGAGGTCATCATGGAAGTCAGTCAAATATTTTTTTTAAGTATCATCTATTTGCCCAGTACTGCCCTAAGTCCTGGTGATACAAAGAAAGGTAAAAGACAGCCCCTACCCTTAAGGAGCTCACAGTCTAATGGGAGAAGAAAACATAAAAATAAGCTGAAAATGGAAGGGAGATGGACAGTGCTAGGGCAGGATGAAGGCCAGAAGATTGTAGCCAGGTGGCTGGGAAATGATAAGATGGCTGCCCTGGGTGCCCTCCTTAAATGGTGGGCCTGGGAAAAGTCCTCCCCTCCCTCTTCCCTCCCCAATCAGAAGTAGGAGGGAAGAAGCCCGGAGGAAGAAGGTGCTGAGGAGGTGGGAGCTTCAGGGCTGATGCAGTCTTGTAGGATGATGAATTTCATTGCTACTCTGGAGGAGCCTGAACCTTGATGTGAAGTCTCAAGCTGCCTCTTACACTTTGTGCTTCTTGAGCTGGACATAGGTGACTGAAGAGTGATCCTGAGGTGAATGTTCCTAACCTTGGCTAGTATATTATCAGCTCCATGGGTCTGGAGTCATGGAGAGGCTCAAATTCTGGTTGTCCAGCCAGATGTGTAAGTCATTGTGTCTAATTAGTCCGATGATACAGACCTTGAGTGAGCCAGTACTCAAATAATCCAGATCAAGGTGAAAGCAAAGTCTGCTCAGCAGCTCCCCAAGTGGCCAGGAAGTCTAGGTGGAGGCGCCAGGCTTCTGTGAGTCTTTTAAAGGGGCTCCTATATCTTCTGCATCTGTTTATGGTTCCCAAGGAGCCCTTCATTATGTATTGCTGTTTCACATCGTAAGTATCAGTCAATGTAAATTTATGAGTCTTTTATGTTTTAAGCATTTCTTACGGTAAGGGAAATATATTGCTGTCCTATATTCCAGTCACTACTATTTTACACATTGGTGAACATTCTAGAAAGAACCCTATTAATCCCTTTAAGGAGGGACCATATACATGAGCCAAAGCTAAATGTTAAAAGATTTTCTCCAAGAGCCTAGGGTTGGGGCATAAATGGGTCAGAGGATCTGAGAAAGGCAAGATTCCCTTTCTTTGTGGTAAAGGTCTTAGGACTAAATTGTTCCATCAGAGCTCAGAGCTGGGGCCTTTTGGTGGGAAGAGGAATTTCCCACCTCAGTTTGTCAGGTTTTATCTCTTATTTGATTTCTTATCCTTCTCTCTGAAAGTTTTCTCCCACCTCTAATTTTGCTAGACCATTTTGTCTGAATCCTACTTTTGCTCCATAAGAATAATATTTCCTATATGTGTACATTCCATATCACTCCAGTGGTATGTCAGCTTCTTGAGAAAATGAACTATGGTAAATATCACTCTCATTTGTTATTTTTGCATACCTAAAGTGCCTTAAATATAGTAGACATTTGGCAAATATTTTTGAATTAATATTAATAATATCCAGAATTTATAAAGCTTTTTAGTGTTATCAAATACTTTACATATATTAACTTACTTGATTCTCACAAACAGCTCTATGAGGTAGGTGCTATTTTTATCCCCATTTTATGGAAGAAGAAAGTAACACTGAGAAAGGTTAAGAGACTTACCCAAGGTCATGCAGGTAACAAGTGTCTAAAGTGTGGGTGGAGAACCCAGGCCCTTGAGGCTACATGTGGCTTTTGAGGTCCTTGGATGTGGCCTTTGTCAGAAGACTTGAGTCCAAGTCATACAGAACAAATCCTTTTATTAAGGGAATTTGTTCTGCAAAGTTTGAATTCAATCAAAGGGCTGCTCTTGAGAACCTAGAGGGCCACATGTGGGTTCAAGGCCACAGGTTCCCCATCCCTGGTCTAAGGTAAGATTTGAACTCATGCCACTTAACTGCCTAAATTGAACTGATTTTCATAATGGCTCTAAGAGGTATGGAATGCAAACATAATGATTCTCATTTTCTAGATAAGTTCCTTCCTAAAACATAATTCAACAAACTGAACACAATAAGCCAGATGTGGTTTTCAGTAGGCAAACTAGTACAATTATTGCCTCTCATTCTTAATAAACTATTTATTTATAATTCTTCATAAATTCTTAATTTGTAATTATTGCCTGCACATTGCTCGTGCTTCATTTGTGAAATGGGAATAAAGATGTCTTCACAATATGATTCCCACCTCTCTTTCCAGGCCTAGCAACACTTACTCTGCTTAATGCACAATCTGTACCTGATGAATTAGTCTGCTTGCTATGCCAGTTATTGCTTCCCATTTCCATTCGTTTTCCCCGGCTGTTCCTTCTTCCTCCCCTCACTTTATCCAAGAATTACTATCTTCCTTCAAACTCAACTCAATCTCCATCTCTTAGAAGGCTTTCTTTTTCACCCCACTTGTTCATGGGTTCCTCTTATACCCTTCCCAATAAATTCCTTTGTGTTTATCTTACAAATATTTTGTTTTCCCTTACCTTTATCCCTGTTATTTGTCACAAGAGAATGTAAGCTCTTTGAAGGTAGGGAGTATTTGTCTTTTTTGTGTTAGCATCCCCAATGCCTGGTACATAGTAGGCACTCAAAGATGTTGTAGAATTAACCGAATGGATGAAGGAATAAATTTCTCTAGTCCCCACACTCCAGGGTTGTTATGAAGGTCAAATGAAAGAATTCCCATAAAACTCTTGGCAGACATTAAAGCCTAAATAAATGTCAGCCCTGAAGGCATCAGGCCTTCTAAGGGAGCAGCAGTGTCTTGGTCCTGTACTACCCAAGAGTTCACATATTACGCCAAGGCACTTGGCCATGAAACTGGGATTCCTTTACTCAAAAATGTGTAACACCAACTGCTCCTAAGAAATTTCCCAAAGTCAAAGGGCAGCAAAACTGAAATGAATGGAAGAGGCACATTTCCCTTTTGATCTGAACAATCACTTTTTAATGACAACCTATGTGGCTGCTCAGGACAGGTATATTATAGGGAATTGTTTATTTGTTTTTGGTCTAGACCCATGATATCACAGATGGGGAGAGTTCTAAACTTTGAAACTTTTTTCACCCAAAACACATTTGATTGGTCTATAGAGAACTGTTCAGGGTACTAAGAGGTTAAGTGACTAATTCTGTAGCATTAGCTGATCTGGGCCAGAAGCAGGATTTAAACAAATGTCTTTCTGACTACAAGGCAGGCTATAAATACAAATCCACAGAACTGGGGCAGTTAGGAAGCACAGTGAATAGAGCACCAGCCCTGGATTCAGGAGGACCTGAGTTCAAATCTGGCCTCAGACACTTAATACTTACTAGTTGTGTGACCTTGGGCAAGTCACTTAACCCCAACTGCCCTGCCCTCCCCCTTCCAAAAAGCAAAAAAAAAAAAAGAGAGAGAGGGGGAGAGAGAGAGAGAGAGAGAGAGAGAGAGAGAGAGAGAGAGAGAGAGAGAGAATAAGTCCACAGAACTGCACTGACTCTACTGACAACTGAAAGCAGTTCAATCAGTGTCCAATGTCTGTCCTGCTTGAGAGATTCCTTCTGGGAGGTGAACTGTTCTCACTTCATACCTCAGGACATTCTTCCGGCTGCCATGATGCTTGCCTCACTGCCAAGCTGGCCAATCCGTAAAGGACCCTGGGCTAAGGTCACTGCTATGAGACACTTGGAGAGAAGCACATAGTAATTACAATTATGTTTATTGAGTTTTAAGTTAGTTTAGTGGATAAAACATTGACCAAGGGTATGTATAGATAAATCCCTTTCCTTTTCATTCTATGTGTATATATACACACATATGTATTCAAATGCCTATATATCTATATTGCTTATACAGAAACAAAAACACACCACACACCAGTTAGAGTATAAATGTAGATGTACATTTTGATATATCACCTTGGATATCTATGTATCTATAACCAAGGAGATAGATCCAAATATGTATCTATATCTATATCTCTATATCCAAGGATGTGGGTATGTATGTGTGTGTGTGTGTGTGTGTGTGTGTACACACATGTACACATCTTTAGATATATCACCTTGGAAATATATATGTGTGTATATCTATGTCTATATCTATATCTAGATATCAATATTGATATATTTCCAAGTAGTATTTGGTGTGCTTGTATTAATCTTATGGAAATGAATGTTGGAAACTATAAATAAAGAGATATATAGATAAATAAATGAATAAATGGGTGGATGGATAAATAAATAAATGTGTGAAGAAATGAATAAATACATGAATGAATGAATGGATGAATGAATGGATGAGTGGATAGATGAGTGGATGGATGGATGATAGATGGATGGATGAAATAGACCCTTAGTGAGAAAAGGAACATTGAACTGAAAGAGCATTGGGCAAGGAGGACAAAAACCTAGACTCAAGTCCTTCTACTAACTAACTGTACATTAGGAAAATAATTTCTCTCTATATTTTTCATCACTTATAATGGTGGTTGTGGTGATGGTGGTAACGGGGCATGAGCGTGTGTGTGTGTGTGCAGTTATATCCATGTGTGTAGTCTGTATTGGGCTGGATAATCACTAATATTCTTGATTCCTTCCTGTCTCTGCAGTCAACTTACCCTTCACTCCCCTCCACTTTATACCGTATCTGCCCCAGCCTGTGTGTAGCTCCTTAAACAAGGTACTCCATCTCCCATCACCATGCCTTGTGCCAGCTGTCACCATACCATCCTCACCTCTGCCTCTTGGTTCCTTTGGCTCAAGTCCTACCTCTAACAACAATCCTTTTCTGGCCCTTTCATTTGCTGAAAACCTTTTCCCTCTAAGGTTACTGTCTACTTGTTATCTATGTCTCTTATAGTCACCTATTTATTTACATGTCATTCCCCTCCTCCCCATCCTTATTAGAATGTGAGTGCTTTGAGGTAAGGAATTGGTTTTGCCTTTCTTTGTCATCCCAGTGCTTAGTTAGTGCATAGCCCGGTAAATGGTAAGTGATTAATAAATGCTTCTTGGCTAACAGTTATGACACTGTGATTTTTTAAATTCTACAAAATTGAAGATTATATAATTTTTAAAAGGATACAAATTTCACTGAATAAATTTTTTCCCCTTTATTTCTCTCTTACTCAAAGCAGGTGTGTGGTCTGACCTCCCATGGGAAAATCACTTCCTTGCAGCAAGTGGCCACCAAGAAAGCAGTTCCTTTGGTATTTTAAGAGCAGGATCCCAGTACAATATTTCTTTCTATAAATATATTTTTAAATCCCCCTATTGAATAGGTCCCACTCTTCTAACTGAACATTTTTTTCCCTAGGAGGTCTGCAAAATGATGTTTGCCCTAGATTACAACAGGAAAGGCAAAACTCCACTTATGCCCCTATGTGGCCAAGGAGAACATCTGCTCCTGTATTACTTGGTGCAGGTCTCCCTCTATGGGTGTATGTCGGTGGCTTTTCTCTCCATGAACAGTGCCCAAAGCCAGCCTCAGCAGTTGGGTCTGTCTGTCACCAACTACATCTAAAATGCTGTTCTAGTCATTTCATGACTATTTCTACTTCTTTACTATATCATAAGGATACTTTAAGGATCAATAATTACCCCTAAAGTAATTTGAAGGAAAAGACTTTTCAAATAAACTACACTGAATGAGTCTTGAAAGAAGATAGAAATTTTGAGAAGCAACATTTATCTTCAAGGTATCATTAAGTATTATTATGAACAGGAATAAAATTACTATTATTAAGAAAAAGAAAGAGGGCTGGTGGGCAACAATAAGGAATGAAGAAATAACTAGGATACTAAGATTTGGAGGAGGAAAACCTTTTTAATTTGAATGAATAAAGCACAAATAGTATCACTAATATATAAATATTATATGCAATATATAAATTAATATCTATTTTAATCAAGAGCTCATTTTGTAATATGACAGAAGTCTATTCTGCTTCAAAATATATATATATATATATGTTTAAGGATCAAAGAATAGAAATAAGGTCTATATGGTTTGGTAAATGGAGGCATCAAGACCCTAAAAAATAAAAATTAAAAAAATAAACTACACTGATCAAAATATAGGTAACCTACATAAATATAGGTCACACTTCCAAGATGAAAATTCCTTGGAAGGAAAAAACAAACCACACAAACACTGAAATAATAACACAGATTATAGGCTACCCTCTGATTTTATGTTTTATGTCAGCCACATTGGATGGTGGTGTAGGGGTGAGAAAGAGAATATAGACCAATATAATAAGTATTATTTTTCTTCAATAATTAAGTTTTAAAAAATCCAGGAAATCTTGCTTGATAACTTTCTATGACAGTTTCTATAATACAACTCTCTTGTGTTTTAGCAAATATTTCTATTTATTGCTTTAACTGACAATCCACTGAGTAACCCCATGTCTTCCAGATCCACAGTCACATACATAGAAAGGTCACTGGGCTGGTGTTCACTGAATTCTCTGTAATTCCATTTCTTCAATTTATTTCCATTCTCTGATCCCAAAGTGATAAGTTTTGGAGTGGAAGAAAAAAGCTAAGATGTGTACATGCATCCTGTTTATACTCTCTTTTTTAGATATAGAATTTTTTTCTCTTTCTTTTGCCCTATGGGGAACAAAGGGGAAAAAACAAACCTCCTTTATGGCCTGGTGGGTATTTATAGCACCTCTTAGAATGGCTACAGCTGGTTTTGTTTTACCTCTTTAAAAAGATATGTGGAAGGGCTGGTTTGTTTTTTCGTTTTTTTTTTTACTTTTTATTTCTTCTTTTTTTAAAACCCCTCAAATAGAGCAAATGCCAAAGTAACAAAAATACTTAGAGTCCTGTGAAAAATCAAAGCCTGCTCTCTGTGGTGGGGAAATACATTCTCTCTGTCTCTCAGAAGTCAGGGGCCCAGGAGTGTGTCCCTTTATGGAGTTTCATTCCAGAAAGGGTAGAAGTGTGAAAAGTGAGAGGTTCTAAATGATGAGAAGGGATAAAATACTTGACTTGCCCCCAATCCCATAAAAAAGATGGGGGAGATAGCACAAGTTCCACTGGAACACTGCCTCAGGGCAGGGACTTAGCTGCCTCCCATGACACTATCTGGGAGACCCTGGCAAAGTTACTTCACAATTCTGTGTTTGTGGCATGACATGGAAACTGGATTCAGATATAGTGGCAAGAGGGAAGGCAAAAGGCTCTCATCCCAGTTTTCCCATTTTACCAGCTATGGGACTGGCAGCAAATTACTTAGCCTTTATGAACCGCCAGAATGTCATCAGTAATGATGCAATAATAGTAACAGCAACAATAATAATAACCTGCACTTGTATGGTATAACTATGTCTCATTTCATTCTCCCAACAACTTTGAGAGGTGCTATTAGTACCCTTTTACAAATAAGGAAACTGAGGCAAATAAAGGTCAATTGACTTGCCCAAGGTCACATAGCTAGTAAGTGTCTGATGCTAAACTTGTTCCACTAAGTCATACAACTTTTAGGTTGCATCGATAGCATGCAAGATTTTACTGATAGCATCTCTGCACCTTTGCAGCAATTGGAATTTATGACATAGGAATTCAGAGTTTAAAAACTTTACATCTATGGCCCACTAATTTAGTCCATCAGAACTTAAATATAATAAAAAGAAAAGCAAGTGTTTAAGCTTTGTATGGTTTCTATTTCATCCCACAGCTATATATTGGATTCTCAGACCAAGTTAATTGCTTTGTAAATGCATCCAATGTTAAAAATATGTGAACCTATATATGAAAAATAGGGCAAGCCTATTATCAACAACGCTGCAGTGTTAGAACAAGAAGAGAAAGTAGAAAGAGAAAAAATCCACCAATCACCACCTGTAAGATCTTATGTGGAAAACTTACAAGAATGTTATAGTTAAATTCTGAAACCCCCAGCTCAAGGAGAAAATTCTAAAAGCAAGAAGAGAAAAAAAAAACATTTAAATATGGTAATTCCACAATTAGAATCACAGAAGACCTGAGAGTGGCAACACTAAAAGACCACAGACCTTGGAACATTATATATTGAAGAACAAAAGAGCTAAGGTTCTGGCCAAAAATATCATATCCAGGAAAAACTAAGCATAAATCTGAATGAAAAAAAATGGACATTTAATGAATTGCCAGACTTTCAGGATTTTGTTTAAGAAAAACAAACTGAACTTTACAGAAGATTTAGTGTGTAGAATCCAAGAGAACTATAAGGTATATATCAAAGACTAATTGCAAATTAGACTCAGTAAGGACAGTTTACTTTTTATATAAGGAAATAAAAATATATATGTCTAAGTATATTAGTAATTTTGTAGTTTGAAAGAAAGATTGGGGTAGACCTGAGTATGATAGGAGTCTAAAAAGTGAAATCTTTTAGAAAAAGGTAAAAAGAGTAATTGCCTTAATCAAATGAGGTGTGAGAGGAAGAACTGACACAAAGGAATTAGATGGAGGAAGAAAGCTGGTAGTTCTGGAAACCTACTTTTATTGGGAATAGGTTTAAGAAGGAATAATACACACACACATATTTAGAAGAGTAAAACGTCTTCTAAGTTCAGAAAAAAGTAAACATCTAAGGGGATAGGAATGGGGGGATGAGGGAGAAATTTTAAGAGGGGGGGACGAGGGAATAGGATAAGGGGGTAAAGAAGGGAGTTTAGATTTATGGGAATGGGAAAATAAGGGAGGTATCCTGGGGAAGGGGGATAGGTTAAGTAATAGGAGGCCCAGGTAGCAGGTAGAAGTAAAGCAGAGGAGTCAGTGGGATAAGAAATAAGAGATACATACAAACCTAAAATACAGATCAGGAGTAGAATTTATTAGGGAAAAAAAAGGAGGGGTAGTAATCACTATCTCAAAGGTAAAGCTACAATAGATTTAATCAAAAGAGAAAATAGGGAAACTACACTACATATCAGGCATATTTATCAATATTGTTTAAGATATTTAAAATAATCAAACAGTATAGGATTGGAATGTTACTGTCATGTAGGAAATGATGAGTTAGTGGGCTTAGAAAAATACGGAAACACTCAGACTTATGACGAAAGAAGTTATCCACTTTCAGAGAAACAAAGGACAAATAAGTATGAGTGTGATTATAGATACCTAAATATATGCATGTGTATGTAAATATATTTATGTGTATATATGAATGTAAATGTATCTTCCCGAGTATATATAGTTTGTATATGTATGTATATGTACATATGTATGTGTATGTGTGTGTATCCATAATTAATTGTAGCCTTCTTGGGGAAGGCGGTAAAAAAAAAAGTAAAAAGTGCACAGCAGGTAATGACAGAAAACTTACAAGGAAGCAAAGGTCTGCAGCTCTTGACACAATGGATAGTATTTATTATATAGGCTTTCTTGAAATGGAAATTTACTACTGTATATTTTGAACCCTTTCACATTCTGCTGTGTATGTGGCAATGCCTTTTATTTTCTTTTCCTATTTTATATTTGTTTTAATATTTAAGTTTATAATGTTTCTTTTCTTATTGCATATTTAAGTTCTAGTATCTAAGTTAAAAAAAATTTACATGAGGAAAAAAGTATGCCTGGGAACCTCTTTTTTCTCTCTCAGTGAGCTGGTTGTTAAATATTTACCAGCACATACTTGTATATACTTCAAAGAGATCAAAAATAGAAACATCTGACATACTAAAACATTCATAGCAACACTTTTTGTAGGAGCAAAGATCTAGAAAACAAGTACATCTACATTACTTAGGAAGTAGCTAAGCAAATTGGAGTTCATGAATATAATATGACATTACTATAGCTTAGGAAGTGAAAAATATGAAGAATTCACAGAAAATGGGAAAACATATGTACTGATGAAAACAAAAGAAAGCCAAGTCAGGAAAGCAATAGTAACAATCACATTGTAAATGAAAAGAAACATTGTAACATTGTATAATAACATTGTAAATGTCTATGACATTGTTATGGAAATATTGCAAGTAGAAATAAAAAAATAGCCTGAATGCCCCTTAATTATATAACAACCACACATGACTCTGGAGAACAGATAAGAAAATTCACTTCCTTTTCTTCTTTGCAGAGGTGGGAAACTATGTGTATGGAACATCACATACGCTGTTGAACGTGGTTAATATTTTGGTTAAGTTTGCAGAACTTTTTTTTCTTTGCATGCCTTCTATTTTGTGGCAAAAGATACCTTAGCAACAAAGGGAAAGAGAGAAGGGAAGAATAATATTCAGAACTAAAGGTGATGTAAAATAAAGATGTAAATGTTTGTATTATCTTAAATTTTATTCATTACTTAAGGTGTAACCTATTTATGGCACATATGGAAACATATGTGTTATGTAAGTGTGTGGAATGTGGAAGTATTTTTACTTGAAATGGCAATTTTTTCTTTCCATGCATTTGATGACCATTGCAGGAGCAAGTGATGACTCCCTCTGCATCAATCAAAGACAAAACCAAATCCAAAAATCCCTGTGCGTGTTTGGTTTATTTTCTTAGAGACTTTATTCTGTTTCTAGATAGTGTGAGGTAAGTAAAACTGAAGGCTTCTCTTGCTTCCTTAGAGACATACTTAAGCAGAAATTACTAAAGGTAAATAAATAGGATCCCTTCTAAGTGCAATTTTAATGAGTTTCTCATATATACCATATAAGCTTGTATTTAAATATATGAAAATTTAGATATATTTATATTGTAAATTATGATATATTAATATGCATTATTTATTTCATCATATATTTTATTATTTGTACAATATATTTATATAATATATTATTAATATAATACATAATTTATATACTATATGTGATTAGATATATTTTAGATATATATTAGATATATTTTATATTATTTATATGTTTTATCAAAAATCTCATTTATATGCTTTATAATTTGTATGATTTTAATTGTATTGTATTTTATATTTTATATTAATTTAATTGTATTTGTAAATTTATTAAATTATTTATTTTGTAATTTTATTTTAATTTAATTGAATTTGAATAAAGAGTCTCTGCTTTCTCTCTTTCTTCTCTTTGTATCTCTCCGGTTTTCTGTGTTTCTGTGTGTATCTCTCTCTCCATCTCTGTTTCTGCCTGTCTGTCTTTCTGTCTGTCTTTGTCTCTGTCTCTGAATTTTAAAAGTGCTCCAGTGACTTTTCGTTCATCTCTTTGAATTATTAGGATTGACGTGGTCTCTATCCAGCATCAATGCTTGAGAAAACTTAGGAGTAAATAAAAATGTGCCTCTCCCCTATGTTTGGGATCCTCAGCAAATATGGTCCCGTCTATTTAAGACCAAGGACCAGCTGATTGTATCCCAAAATTTTGTCTCCATATCTGGTTTAGTGTGATTGTGGACATCCTACCAAAAGAGCCCATTTAGAGAGTGTTTGCTTTTAAGTAATGGGAAGAGAGCACATACTCTAAGCCCAACTTCCTCTGATCAAAAAACTTTTGGTAGATTTCTATTGCCTCTAGGATAAGAGGTAAACTCCTTGGCTCAACCTTGAAGGTAGTATTGTTTTTTTCTTTACATCAAGTCTGAGTTTTGCCTGGATTATTAGTGACTGTGGTTTGGCACAATTGTAATGATGTTGTTCATTTTAGATTTTCACCATTTGCAGAGTCTTGTTACTAGGATATGTGGAATCATTTAGAGAAAATCTTTTCAGTTCTGTTCTCATTTGCCTCCCTTATAGAATCACATCCCATGTATATATAAAGGTTATTCTCGGTCAATTACACGTTGGGCAATATGGCCTCTCATGAAGTCCCTTCCAGATCTGAGCTCCTGGGATTCTATACCTGGATGCTAAAATGTGCGGCATTCATTGTGCTGAGAAAATGGCAGCTGGGCACATTTCTTTCTAAATCCTCTACTTCTACCACCAGCAGAATAAGAAGCAGTTTCTTGTCTTGCAGGACAAAATGAAAAAGCTTCCAGCCATGCATGAAATGGGGCTCTGTGGAGCTTATGAACTTGCAATTCTGATGCAGACGGTCTAAGCTTTTGAAAACATATTGGCCTCTTGTGGTCAGTTCCTTTTGACCTTGAAGGGCACCACATTCCACTGGTAAAACATGAGATTCCTTGAGGCGTTTGTAGAGGTGCAAAATATATTACTAAAAGCAATATTCAACTAGCTATTTTGGGTAAGGAAAACAAACTGAGTTTAAAAGTGAACAGAAAAACAATCTTTTTTGTGTGTCTGTAAGTGTGTAATCTTGGAAACATTACCAAAGTTTGTATTTATTTGCTTTTCCCTGTAATTAAAAGAAGAGAAATAAAAGTTATGTGAGGAATGCTTAGAATAATCTTCTGAGCTTTGGAAATTAAGATCAGAGTAGGTCCTGAAAAATAAAGGGGCACAATCCCATTCAAGTTAATGGTGAGGCAACATTCTAGGCTACTCATACCTTTGGGAAGGTCTAATGTTGGCCTATGTAAAAGTAGGGAGCAAAGCAGTTAATACCTTGAGGTTTTTCCCAGTCCAAAGTTTCTAGGAAAAAAAAATCAACCCTCCTCTCTCACCGATGATGATGAACAAATGAAGACAGGCCATCAAACAGCCAGTTGAATTAGTCTATCAACAATATGTGTGCCTTGAATAGGTAATGGAAAAAGAAATGGCCTGGAGCTGGGAGTGGGAGGAAGATCATTTGTTTGCATTTGGGAAATGGCACAGTACTTTCCATGACCTCCATCAGCTATAATAAAAGCCTATCTCTTTATGACTACTAATCCTGGAATTCTACAATTCCAGAAGAATGAAAATTGCAAATAACCCAAAGGAAAGTAAAAAGCTGCATAGTAGGCATAAGCCAGCTACCACATTTCGCCAACAATAAACTTCATGCACAAATTAGCATAAGAAATGTAAAACTGGAACAAAGGCCATGTTAGTCAAGAAGCATTTATTAAGCAGCTACTATGTGTCATACACTGTGCTAAGTATGGCAGAAACAAAGACAGGCAGCACTTCATAGTAGAGAGAGAACTGATCTTGCTGTCAGAAAGACCTGGGTTTAAGTCATGCCTCAGATACATATGGGTTACATGACCCTGGGTAAGTCAGTGATCCACAAAATTCTATTACTACAAGTTATCCAATAGTTGTCTATCTCCATTGGCAGAGGGAATTGTCTTACCTGGAGTTCCTTAGGCCAATGAAATAATAAGTCTAAGCAATAATAGCACATTAACCAGTCATGTAATAAGAAAGAGAACCAAAGGGTTAACAGTTTGAATGGAGCATTGGTGCAGAAAGTCTCCTAGTGTTTGGGGGTAGAGCTTCTATGGAGAATTTAATAGAAATGTGGAGAATTATATAAACAAGAAGATGTGGAGGAGAGTTGAGATCTGAATTGGTGGAGTTAATATTTCTACCTAGGGAATCATGAAATCTTCAATGTACCAAAGTACCCCTGAATTATTGAAGAAATTTGATCCCTCCAGTCCCTGCAATGCCAAACTTTGGGCTACTATCATTTCTCCAACTGAGTTGCATGTGTCTGAAAATAAAGACCTCAACTTCTCCAGAGTCCATTTGGAGACCTTGCTATTTTGCACACTCCATTTCTTCTTGATCCTCATAAATTTCAAGGCTGTCAAAGAGGGTTTTTTTTGTGAAAACTGACTTCTGGGGAGGCCTCAGTGCTGCAGACCAAAGTAAACAGCTCATCATAATATATTTAGCATATGATAATATGCACCATGGAAACCATGAGACAGGAAAGGAAAAGAGATGCTCTGGTGGAAACCTGTTAAACATCAAGGACATTTGGAAAGGAGATCTCCCTGGCTTCTGTAGTGACCAATAAATCAGTACTCGCCTCCAGTTCATATGGAGATATTTCATCCATTGAAAATCCAGGCAGGTAAAAGAGCAGTGTATAGTCAGGAGGCTGGTAAAGTCAACTCTAGATATCTATGGTGAAAGCAAATGCATCTCTAGGGTTTTTTAACCTATGCGTCCCCCTAATAAGTTTTGGAATACAAAGTTTTCCCTATAAATTACCCCCAATTCAGGGCTCTTATGGGACCCTAGATTCATCCCATCACAGTCATATTTTCCTTCTGTGCTATGAACCCAATTAGGTGTTCTATGGGCTGCTCTGCTTAAAGCTGCCTCTGAGTCAGAATCAGAAGGAATTGCAACAACAAAGGTCATCAAGCATTTATTAAGTGCCTACTATGTACCAGGCCCTGTGTTGAGTGCCAAGGATACAAATAAAGGCAAAAAATATTATTTGATCTCAAGGAGCTCATATAGAATGATAGGTTGAATGGACTAAGCAAGGGTTCTTTTGGGTTTGTTTTGGTTTTTGTTTTGGGATGGTGGAGACATGGGCACATGGAGACAACAGGGAAGCTGCCAGTAGAAAAAGAGAGATTCATAGATTAGTGAGAGGGTAGTATCAGTAAGTGGTATCTCTTGCAATGTCTCTAAGCTAATTCTTCAAAGAATAATCACCAGGTCAAGCCAACAAAAAAATTATTAATCTCTTACCATGTTGCCAAGCATTCTACTCTAAATTTAATATCTTTAACTTTTCTCACAATTGGGTAGGTTGGAAATATAACTTATTATTCTCCTTTTATGGAGCAGAAATTAATTTCAGTCTGATGGAATTATCCAGGTATCCACAACAAGGAAGTGTTAGAATTGTGATGTAGATTCAGGCCTGTGACCCCAGTGATTTCTGACTGTAAACTCAGTACTATTTCTACCATTCCACAGGGGAGAAAGGGAGAGAGAGAGAGACAGAGAGAGAGACAGAGAGACAGAGAGAGAGAGACAGAGACAGAGACAGAGACAGAGAGACAGAGAGAGAGAGACAGAGACAGACAGAGACAGAGACAGACAGAGACAGAGACAGACAGACAGAGAGACAGAGACAGAGAGACAGACAGAGAGAGAGACAGAGAGATACAGAGAGACAGAGACAGAGAGAGACAGAGACGGAGAGAGACAGAGACAAAGACAGAGAGAGACAGAGACAGAGAGAGGCAGAGAGACAGAGACACTGAGAAAAACAGAGAGAAGAGAAACAGAGAAAGACAGAGAGACAGAAAGAGACAGAGACAGAGAGACAGAAAGACAGAGAGAGACAGAGACAGAGAGACAGAAAGACAGAGACAGAGAGAGAGACAGAGACAGAGATAGAAAGACAGAGAAAGAGAGAGACAGAGAGAGAGAACAAGAAGAGAGAGAGAGAGAGAGAGACAGAGACAGAGACAGAGACAGAGAGAGAGAGAGACAGAGAGGAGTCAAATAGGAAGAAGGAGAAAAACTTGTTTTGAAATTTTTTTAAATAATAAAAAAAATACAGCTCTTAGAGTTTTCATGTCACTGGGAATCTGCCAAACTTCCCAAACTACAACTTAACCTAATTTATAAAAGCAACTTAAGAATTTTTTGTTATTTGTTGTTTTGTTTTTAATGGGCATAATGGCCCCTCTTGAATTGAACTAAGGCAGAGTAATAACATTTTTCCCCCAATGTAGACCACTTTTTAATATAGGCCACACTAATAAAATGAGAGTTTAAAAAGTAAATATGTAGAGAGAAACTGAAAAATAGTGCTGATTTAAGCCATATTTACAATTTATATAAACTATGTATTCTAATCAAAATAGTCAGTGAGATGTTCTATTTTTTCCAAGGTCATAAATTACACAAATTTAATAAAAAAAATAAAGTGGCCAACTAAGAGATTATTTTTGTTGAGTGAACTTTTAAGCAGAAAGATCTGATATCCTTTGCACAATTCTGAATTGGTTCAAATATGAAGGAAATCCTAGACTTCACTGCAGCCCAAGGTATCATATAAACTGCCTTAGATGTTCCCTCTCTCCTCCTTTGGCTTTGCTATTCTAGCTATAGATAAAAGCCCTGCAACTTGGGTAGTAAATTATGTTATTGTTAAGATCAAAAGATTGATTCATAAGATTGATTGATAAGATAAATGAGTTACCCTTTCCTTCTTTTTAAAAAAAAATTTTTTTTTGAGGGGGGAAGGCAAGGCAATTGGATTTAAGTGACTTGCCCAAAGTCACATAGCTAGTAAGTGTGCCAAGTGTCTGAGTTGTATTTGAACTCAGGTCTTCCTGACTTCAGGGCCAGTGCTCTATTCACTGTACCCGCTAGCTGTCCCCTTCTTCCTTCCTTCTTTTTTTTTTTTTTTTTTGCTTTTTGGAGGGCTATTGGGGTTAAGTAACTTGCCCAAGGTCACACGGCTAGGTTTTTGTTTGTGTGTGCGTTAAGTGTCTGAGGCCGGATCCGAACTCAGGTCCTTCTGACTCCAGGGCCGATGCTCTACTCACTGCGCCACCTAGCCGCCCCTCCTTCCTTCTTACAATGTGATAAAAGTCAGTGGGTAATGAGAAATAGAAGCCAACTTGTTATTAACTTACATGAGTAGGCAAAGAAGCTGGGATTTCTTTTTTTTTTTATATATACTTTTTTTTTCTTTTTGGAGGGCATTTGGGGTTAAGTAACTTGCCCAAGGTCACACGGCTAGGTTTTTGTTTGTGTGTGGGTTAAGTGTCTGAGGTCGGATCTGAACTCAGGTCCTTCTGACTCCAGGGCTGACTCTCTACTCACCACGCCACCTAGCCGCCCCTAGAAGCTGGGATTTCAGTGGCCAGGGGAACTTCCAATGTGGAAACTCTCCTAACCAACACAGATGGTCAACTATATATTGAGTAGAGATATAGTAGAGAAGATACAGCCTAAAGTATTGAGAGTTTTATTATCTTGTTTATAATCACATAGCCAATGGGACACCCACACACAGCAGTTACATGATTTGAATGAAGTCATATAACTAGTAAGCATGGAATTTGAAACTGGGTACTTCTGGTTTTATCCGTGATACCAGTTATTATGGACTTAGGACAAAAAATAAGTTGAAGAGACTGGAAGCATGACACATAAAGGCAGATTCAAAAAGTTAGGAATATTCCATTCCCAAAGGAAAACTTGGAAAGATGATGTGTCAGATTTTGGAAACAAGGACCCTGGGCTACAATTTGGCTGCCCATTCTAACCATGCCATTCCGTTGTCCTGTGGCCTTGAGCAACTTCTCCAGGTCTATTTCCTCCTCTTTCAACTACAAGTATTGAATTAAATTATTTCTAAGCTAGCTGCAACAGTCCATGGGCCTGTGAGAGAAACAATTGAAAGCTTATAAAAAATGAAGAGTACTGGACTGGGTAATTCTAGCCTGAATCCTACTATATTAGAACCAGAGGAAGACCCCTTGGGGCTTGAAAGAGATTATATTGGAACAAATAAAGATAAATCTCACTTTGTAAGACTAGTAGTACAAATACACATTTCATTACCTCTAAGAGATGGTATAGGATACATTACCATCATGGTAGGCACAAGGGCTGTCTATGAATATAGGGTCACATAGCCTAAAATAAAATGTTTTTCTATACACTAAAAAAAAAACCTAGTGATTATAGGCTGTAATCAAATTTATATTAGCCAAATTTGTTCAGAGTAAGTGTGGCTCTATTTAACCAATAGGCTATCTTTTGAGGGAAAAAAATAGATCATTCATTGGAAGGTTTAGCTCAATAAATGAATGATACCTATAATGGGAAACAAAGGTGGTGGGAACCCCTTACTTTTAGAGGCTGACAGTTATTAGGAGATGCAGTTCTTGGTGCTTCCTTCAGAGAGGTTTCTATATTGGATGGAATGAGTGAGATCACCCTCGTAGTAGTTCTTGTGTTACACTGCTTTGAGGTTCTGTGATTCCTCCAGGGTAGATGTTGCCATCATTGATCCGGATTATAACCCCCTATTCCATAGCACACATTCTTTTTAAAGGTGTATGTCCCAGTAGTGAATCACCCTGCTGCCAACCTGGTGATCTGCCTCTCTGAACTTAGCTGGACTTATCCTGGGATGATTAGCAAACTACATGTAGCTGTTGTAGCTAAATTCATAGTGACTTTGAACTCTAGTGGCATAGTGTTTAAGAATACAATATCATCTTCATATTACAATGAGGCATCAGAAGGGGAAAGACTTTAGTGTTAATGCTTATATTCTTAAAATTTGTTGGAAATCCACGGACCTTCAGATATGATAACTTTTCTTGATAAATTACCCCCAAAAATGAAAGACCAACTTTGGGTAGCATGGAGTGGGGGGGGGGAAGTAAATGGAAGATTTGCTTTTAATTTCATTTTTAACATTAAAAATATTAATGTTCTTGAGAATACTAACAACATAAAATTCAGATCTCTAGGATAATATTTGTCTTTTTTGTCAGCTGGAAATTAAATGAAGAGAATGTGATAACCCTAATTATGTCATCTAAAGCAAACACAATTATTTTTCCTTCAATAAGCTCCTTATATGATATAACAACCTCAGTGAAGCTAACAATCCTGCCCCTTTTCTGAAATCAAAGAAACGTGATTACTGGTTTCTTTACTATCATCCAACTACTCTCATACAACCAGGCTTCCAGGACTTCCGATGTCTATACAGAACTGAGGGGGAGTTGTTCAGGAGCAGGGGGAATAAATTGTGTTACCAGCTGATACAAACAAGACTTTCTTTGGCATGGCCTACTGTCATGTACAACTTGCTCTCATGTTCTGAAGGGGACTAATATGTGAGAATGGCTCATTATGGCTTAGTATCCATTCAATTCCGGGTTGGCTTCATGTGTCATGCAACTCATTTCCATGTTTTCTTCCATCACTAGTGGTGTCATTCCTTATATATGTATAAGGAATGACAATTCATCTTGAAAGTGGATTTAGCAGCATGTAATTAGAAAGGTGAACCACTATCCCCATAGCAACATATGTGGTATATTACAAGGTCAAGTGGAAAGACTTAGGGAATCTCAACTAAAATTGGCTGGATTAGGTTTTGTCTACTACCTTCTGTCAATGGAAAACTCCTCTCTCTACCGCTTAGATGATGCTCTCCATGAATCTGGTGCAAGAATGAACTCCAGTAAGCTCTCTGAAGGTCACTTCACATCCCAAACCAAGTTTTTTTCATGGCTAGAGCAGGCAGTAACTTTTAGATTAATGGGTGGAGTTTGCTTATAATTTGAAGCCATTAAGTAGGGTCAGGCAACCTAGAAGCCCACGGAGGAAAACTCTGAGGGTACAAATTCCACCCTTTTTGAGATATGTCCTGGGATACCTATCCTACCCCCACAACAGCAGCCAGTGGCCTCTCTCTGGGAGCACTTCTTGTCCCTCAACATCTTAGAAACTCCGCAATATTCACAGACACGCTCTCTTCCTTTAGTAGCCTTACTTAAAATTAATTTCCCCCTTCCTTCCATTCTCGTCCCAGGTAGAAATGTCTAAAAATGGCTCTGATGCAGTATAAGGAATTTTCCTATCACTAGGGTAAGTTGTGCTCAGTGAAGAAGTACAAGAGAAACTGATCCTGGTTCTGCCTTGTGAGAGGAAGCAGAATAAATTAATCTTCACTTTCTTGAGGATCTTAAAAGAATTAAGGCCAGGGGGGCGGAGCCAAGATGGCAGAGTGGAAGTAGTGCTTCCAAGGTGCTCTGCCCCACACAACTTCAGAATAATGTAAAAGGGGAATCTGAACAACTTCTGGAGCCCCAGCACCCACAGGACGACACAGAGAAGCTAACCTCCTGCTGAGGACAGCCCAGCAGCCCTGCAGGGAGTGGCCAGCGCAGAGCTCTGAGAGCAGGCAGCGAAGTGTGCTGGGAACCAACAGCGCAGCCGCAGAGCCGAGCCCAGGCCTGCAAGAGCCAGGGTTTTAGCCCCAGGGCGGCTGGGCCAGCAGCCGGCTGGAGGGACTCCAGAACACCAGCAGCTGTGGTGATTCCAGAATTATAAGCACAGATATGGCTAGGACAAAGTGAGAGGTTAGTGCCCTATGGACTTTGGGACCAGTATTTGAGGAGCACGTCAGCTTCCTCCCCTGGGGGTGAAAAGCTGCTAAAGAAACGCAGCACAGAAGCCATTTTGCAGCATCAATGGCGGCTCTAGCTCCCTGTCTGCAAACTGTAGGGAGACTCAGCAATCAGTCTGGGGGTTAATCGCTCTTGCTTTAAACTGCCTGGATCTGGATTGTGGTCTGGGGGGCGGTTTGGGGTGGGTTTCCAATTTGCCAAAGTGGGTGGAGGCTTTGCAGAGGCCACCCAACCTTCAGAAGTTGTGAAGACCCCACATTTGGGCAGAGGCTCTCCTTTCTGGTGTCAGAGTCTTACTGTGGCAGCAAGCCCCAAAATTCAAGTGATTGAGTGGCAACATGCCTAGCAAAAGAAACAAAATATACAGAAAAATTCAACATTGGACTCCTGTTTTGGGGGCAAAGAGGATCAAAGCATGGAGGAGGACTGTGAGGTCAGAATTCCTGCACCAAAAGCCCCGAATGAAAATACAAGCTGGCTACAGGCCATAGAGGACCTTAAGAAGCAGATAAGAGAAGTGGGGGGAAAATTGGGAAGAGAAATGATAAAGATGCAAGAAAGGTATGAAATGACAGTCAGCCTGACTGAGGAAAATGACACCTTAAAAAATAGACTAATTTAAATGGCAAAAGAGTCTCAGAAGGGCAATGAGGAGAAGAATGCCTTAAAAAGCCGAATTTGCAAGATGGAAAAAGAATCTCAAAAGCTCACTGAGGAGATTCATTCCTTCAGAGTTAGACTGGAGCAAATGGAAGCTAGTGACTTCATGAGAAATCAAGATGCTGTTAAACAGATCCAAACAAATGAAAGAATAGAAGGCAGTGTGAAATATTTCATGGGAAAAACCACTGACCTGGAAAATAGATCTAGGAGAGATAATTTAAGAATCATTGGACTGCCTGAAAGCCATGATCAAGGAAAGAACCTAGAAATCATCCTTAAAGAAATTGTCAAGGAAAATTGCCCTGATGTTTTGGACCCAGTGGGGGAAATAGAGATTGAAAGAATTCACTGATCGCCTCCTGAAAAAGATCCCAAAAAGAAGACTCCTAGGAATATTATAGCCAGGTTCCAGAACTCCCAAATCAAGGAGAGAATGCTACAAGCAGCCAGGAAGAAACAATTTCAATACTGTGGAAGCACAATCAGAGTGGCACAGGACCTGGCAGCTTCTACACTGAGGGATCGAAGGGCATGGAATGTGATGTTCCAGAGGGCAAAAGAGCTGGGATTGAGGCTGAGGGTCACCTAGCCAGCAAAACTGAGTATCTAGTTTCAGGGGAAAATATGGTCATTCAGTGGAATAGAGGACTTTCAAGCATTCTTGAGGAAAAAAACAGAGTTGAGTGGAAAATTTTACATCCAGACGCAAGAAGCAAGAGATGCCTGAGAAGGTAATCAAACGGAACTTATCAAAGTTGAACTATTTACATTCCTACATGGAAAAACAATAACTGTGACTGATGAAACCTTTCTCATTATGAAAATAATTGAAGAAGAGTATATGGGCATATGTTTACAGGTGTACATGGATAGAGGGCACAGGTTGAATTTGATGGGAAGGGATGATTCTTAAGGGGTGAAGTTAAGAGGTGAGAGAGGAAAGTGGCAAGAGGAGATGGAGAGAGACAGGGTAGGGTAAACTATCTCATGTAGAAGAGGCAAGGGGAAGTGGTTGCAGTGGAGGGGAAGAACAGGAAGGCAAAAAGGCAAAACCATATTCTCATTGAAGTTGGCTCAAGGAGAGAATCACATACATACTAAATGGGATATCTCACCCTGCAGGAGAGTAGGGGAAAGGGGGATGAGAGGAGGGATGATGGAGGGGAGGGCATTCTGGGGGGAGGGGAGGTTGGAAATACCCACTATGAAAGAGGGACAGGATCAAAGTAGGGAATGGACCAAGTGGGAGGTGAGATGGGTGGGAGGGAAATATAAGCAGTCTTTTACAATATATCTACTATGGTAATGGTTTGCATAGCTATACATGTACAACACATACTGAATTGCTTATCTTTTCAGAGGGAGTGGGTGACAAGGGAGGAAGGGAATGGATCTGAAAATCAAAGTTTTAAAATTAAAAGTTTCATAAGATGTCCAGGCATTGGGGCTCAGAGATTCACCTTGCCCTAATGGCAAAGTTGAAGGGGGTATGGGAGAAGATATGGGAGAGAGCAGATTGGATGAGGGGATATCTAGTGGGACTGCTACTCTGGGGTGGTGGGTAGGGAAAAATGGGGGAAAATTTGTAACTCAAAATCTGGTGGAAATGAATGATATAAACCAGAATTTAATAAAGCATTTGTTAAAAACAAACAAACAAACAAACAAATAAATAAATAAATGAATGAATGAATGAATAAATAATTAAAAAAAAAAGAATTAAGACCAGTTACAGTCATGGTGTGTCAGCATTTTTAGCAGACAGGAGAAGCAGACTGTGGAGCATTTCGCAGGATGTAATCACAAAGGTATACTTATTTGTTTCTCCTTTGTCTTGAGGTCCTCCCAGGACACCAGATCTATTTCTAGACAAACTCCTCAGGACAGAAATCACAGGCACCGTGACCTCTTTGAAAGGGGGCTTCTGGTTCAGTAGCTGCCAAACTTCTTTTGTAGGGAAGGTCTACTCTCCTAGGAAGGCTGGGTGGCTGGGAAGAACTACAGACATAAATGTAGGTGGATCTGCGGCAGTCCTGTGGACTCTTATGGGACATTAAATGGTATGTGTTTCCTACAGCACCCTAGGTATGGAAGAACACACATGCTTTGGCCTTAATAATGAGAAATACTCCATGCTTGATTTGTTCCTGGCAAGACCTCCTGGACATCACAGAAAAATCAGAATCATGGCCTAAGGCTTGAAGGAGATATTTTATATCTATCAGTCCCTCACATCAGCTGCCTTTGCCATCTTGACTGAGAAGAATTTCCTGAATATTTATCAGGACAAATTACAAGAAGAAAAAGCCCTAGCCACCTAAGTATGTTCTGTGCTTAGAACCATGGTAATGCCCCAGGGAAGAAACATTGAATGGAATTTGGAATGACTAGGAACATTTTTGTGGTATTCAAAGGCCAGTACAAAATAACAGTAATTTATTATGCACCCACTGTGTGCCAAGCTCTGTGTTAACCATAGGGGATACAAAGAATAAGACAATCCCTAGGGTAGCTAATGTTTGCACACAAAGCACTTTACATATATTGCCTCCTTTGACCCTCATGACAAGCCTGTGAGGTCAGAATTGAAAGCATTATTATCTCCATTTCACCGAAGAGGAAACTGAGACCCAAAGAAATTGAATGATTTGCCCATGGTCACACTGTTAAATACATGATGGAGATGGGATTCAAACACAGGTCTTTCAGGACTCCAAGTCTAGCATTTTTTCAACTATGCCACACAATCTGGCTCCAACCTACCTCTTCAGCCTTAACTCAATTTCCCCCCTTCATATCTCATCCAGATTAGATGCTACTTTTACTCATTTTGTCTTTCTATTTTTCTTCTCATTGCTGTAAGTTGAAAGTGGCTTATGGGCAGCTAGGTGGCACAATGAATAGAGCACTGGCCCTGGAATCAGGAGGACCTGAGTTCAAATCCAGCCTCAGACATTTGACACTTACTAGCTGTGTGACCCTGGTCAAGTCTCTTAACCCCAATTGCCTCACATATACACAAAAAGAGGCTTTCTGTTTATGGAATTAGATTGAACTGAAATGAATTGAGTGGAAAATTCTTGTATCTGAGAAACTAAAAGGGTGAATTAATAATTTGAAGAGAGGAAGGATAGTCAAAATCTGGGGCAAAGTACAAATTTAAAAGCTCTTCAGCGAAAAGAAGAAGCTCCAATCCATGCTGGATCCAGAGAGCTTCTAGATCTTCAAGTTCATTATCAAAGATGAAAAAACAATGGCAATAGTAAATGTTGGAAGGGTTGTGGAAAGATAGGTACACTAACACTAAAAAAAAGAATTGGGGGGTGGCTAGGTGGCACAGTGAGTAAGAGTGCTGGCCCCGAAGTTGGGATGACCCAGGATCGGTCCCGGCCTCAGAAAATGAGCACCCACACATAAATAATGCCTGGCCATGTAACCTTGAACAAGTTGCTTAACCCCAATTGCTAAAAAAAAATTTGGTGAAGCTACAAAATGGTACAACCATTTTTGAAAAGCAATTTAGAAATATGCAAATAATATGACTAAAGTGTCCATACCCTTTGAACCAGAAACTCCATTACTGGGTTTATATCCCAAAGAAGCCTTCAATGAAATAAGTCCTCATAGACATCAAAATATTTACAGCAGCACTTTTTTGTGATAACAAAGTACTGGAAAAAAGGTAGATTCCCATGACTGAAGATTCCCAGTTATTGAAGAATGGCTAATAAACTTGTGGTATGTGAATGTGCCTTCAGAAATGACATATGTGATGAATATAGAGGAATGAAAAGATCTACATCAACTGATACAGAATGAAGTAAACTGAGCCAAAAAACTTAAATACACAAAATCAAAAGTGAATGCAACAAATCATAAAAATCAATCATGGGGTGGCTAGGTGGCACAGTGAATAGAACACTGGCCCTGGAGTCAGGAGGACCTGAGTTCAAATCTGGTCTCAGACACTTAACACAAAAACTAGCTATGTGACCTTGGTCAAGCCACTTAACCCCAATTGCCCTCCAAAAAAAAATCAATCATGATTTGAATGAAAAGATATTAGAAGGCTTCCCCAATCCAGCCCTTGTGGAGGTGGGAGGTCCACAGGTATGACACATTACATATGTCTGAATGTTTTCAAAATATTAATTGGTTGTACTGAGTTTTTTTCCTCTGCTTTTTCTTTCTTGTGTATTTGTTATATGGGGTGTCTCTCTTGTAGGAAGGGGAGACATAATGGGAATAACTAAGATGATGTAAAAAAGACAAGACAGCAATAAAAGCATTTTAGAAAACAAAGATATTTAGGTTCTATTGTAGGATAAATGCTGTATGTATATAGATAAATAAATACCTAATAATTTGAAGGTAAGTTAATGTTTTATTAACAACTGACTGTATTAACAGTACTCATCTGGTCTTTCAGAAGCTGTGAAAAAAAGAGTTGGCTTCCTTGGCATGATAGGATTTTTGTTTTGATTTTGTTTTTCTGTGGTTTTTCTTACAAGGCAATTGGGGTAAATGACTTGCCCAGGGTCACATAGCTAGTGAGTGTCAAGTATCTGAACCTGGATTTGAACTCAGGTCCTCCTGACTCCAGAGCCATGTAGTTGACCCTATGACAGGTTCTTAATGAAACTATGAAGGCTTAAAAAAGGTTTGCAGTTCTTTTTGTTTTTTATTCTGTCTTATTAGCCAGAAGTTCATTATCTGTGATTTAATGAATCTATCACTGGACATCAACTTATAGCAGTGTTAGACATAAAACAGGGAGAATAAGGACAACTTTGAGTGGATAGCAAAATCAGACCACATGGGCAAAACCCTCCACAATTGATGGCCAATGTAGATCAGGATAGATTAGAATGTGCAAGGGATGCAAGTAACATTTGAGCCAAGCAAAGCAGTTAGAAGGAATCGCTGAAATTTGGACATAGCATAGGGACAAAGAAAAGTATGTAGGACTTATTGTCAGGAGGACTTTCATTTGAATCCAATTTTGGCACTGGTTATGTGCCTATAGGAAACTATTTGAATTTCTCTCTGACTTTCATCTTCCTTATCTGTGAAATGGGGACAATACTACTCACCCAGGGTTGCTGTGACAATGCTTATCAACCCTTAGATGTCAGTTTCTTTAACAAGTCTATGAATGTTGATGTCAATTTTCAGAAAATCAGGGAATGAAGTAGTGATAGGGATGAAGACCTCAAACAAACATTCTTGTGCATGTAGTCTGAGGACCATATGGAGCAGAGAGACTTAAGTTCCCTTTCTTGCACAATAAGTTTTTTCTGGAGTGGAGATATAATAGGACAATACATAGTGGGAGTAGGTCACTGTTAGCTGGCTCAGTTTATTCAGAATGTCCAAAGAACAGCTAAGTTTTCTCAGCTGTTCCCCAGTGTACTTGGCAGCCTTGTTTTCTTAGCTATTTGCATGAGTTTCCCCAAAGAATGTCATACTGGTTATTAAGAATCATTTTTTTTATTCTAGAGCACATATAGAGGTAGAATTTGTTATCCTCCATGTCCCTTTGCTGGGTCACTAAGCAAAAAGTCAAATCCTGAATGCATGTGGCAGAAAGTAGGTTGGGGTTGGTGATCTGGAGATCAAAAATTGGAGAAAGGAGATGAAATTTTAAAAATCTGAGAGAGCAAGAAGGAATGGATACCCCAATACCAGCCAAGTCAAAATGAGATGAGCAGAACAGCCAAAATCTAAATGGATGATAGTAAATGGCTAAACTTGGATAGAAGCCAGATACAGCAGATCAGAGGAATGCGTATATCTTGGATGTTCACATGCAAAAAAAGTTGGAAGTGGGGAGACAAAATAAGCATTTGTATAGTAGCACAAAGTAGCACCTACTAAGGTGTCAGATACTGTGTTAAGCAATTTTATAAATATCATCTCGTTTGAACCTCACAACAATCCAGAAAGTTAGGTGACTTGCCCAGGGTCACAGAGCAATAAAGTATCACAGGATGGATTTGAACTCCGGCTTTCCTGATTCCAGGATATCTATTACAAGATGTTTTAGAGAAGAGAAGTCGTTATGTAACAACATATACCTCTCCATTATTTTGTTTTTATAGTACATTGGAACATGCTAGCTACACTGCTTCTCTATCGTAAAAGGACCAACCTACCTAGCCTAAGCCAAAAAAGCCCATAGTCCTGAGACTAATAAATTGTTTCTGAACCAGAGCTTGTAATTCAGAGTGAGAGAGCCCAGAGTACAGACTTTGGGAAAGTGTATGAATAAATAATGTTCAGTAGACTCTAGCTAGGGCCAGCTAGGTAGTTTAGTGGATAGAGAGCAGGGCCTGGAATCATGAAGACTTTTCTTCCTGAGTTCAAATTTGACCACAGATACTTACTAGCTGTGTGACCCTGGGCAAGTCACTTAACCTGTCTGCCTCAGTTCCTCATCTATAAAAATGAGGTGGTGAAGGAAATAGCAAACCACTCCAATGCCTTTGCCAAGAAAATCTCACATGGGGTCACCAAGAATTGGATGTGACTTAAACAACTGAGCGATAGATGATATCTAGAAATGAATGCTTGGTAGTTGGCTAGAAGAAACATAGGCCTATCACCTATTACCTGGCTTATCCTTATGATACCTCATACAATATAGATATTGAACATCTGTTTGTCAATTCCCTCTATGAAGAAATAGTAAAGTCAGATGCAAACTGGTCACCAAAATGGCCTCCTTCCTCATGACTTTTCCAAAAGTATGCCTCACGAGTCAATAACACATAATTGCTGAATGTACTTGTGTTGGCATGACTCTCCTTTACTCCAACTTCTTAAGCCAGTCAACAGACAACCCAAATTATTTTAAATTTAAATAATAAAATTTATTTTTCAGTGCACTAAAGCAGAAACTCTGAGTATGAATATGGCTTTAGATTAGGCACTGAGGAGGTTGTAGATTGATTACTTAATGTAAATTCACTGATCTTCCAGAAAACAATTTATGCCTTTAGACCATTCAAAATGTATAATAAATTGTGTCCATAGGGGAGGTGAGACCCACAGGCTCCTTGTAAAAGGGGTATCCAGGAAGTTGGAAAATACTGGGCAGCTTGCCTGACCACAGATTAGTTCCAGTGAGTTTCAGAAGACTTCTGTAAATGATGACACAAGCTTCTCTGTCCCACCTTCCTAGAGATGCCATAATTAAAATATATGGCCCAACCCCTCTGTCAGAAAAGATATCATTCCAAGCCAAAATTCTTTCAAGGGATTTGGAAGTATCCCCAAAATACCTCTTGAGTAAAGGTGGGAAGGCAGGAATTGTATAATATTTTTCCATAACAATATTCATCTGAGAAGCCCAATGGGGCTGTTTATTGGGGGAAAGGGAAGGGAACAGGCAATGTATTATAGGACTTCTCTATGAGGACGGAAAGAGCCATATCAGCTTAGCCACCTCCTCCTGGATTTTCTTAACCATAAGAGTCATGTGAAAAATGCAGCCTTGTACCTTGTACATTAAGGAAATCTGGATAAGACATTGCCTTCATCATGCCCCCCCCCCCAAAGGTCTAAACATGAACGCGTTATATATTGAAAGAGTTATGGGACACGGGAATTGAACCAGTGGGCATTAGAGAAATTGTGTTCAGATCACGGCAGAGGCTTAGTAGGTTGTTATGAAGCTATGTAAAATATTATTGGCATTCAAGATGGTGGAATATAGGCAGCAACCCAGTAGAACTCTCCCAATATTTCCCTCCAAACAACTTTAAAATAACATCTGAAACAAAACTTTGGAGTGGAGGAGTCAACAAAGTGTCACAATGAGACATTTTTCCCACTTCAGACAACTCAGGATGTTGGCAGAAGAGGTCTGTGACCCAGAGCAATGGGCCTTGGGTGAGCTATGCCAATGGTGGAAGTAAGAACAGCAGCAGTTCAGGGAGTTCTCAGCCCAGAGTTGGTAATAGGATCAGACAACTGTCAGAAAGAGATTACGGAGGACCTTTTGCTGAGGCTGGATGTAGCTGGTGTAGCTCTTGCCCTTATACAGATCTGGGTTGCAGTTCCTGGGTAGAGAGAGCTACTTGTGGTCAGTCAGAAGGAAACAGGGACCATGGTCACAGTTCCAAGACAAAGAGGAGCACTAGTGCTTGTGGCTACAGGAGTACAGGGGACCTGTGCACAGTTCCAGTATCAGAAGAGCACTAGCATTCACAACTGTAGGGGAGCAGGGGCCCCTTATGGGCAAAGACCAGAGCATAGACAAGGAGACCAGTGACCACACCTCTACCTCCATCACACCACTTTGGAATCATCAAAAATTTATAACTTCCATAACTAGTTCTAAAAACAGCAGTGCAAAAAAGTCTGAAGCTTGGGACAGTACTTCACCACTCTCAGGTGAGCAGAACCCAAGTTTAACAAAAAAAAAAATCAAAGTCAAGAAATAGGTTGAAAAACAACACATAAATATAACTATATAACTATAACTATATAGATATACATATATATATATAAAACTGTCTCTCTCTGTATATGTATGTGTACACATACATACATACATACATGCATACATACAAACATAAAAAGCTACTACTACGGCAAGGAAGACTAAGATCTAATTTCAGAAGACAACAATTTGAAAACAGATACAAACTAAACCTCAAAAAAACCCCATAATTTAACCCAAGCACATCAAGAATTTTTGGAAGAGTTAAAATATGAGATAAGAGTGATAGAGGAAAAGTTGGGAAAAGAAATGAGAATGATGCAATGAAATTATGAAAACTAACAGCTTGAGGTACAAAAATATTGGAGAAAATAACATCTAAAAAACAAAATTATCATAATGCTAAAAGAGGAACAAACATTCCCTGAAAAGTTCTTAAAAGAATTGGCCCAATGAAAAAAATAGAGGTACAAAAACTCACTGAAGAAAATAATTCCTTAAAAATTAGAATCAGGCAAGTGGAAGCAGATGACACCATGAGACATCAAGGATCAATAAAATTAAATCAAAAGAATGACAAAGAAGAAAATGTGACATATTCCCATCAGGAAAAAAATGACTTAGAAAATAGATTAAGGAGAAAAGAATTTAAGATTTATTGGACTACTTGAAGTCATGATTTTTAAAAAAACGTAGATGTAATATTTCAAGAAATTGTCAGGGAAAATTGCCCCAATATCTTAGATGTAGGTGGGAAAATAGAAATTAGAAGAATATACCAGCATAGTCCAACATTATGGATTAGATGCAACACAGCTGAAATTTCTGGACATTCTGCTCCAAACAACTTTAAGATATCATCTTAATTCACATTTTGGAAAAGTAAAGTCAACAAAAGTTTATGATGAGGCATTTTTCTGGCCTAAGAAAACCTTGAAGGTTGGCATTTCTGATACTAGATTGGAGGCCTTTCTACAGCCCAAATGCTTGGCAACAACAGTGGCCATAGCAGCAGCAGCAGCTTTGAGAGCTTTCTGCCCAGAGACACTAAGTGGGTCAGACAACTTCTCAGAAAAATATAAGAGAAGACCTTTGCTAGCACTATCTACAGCTGGCACTGATTGGCAATTCTATTGGCGTACACTGTTCTAGGTCACAGTTATGGGCAGAAAGGATCACTGGGAGTTTGTCACAAAACAACAGAGACCCTGGTCTCAGTTCTAAGGCAAAGAGAAATGCTGCAGGGGACAAGAGGCATTCCCTGTGTAAAAACCAGATCATTGACCAGGATAGCAGGGATCACAACTCTCTCCACACCCACCTTGGAAGCACCAAAATCTTGCAGATCCTCAGAACAAACTCTGGAAAGAGTAGTACCTCAAAGCCTGAAGCTTGAGACAGTGCCTTTTCACCCCCAAGTGAGGAGAATCAAACTTCAACATAAAGTTCAAAGTCAAGAAATAGAATAGAAAAATGAGCAAATAGCAAAGAAATAAACTTCACCATAAAAATCTACTAAAGTGTCAGGGAAGACCAAGACATAAGACAACACCATGGAAACAGTTATAAACAAAGTCTCCAAAAAATGCTAATTGAATCCAAGACCAAAAATAATTCCTGGCTTCTAGGAATTTTTAACTCTTGTTAAAGAAAGAGATAAGAATGATAAAGGAAAATGGGAGTGATGAAAGAAAATTATGAAAAGAAAATTGACATCTAGGTAAAAGAGACACAAAAAATAACCCAAAAAATGACACCTCAAAGCCAAATTGGTGAAAGAGCCTCAAAATTAACTGATGAAAAGAAACCCTTAAAAATAGAATTGGCCAGATAGATAAAGGGGGCACAGAGACTCACTGAATAAAATAATTCCTGAGCTGGGCATAATAATTCTTGAGTTTAGAGCTTCACAAGTGGAAGCTATTGATTCCGTGATTCATCAAGAAACAATAAAAAAAAATCAAAAAAAATGAAAAAATAAGAAAAAATGTAACATCTCATTCAATAAACAACTGACCTGGAAAATAGATCAAGGAGAACTAATTCAAGAATTACTGGACTATCTGAAAGCTGTGATCAGAGAAAGAGCCTATATAACATATTTCAACAAATTATATTTAAAAATCCTTGATATTTAGACCAAGAGGGTAAAATAGAAATGGAAAGAATCCACTAATCCCCTCTGGAAAGAGATCCCAAGATGAAATTTTCCAGGAATATCAGACCCAAATTCCAGAGCTTCCAGGTCAAAGAAGAATACTTCAAGCAGCCAGAGAGATACAATTTATATATTATAAAGTCAGTCAGGATCACACAAGAGTGTGTGGTTTCCACATTAAAGGAGTGGAGGGCTTAGAATATGATATTCCAGAAGGTGGGATTACAACCAAGAATAAGCCACCCAGAAAAAAATGAGTATATTCTTGCAAATGAAAAATAGACATTTAGTGGAATAAAAAGTGTTTGAGCAGTCCTGATGAAAACACCAGAGTTAAACAGAAAATTTGACATTCAAACAGAAAACTCAAAAGAAGCATAAAACATAAACATGAAAGAGTAATCATAAATGACTCAATAAAATTAAAGTGTTTATATTACTATATAAGGAGGTGATACATGTAACTCCTAAGGACTTTATCAGTATAAGGGAATTTTTAAAAGTTTACATAGACAGAGGGCGTGGGGATGAACTGATTATGTTGGAATAATATCCAAAAAAAATGAAGGGGTAAGAAGGATACATTGAGAGAAGAAGGAAGGGAGAGGCAGAATGAGGGGGGAGAGGATTCCTTGTGGAAAAGAGGTACATGCCCTTGATCCTGGAGGTAATAAGGAAGCACTGGGACTTATTAATTAATGGGATGACAAAGACCTATGATTTATAAAAATATTTTGGCAGATGAGTAGAAGAAAGATAGGAATTGGGGGCAAAATTAAGGCAGGGAGGCTAGTTATAAGTCTATTCTAGAAGTTCAGGCAAAAGATGATGAAAGGGGGCCTGAATTAGACTTGTGACTGTATGAGTGGAAAGAAGAGTTGTCATAAGAGATACATGAAAGTAGAAATGTTAAGATTTGGCAATGGATTGGATGTATGGCTAAGTTAGAATGAGAAGTCAATGGTGACACTGAGATTATGACACTGGAAAGATAGTGTTGTTCTCAACAGAAATTGAGGTATTAGGAATAAAGGTGGGTTTGGTGGAAAAGATAACTAGTTTTAATTTGGACATGATCAGTTTTAAGATGTCAGTGTGATAGTTAATACAAAATGTTCAGAAAGTAGTTGGTGATAATGGGCTGGAAATCAGGTGTGAGAATATCCATCTATATATACACATATAAATACATACATGTATATGCATATGTATAAATGTGTGTAGGTACGTGAGAATATATACATACACATACACACATGTATTTTTCATATGTGTGCATTGTATGTATACATGTATGTGTCTATATGTATATGTGTATATTGTGTGTGTATTCTGGAATTCAATGCATAGGATTATAATTGAATTCATAAGAACTTTTGAAACCATCAAGAGAGAATATGGAAAGAGATAGAGAAGAGAAGAAAGGCCAAGATGGGTTCCTAGAGTACACATACTTAGAGAGAAGGGCATAAATGATAATCCAACATCAGAGACCAAGTTTGAGCAATAGACAGGAATTAAGAGAAGCAAAAGAAAGAATAATTATGAAAACCAAGAGAAGAGAGTATCCTGGGGGAGAGGATGATCAAAAGCATCCAGTATTTCAGAGAGATCAAAAGGATGATGTCTGAGAAAACACCATTGGATTTGGCAGTTAAGAGATCATTAACTTTAGAGAGAGTAGTTTCCGTTAAGGAATAAGTCAGAGGTGAGATCTCAAGGTATTGAAAAGGGAACAAGAGGATAAAAAGTGAAGACACAAAATATGAATTTTTTTTAGCTGTTTAGCTTTAAAACTAAAAGATCAGATGACAATTTAAGAGAATAGTTTGAGGAAGAGGGAGATCTGGGCATTTTTATAAGAGGCAGCAAATGGTCCTCAAGAACTGAAGACCAAGAGGAAGTAGAAGAGAAATTCTCAGTGGATATGAGACTACAGGAATACCCAGTAGACTTGGTACTCAACATATACATGCCATCTAACAAAGATGGCATTCCCGTGGAGATCATCAGAGAAAAGTGTTTCGATATGAAAAGAGAATATTGGTGGCCCTTCAGCATTGGAGGGTTGAATTACTCTAGACACACATTATCCTGGCCTGGCCAAAATACCCGCCTCACTTCTGTCATGTATCATTGACCATGTGAGTTCCCGACATAAATACCTCCTAGCATTTTCACTGTCTATATATATATTCTCCATATGATTGCCCTCGATGTGAGTTCCATAATGATGTGTGTTCTTGTCATACCTACCTTTCCCCCTGGTGGTATGGTAATATGTATGACATTTTATTCCATATGCAAATTTGGGAATCTTTCCTTGTCACTTTATTTGCACTGCCATTTGATTAAACATCTTTTGTTTTGAACTAATATGTCTTCCAGCTACTTGTTGAAAATAAATACATTGGTGGGGGCTCACAAGCTGTAGTATTGTGTGGGTGCTGATGCATAGGTTACTTCCATCCTCAGAGGTACCCTTGTGAGAGAGAGTATACCCAGGGGCTATAATTAAATAACCTCTAATGTCCTTTCTAGATTTAAATCTATATACTGACTTTAAATCTATATAATGATAATCTGTTCTCCAACTCATAGTATCACATCATAAGATTAAAGGTTGTGAGCTAGAAAGGACTTTGGAGTTATTGATTCCTACTTCCTCTTTTTGTAAATGAAGAAAATGAAGCTCAGAGATGTTAAGTGACTTTCCATGATCACACAGTCAGTAGGTATCTGAGGCAGCTCTTACTGGTTCCAATTCCAATACTATCTACTATTCTGATCTTGTTTTATGTTCAATAAATACATTATAGGGCTTTTTGATGGAGTCTCTGAAAACTTGAGAAAATCAACCATCTTTGTCTATTCATTATGATCTGTGGGAAGATTCCAGAGACAGGGAGGATTGCCTTTTTTCTTCTTTTGACATGCTTCCCAGGAAATGACATCTTTTCATTTATGACATGTTTGATATGAACTGTTCTGTACCAGTTGAAAATTCCCCTTGTTCAGTATGAAAGTGGTGATAGTTGTTTCTAGTGGATTGGGCAAGTAGGAGATGAAAGATGCTGCTGACAAGGGCATGGTTTGAATTGCTGATACCAATGATTTTTTGGGGGGTTGATAGTAAATGTCAAGGGTTGATGCATAGAGGTGGGGGACTTGGGATACAAACTGTCCTTCTGTGGGCATAGTGACCCAAATTCACATGGTATTTAATTCTATTCAGATTGATTTTTTTTCTGCCACTCATTGATATTGTCATTTAAAAATAATTATTAGATTGTAGCTCTCACTTCATCAAAGTGATATCCATCTCTCTAAGACTACAACCACTGGAAAGCTGGAGCATGTGTAAAAAACACACTCCTCTAGTCTTATGCCAGGTGAACTTGAAGCAAAGCCTGGGCCTGCAGAAATTCCCTATGTCTTGGAAAGCAGCCAAAAACTTCTAATCCCCCCAGTGACTTAATTATGGTGAGAGTTGAGGCAGAATTATATCCCCATGATCCACCTGAAGTCTGGTAACAAATTAAGACTTTTGTACTTCTTCCTAAGTCATGGAATACTTAGAGAACTTTCTGTTAAAGAGCCATACCACATAGTGGGATATGAGACTCCTTGGTCTTCAGAGGAATCACACAGGTTGTTTCACAACTGTTAACACATGAGTGTATCCTCAGAGCTATCAAAAGTGTCAAGCATATGGCCCACAGACCATATGCAGCCTACAGTGCTCTCAAGTGTGACCCAAACCAGACTAAAATATAATTGGGAAATATTTAACAAAATAAATAAAAATACAAAAACATAATATAACATTTAAAAGTAAGTCAATGTGTAGCTTGCAAGGGATCATTATATACAAATTGGTGGCCTCCATTCTGATCGAAGTTTGACAATACTGACCTAGAAGCAATGCGCTATCCCAGAAAGAACACTGAGGTTTGATCCCAGGTTGATCCCAGGTGAGTTGTATGCAGTGCATACAAATTCTCTATTTGAACAACTTTAGTAACATGGAACTTACTGTTCCTGAGGTTACTCATTTCATTTTTAAGAATGTTAGAACATATAGAGTCAACATTCACTTCCTTGCAGCTTCCAGGAATTGACCTTAATGAAACCACAAAGAATATTCATCTCTTAGATCTTCTTCCACTTCCTTTCAAGTATTTGAAAATTATGCAAAGTTGGGGTTGAGACCATCCCTGTTTTGACTCTGATGTCTCAACAAGGTGGAAAAACAAATGACTTTTGGGTTTGAATCAAACAACCAGGCCTGAGTGTGAACAGGACCTGTATACCTTTTTAAAGCCAATCAGAGTCATTGTGTGAGACTGGGTCACACAATTTGTTAATTTTTTAAACTATATAACTTTATTTTATTTTTAATTTGTGGAATAAAACAATTATATAACATCTTATAATTTAAAAAATAGTTGCACATGAGATCACAAACCTATTATATGTGCAACTAGCGATTCTTTTAAATATATAATAAAGTTAATAAGAAAATGTCTTTTTTTCTTCCCTCCTTACTGACCATGTATATGTATATGTGTATGTATGTATATGTGTATCAATATGTAAAAATGATTCTATACATACTTCTATTTATCAGTTCTTTCCCTAGACATAGATTGCATCTTTCTTGCCATGCCCTTTATTTTTCATTTGTGTATTTATAATGGTCAAAATGACTTGGTCACTCAAAATCATTCTTAAAACAACATTGCTGTTACTATATACAATGTTTTTTAGATCTGTTTACTTTGCTCTTCACCATTTCATGTGAATCTTTCCATGTTTTTCTAAGATCATTGAGCTCATCATTTTTTTATAGCTCAGTAGTATTCCATCACAACTATACACCACAACTTGTTCAGTTATTCCCCAGTTGATGGTGATCCCTGCAATTTCCAGTTCTTTGCTACCACAAAGAGGGCTGCTACCAACATATCATTCACATTCAAAGTTATTACTATTTGTGAATTTCCCTTTATCTTACTTTTACTCAATATTTCATTTCTTAGCATCTCTTTTTGCCTTATCCCTATTACTTTATCCTCCTACCTTACCCACCAATCCTCCCACTTGCTATCCCACCCACCCCACAAGAATCTTACCCCCACCATCCTTTGCCTCCCACCTTTCCAATCCCAATCTACTCACAAGTTGTTTAAAAGGAAAAGGCTACCTCAGAACTCAGAGAAGAGATTGTGAGTCTGAGTTTGAGAGACTGTATCAAGCATGATTATTTATAGCACACCATCAAGGAGCAAAGGGAAGCCTGAGGAATAGAAAGTAGATATTAAATAGAGACAACGACTCTGTAAACTTCCTTCTTTCCTAGGAGGCAGTGACTCTGTAAACTTCCTTCTTTCCTAGGATACTGTCAGAACCCTGCTGAAGGCCCTCATATCCTTATGCCTTGACTATTATCATAACATGATGGTTGCTCTACCTGCCACAAATTTCACCTCACACTAGGCAATCTTCCATTCAGTGACCAAAGGGATTTTCTTAAAGTGCAGGTCTGACCACATCAACCCTACCTCCCCCCACATTCCATAACTTCCATTGGCTTCCTATCACATCTAGATTCAAATTAAAAGGCTATTTGGCATTCAAGGCCCTTCATAACCTTGTCCCACTTCATATACCTTTTAAGTCTTTTTAAACCTTAAATCACACCCTCCCCATCTCCCAGGTACTCTTCAATCTGGTGGAATTGGCCTCCTCAATGTCTTGGCATTTTTCAAACAAGACACTCCATCTCCTGGTTCCATGCTTTTGCACTGGCCATTATCAATCCCCAAAGCATTCTCTTTCCTCTCTCTGCCTCCTGGCTTCCTTTAAGTTCCAGCTAATATCTCACCTTCTACTGAAAGGCTTTTGTAATCCCTTTTATCCCTAGTGCCTTCCTCCTATTTATTATTTCCTATTTATTCTACCTATAGCTTAGTTATGCATGTTTGTTTGCATGTTTTCTACCCATTAGATTGTGAGCTCATTGAGGGCAGGAACTATCTTTCATTTTTCTTTGGGTCCCTAGCATTTAGCACAGTGCCTGGCACATAGTAGGCACTTAATGAATGCTTACTGACTGACCCAGGTTGAAGGAAATTCCAAGAAAAAGTCAGTTCTTTCTCCAACTTCTAGCAATGTTTATCTATCCACAGCCACTATAATGTAACCAGTTGTTTCATTACCCAAATATTTCCAGCAAGTTGAATTTTGCCTCAACTACAAAGGAGACAGGGGATAACTAAAAATAGAGATAAATAAGATGAAGTAGAGAACCAAACTTCTGCCTACATGTTAGGAATTTTCTTTTTTTTTTCAATTAGTCAAAAACATTTTTTTAAAAGACTGCTTATATTTCCCTCCCACCCATCCCACCCCGCCACCTGGTCCATTCCCTATTTTGATCCTGTCCCTCTTCGAAAGTAGGTACTTCCAACCTTCCCTCCCCGCAGAATGCCCTCCCCTCCATCATCCCTCCTCTCATTCCCCTGCCCCCTACTCTCCTGCAGAGTGAGATATCCCATTTAATATGTATGTCATTCTCTCCTTGAGCCAAATTCAATGAGAATATGGTTTTGCATTTTTGCCTTCCTGTTCTTCCCCTCCCCTGCAACCACTTCCCCTTGCCTCTTCTACATGAGATAGTTTATCCTACCCTGTCTCTCCCCATCTCCTCTTGCCACATTCCTCTCTCACCTCTTAATTTGACACCTTAAGTATCATCCCTTCCCACCAAATTCGACCTGTGCCCTCTATCCATGTATACCTGTAAACATATATACACACATTCACATATGTATTCATATGCCTATATACCTTCTTCAATTATTTTCATAATGAGAAAGGTTTCATCAGTCACAGTTATTGTTTTTCCATGTAGGAATGTAAAAAGTTCAACTTTGATAAGTTCCTTTTGATTTCTTTTCCCTGATTACCATCTCAAGGATCTCTTGCTTCTTGTATCTGAATATCAAATTTTTGATTCAATTCTGGTTTTTCCCTCAAGAATGCTTGAAAGTCCTCTATACCACTGAATGACCATATTTTTTGCCTGAAAGAGGATACTCAGTTTTGCTAGGTAGGTGATTCTTGGTTTTAATCCCAGCTCTTTTGACCTCTGGAATATCATATTCTATGCCCTTAGATCCCTCAGTGTAGAAGCTGCCAGGTCCTGTGCTATTTTTATTGTGTTTCCACAACATTGAAATTGTTTCTTCCTGGCTGCTTGTAGTATTTTCTCCTTGATCTGGGAATTCTGGAACCTGGCTATAATATTCCTAGGAGTTTTCTTTTTGGGATCTTTTTCAGGAGGTGATCTGTGGATTCTTTCAACCTCTATTCCCCCTCTGGGTCTAAAACATCAGGGCAATTTTCCTTGACAATTTCTTGAAGGATGATTTCTAGGTTCTTTCTTTGATCATGGCTTTCAGGTAGTCCAATAATTTTTAAATTCTCTCTCTTGTATCTCTTTTCCAGGTCAGTGGCTTTTCCCATGAGATATTTCACATTGTCTTCTATTCTTTCATTTGTTTGGATCTGTTAAACAGCATCTTGATTTCTTATAAAGTCACTAGCTTCCATTTGCTCCAGTCTAACTCTGAAGGAATGAATCTCCTCAGTGAGCTTTTGAGATTCTTTTTCCATCTGGCAAATTCGGCTTTTTAAGGCATTCTTTTCATTACCCTTTTGAGCCTCCTTTGCCATTTGTGTTAGTCTATTTTTAAGGTGTCTCCTCAGCCACTTCTTGACCCCAGGGGAAGAAGCCTGATGTGTTCCCCAAATAGTGGTCTCAAAGTCCATAGAGAACTAACCTCTCACTTTGTTGTAGGCATGTCTGTGTTGATAATTCTGGAATCACCACAGCTGCTGGTGTTCTGGGGTCCCTCCAGCTGGCTGCTGGTCCAGCTGCCCTGGGGCTAAAACTGTGGCTCAGGCAGGCCTGGGCTCAGCTCCCAGAGTGCTGAGCTGTAGGTTCCCAGTGTGCTGGGCTGGCCACTCTCTGCAAGGCTGCCGGGCTGTCCTCAGTGAGAGGTTACCTTCTCTGTGTTGTTCTGTGGGTGCTGGAGCTCCAGAAGTTGTTCAGAGTCCAGCTTTTATATGGTCTGGAAGTGGTGTGTATGAGAGCACCTTAGAAGTGCTGTTTCTACTCCGCCATCTTGGCTCCACCCCGATGTTAGGAATTTTCTAAACTGAGGGAGCTCTTCTGTCTCCCAGACACATCAAGGGGCATGCCTAAACGTATTCCTTATACTTGTCATTTACTAATGCCTGAGGATAATTGAGGTCTATTGTGCACTGTGGTAGATAATGCACAAATAAAGACAAAAATGAAATGTTCCTGTCCTCAAGTAACTTGCTTTTTTCTGGAAAGATACAATGTATCTATAGATGAGTAAATACACAGTAATATAAAGTAATTTCAAGAGTTAAGTGTTAAGTGATTGAGAACAGTCAGCAAAGGACTTGCAGAGAAACTGTGCTTCTAAGGAAACTAGGGAGTTTAAAAAGGAGCAGTTAGGTAGCACATTGCTGGGCCTGAAATCAGAAAGACTTGAGTTCAAATCCACCCTCTGACACTTGTTAGCTGTGTGACCCTAGACAAGTCATTTAACACTACCTCCATTTTCTCATCGATAAAATAATCTGGAGAAGGATGTGGCAAACTACTCCACTTTCTGCCAAGAAAATCCCTCAAAAGTCTAAGGAAAAGTTGGATTGGAACATCTAAACGGTAACAAAAGGAGTCTAAAAGGTGAGCAAGGAGTAGATTCCAAATGGCAAAGCACCTCTTATTTTCATCAAAGAGAAGTATTTTATCTTTTTTTGTCTTTTGAATTGAAAGCACTTCCTATCAAATAGTGTCATACTGTCAACCACCACTCAACCAATCATGTTGACAAACAATCACCATCATCAAATAGTAGTGGCAGAGATTAGAGTTGGAAGGTACCTTAGGAGCTATGTAAAACCTCCTTCATATATAATCTTCCCAGTTTATATATGAAGAAACTGAGGCCTAGAGAAGGTAAGTCACTTGCCCAGGATCATAGAATGATCCCATGCCTTCCTGACTCCAAATTCAACTTTTACTATACACCACAATGCTAAATATTTATTAGAAGACACCACATACTCAGAATCACAGAATCTCAGAGCTGTGAGGGACCTCAGAAATGATCTAATCCCATCCAAGGCTGAACAAAAGAATTCAACCTCTTACATACTCAAAGTGAGCATTAAGCCTTCACTTACAGACTTCTGTAACATGGAATTCACTACATATTCAGGGAATTGTTGTACTCTTGGATAGCTTTCATTGTTAGGAAGTTTATCCTTCTATCAAGCCAACATCTGCCTGTTGGCAACTAATACTCATTTCCCCTAGTTTTGCCCTTTGAGACCAGAGAGAGCCAATCAGGTCTCTCCCCCAAATTACACCCTTTTCAATGCTTGAAGGCAAGTACCATGCCCTCCCGCCAAACTGAACCCCACTAATTCTGTCAACTTCTCTTCATGCAGCACTGTCACGCATCTGTGGCAATCTCTAGCCATCCCAATCTATATCTTGCCTCTTGCCCCAGTTGGCTCCAGAGGAGAAAATGAGGTCGGTGACCTTGCCCAGCCCTCCCTCACTGAAATCCAATTCACTTGCAAGCCATGGTATCATCTTCGCTTTAACCCAATGCCATGGTCCTATTGAAGAATGAAGGACAAAGAGTGTCGTACATAGCCTCATCATTCTACAAACCCTCTTCTTGATCTCATTCAGGTTACTAAAATGTACTCATTATTCCAGTGAACTCTGAACAGGACAGAGAATATCAGGACTCTCCTTGGATCAGGTACTATGGAAAGCTAGTTATAGACTCAGGCCCTGGCCCTTAAGCACTTGACACTTAATTCTCAAGGGGATGACGGTATCTGATATTTTAATTTTGATCACGAGGATGAATGAACTTTTCTGATATGCCTAACATTGGTGAACAGGAACTTCATTTCTTGTCCACTCTGTTACAACTTTGAGTCCTGTCTTTTCCCACTATTAAATCAAGTCAAGGGTTTTATAGACATGAGGAATTCATGTGTTTCCTAAGGGACTAGGCCAGAGGACCTCTACAGTCTCTCCCAACTCTAGCATGCTATACTAGATTCAATAGAAATACAGCTGGACTCTTTTTGGTACAGACTTTCCGATTAATTCAGCTTTGGCTCAATTGCACCCACTGGAGGGAAAGTCAGGAATTATAAGGCTTGAGACAGGATGCAATAAAAGTTCATATTAATCTCTTACTAGGTGTTTGGGGATTATAGCCCTTGAATTCTCAAAATGCAGAGGCATTCTTAAAAAGATGATTTATTAACTCTGACTAAATTTGGAGAAATCCTTGGCAGCTGAGGGACAGAAATGATGTCGCTTCTTCTGCTAGATACTGTATTTATCCACAGGCAATAAGAAAGAAACCTTTTTTGTATGAGATGTGGCCTATCCTCAGTGAGATTTATCAAAGCATTGCTGAGCCACCTGGGCTTTGCAGAAAAATAGTGATTTATTCATCGGAAGGAATCAAGATTATTTAACACATTCAAACTCTCTATTTCCTGGTGCATCTCCTCAGTATGATTGGTGAATTGTTTAAATATTTCCTCCATATCTACCAGATCAGAGTGTTTGGTTTTGTCTGAGATGGCTTCATAATTATATACACACACATAAATATAGATATAGATAGATAGATAAATAAGATATAAAGATGTAGATATACATATGGATATGTATATATTAATGTATCTCAGAACAAATTCTAGATTGGGAGTTAAAATGAACAATGTCTCATTTTGCATCTCCTGTAGGTAACCTTAGTCTAAGGAGGCAGCCTGGGACTGTGGAAGGATCCAAGGACTTCAAATCTGAGGATCTGAATCTGAATCCCAGCTTTGTTGTTTTCCATTTGTTTAACCTTGGAAAAGTCATTTCTCTTAGGGTGGCTAGGTGGTGCAGTGAATAGAGCACTGGCCCTGGAGTCAGGAGGACCTGAGTTCAAATCTGGCCTCAGACACTTAACACACACACCAAAAATACCCCAAAACAACAAAAAACATGTGACCTTGGGCAAATCACTTAACTCCAATTGCCCTCCAAAAAGCAAAAAAAAAGTCACTTCTCTTTTCTCAATGTCAATTTTCTCATCTATAAATTGAGGTAGTTGGGCTAAGTCATCTCTGTCTCCTTTCAGCTCTACATTTATAATGCAAATCCAACTTTTTGATTCAAGTAAAAAACCACCTGACATTCTAAATTCTGAGAGAAAACAACACAAACTAGTGACCTAAGGGTACTAAGGGAGACAGTGAACTCAGCCACAGCATTGACTACTCAGAAGCTTGCTCTTGGTTCCAATGCTTTCAGCCTAACATTGTGGAGAACCTTCTGAATACTGAAATACACATCTTGCCACCAGTATAGGACTAAGTCAAAGAGAGAGAAGAGGTTAAGTTCCTCTTAACTATTACCTAAACACAAGATCGAGGGCATACCAAGCCCTAGAATGAACATGCATTAACACAAACTTCTGCTGATTTCTCAGGAGAAGCCTTTATGGACAGACTTACTGAATAGCCTTCCCCTGTGCTTTCATAAACACAACACTGACATTTTTTTCTTAGCATTTCATACATGTTAATGGTCTATAAACATTGATTTTTAAAACGTGTAGAGAACTGAAGCGTAGGAAGTGTAAAAAAATAGGACTCATAAACACAGATTTTTGACTGGGTGGAAATCTGTTCTGTGTCTCATGCCTTTAACTCAACCAAGTGTCCCAGGAGTTGAGACATTATAACAAAGGCAAAACTTTGTTCTTTCTTCTTAATTTCTGGGCTCATTGGAGAAGCAAAGTTCAGGAAATGGAGACAGATTTTCACATGAACAATAGGTATAAATAAATTAATCTTCTCTTCAGGAAGCTCACACTTCAAAATTGGAAAGAGCTATGATCTCAAATTGTGAGCCATAAATACAAGTCCCACTCCCTCACCTTGGTAAATGACTAATGACCTTGAATAAATCATTGTTTTTTATTTTTTGATCCCAATTTTCTTACTGGTAAAATGACAGGATTGAATGAGATCATAGGCTCTCAGGATTTGGAGCTGGATAAGACTTCATAAAAAAGCTAGCCCCTCATTTTACAAAAGGGGAAACTGAAATCCATAGAGATTAAATGAGTTGCCCAAGGCCACACAGATATCTCCAAAGAACTATTTAACTGTAATACTTCTAGCAATAGATTAACCCAGGAGATTCTGGGAATGTCCTGTTTCAGATTGTTTTCAATTCAGGTATCAGTGAGTCTCTGTTTCAAATGACAACAGGAAATGAAAGAGGCACAAAAGAAGTCTATTAAAAATAACCAGAAAGGAAAGCCAGTGTATTCTGAATATTAAAATGGTTCATGTCAACCCTGCTTTTGTCTGACCTCCCCTCCTGGTTCTAACCAAAGCCATATTGCTTATGGGGGCAGAGAAGGGAGAATCTCTTTAGGTTCCAAGTTTTCAGTGTGTGACATATTTTAAATTCTCTGAGATACCTTATTCTAAGCTGTAAATATCCCAGGCTCAGAGTTGCTTTAGACATAATTAGCGCTCAGCTTTTCTTTGGGGAGCTAGTCTTTAGCAAATACACAATGCATTAATTTTAGTCACAGAATGTCAGTGTTGAGCATCTGAACCACCTTCATGTTTTGTTTCAAAGTACAAATAGCTCTGTCCTCAAGAGAAGGAATAAATAAAAACCCTCTTCACTCATTATGGAGCTATCTTGGCTAGGATACTGGAAAGCAGAGCAAGGGTCTCTGAAAATCATGTTCCATTAGCCTTTTTCTCTGAGGAATAGGGACAAAGCCAAAATATACATAGAAGAGCAGTTTAAAGAGCAATAGCAGAGAGATATGATGGAAAATATATTGGCTGTGAAGTCTGGGGCCCTGGGTTAGAATCCTGCTTCTGCCATTTGCTATTTCTGTGACCTTGGCCAAGTCACTTTAAATCTCTAAGTCTCCATTTCATCACCTATAAATTGATGCAGTTGGACTAGAACTGTCTCTAAAAGTTCCTTCTGGTAACACATCTCTTATGGTATGATTTGATCTTGAAACAACAACAATGAATATTGTCTTTCGTGACAGATAGATTCTGATGCCTATAAATTCTGTTTTCTGCCCTCAAGGAGCTTACTTTCTAGTATGGGGATTCAGAGGCAGAGGGCAGTCCATTTTGATTGGAGCACTGGGTGCATAGGGAGAAACAATAGGAAAAGGCTGTCAAAGTAGGGTGTTGTGAAAGACTTTGAATGTCTTACTAAGGAATCTAAATACACAAAGAAGATATTACAAACTCATTAAAATATGGAAACAAAAGAGTGAGATAATTAGATCTATGCATAAGAAGGATTATGTTAGAATTATGAAAAATATTAGAGAGGGATGAATAGAAACAGGGAGACCTATAAGAAGGCTATTATAATATCAACATAATGTATAATGTAATATAAATATAATAAAACCCTGAAAGCAGAAATGGAGATCTTTACCAGACTGACTACACTGAAAATGGAGAGCCCTAAATGGATGCCAGAGAAAATCGAAGAGGTAAAATTAAGGAAAAGTAGAAAGGAAGAAGTTGCAAGTGGAAGCAAGAGCCCTAGCCATAAAGAAGAGGGAAGATTCAGAGCTAATGCAAATGCTTTGAACATGGATGAGTGGGCAGTAGTTATGCTACAAAAAAGAAACAGTGAAGTTAAAAGGAAGTACAGGGAGAAAAATGATAAATTCAGGTTTGAACATGCTGAGTTTCAGATGGCAGCAGGAAATCCAATTGGAAATTTCTATAGGCAAGAGTAGAATCCAGGGGTGTATGGTGCTTCCAAAGCAAAGTGAGGAAAGAGTATCCCCCAGGCAGAAGTGGGTGGAGATGGTGGTCAGATGTCCAAAACTACAAAAAGCCCAAGGAATTCAATTCAACCTCTGGTTGAATCGAATGGCCAGGAAGTTTTCTCTTTATATTGAGCCTAATAAATTTTTCTGACATTTATTTAATTCTGTATCTTTCTATCAATAACAGCTTATTACACATCTAATGGGTGACAGGCAGAACAAGAAAATGGTCTCTGCTCTCAGTGAGCTTACATTCTGTCAGGAGGGAGAAAATATATCTAACTAGATAAATATATCTAAAATATTTAAATACAAAAATCCTCACTTCTAGCTTATCACAGTTACAGATAATGCCTGCTGATGGTTTTAGATAAATATTACTTATTATTTTTAAGATCAGTTCCATTTCCTATGCTCTCTAGTGTTTTTTAATAGGAATGGGTGCTATATGTTGTCAAAGGCTTTTTCGGCAGCTATTGAGATACTCATATGATTTCTGTTGGCTTTGTTATTGATATGGCTAATTATGCTAATAGTTTTTCTAATATTGAACCAGCTCTGCATTCATGGTATAAATCCCTCCCTAGTCACAGTATATGAAACTTGTGATATTTTGCTGTAATCTCTTGCAAGTATTTTATTTATTTAAAGATTTTGCATTAATATTCATTAGGAAAATTGGTCTATAGTTTTCTTTTTCTGTTTTAGCTCTACAAGGTTTGGGTATCAGTATCATATCTGAGTCATTAAGAATCTTGGTGTGGGGCGGGGCGGAGCCAAGATGGCAGAGTAGAAACAGCACTTCCACAGAGCTCCAGCCCACACCACTTCAAAATCATGTAAAAGGGAACTCTGAACAACCTCTGGAGTTAGAGCACCCACAGAATGACACAGAGAAGCTAACCTCCTGCTGAGGACAGCCCAGCAGACTGGCAGGGAGTAGCCAGCTCAGCATGCTAGGAGCCAAGCCCAGGACCTCGTGAGTCGAAGATTTTAGCCCCAGGGCAGCCAGACCAGCAGCTGGCTGGAGGGTCCCCAGAACACCAGCTGCTGTGGCTTTTCTAGAATTACCAACACATAGATGCCTAGGACAAAGTGAGAGGTTAGTGCCCTATGGACTTTGGGACCAGTATTTTGGGAGCATGTTAGCTTCTGCCCTTGGGGTTAGAAGCCTCTGAGGAGCAGCGGCACAGCCACCATTTTGCAGCTTCAGCTCCTGGCCTGCAAACTCTAGGGGGACCCGGCGATCAGTCTGGGGGGTAATCACTCTTGTTTTAACCTTCTTGGATCTGGATTGTGGTCTGGGGTGGAGGTCTTGGGGGTGTGTAACCAGCTTGCCAGAGTGTGTGGGGGCTTCAGAGAGGGCACCCAACTAATACCTCCGGAAGTTGAGAAAACCCCAATGTTTGGGACAGAAGCTTCCCTGTCTGGTGGCAAAGTCCTACTGTGGCAACAAGCCCAAAAGTCAAGTAATTAAGTGGCAACATGCCTAGGCAAAGGAAACAAAATAAACAGAAAAATTCAACATTAGACTCCTATTTTGGGGGCAAAGAGGATCGAAGCATGAAACAGGAGGAGGACTGTGAGGGTCAGAACTCCTGCACCAAAAGCCCCAAATGAATATACAAGTGGGTTACGGGCCATAGAGGACCTTAAGAAGTATTTTAAAAACCAAATAAGAGAAGTGGAGGAAAAATTGGGGAGAGAAATGAGAAGGATGCAGGAAAAGTATGAAATGAGAGTCAACAGTCTGACTGAGGAAAATAACACCTTAAAAAATAGACTAACTCAAGTGGCAAAAGAGGCTCAAAAAGGCAGTCAGGAGAAGAATGCCTTAAAAAGCCGAATTTTCCAGATGGAAAAAGAATCTCAAAAGCTCACTGAGGAGATTCATTCCTTCAGAATTATACTGGAGCAAATGGAAGCTAGTGACTTTATGAGAAATCAAGATGCTGTTAAACAGATCCAAGCAATTGAAAGAATAGAAGGCAATGTGAAATATCTCATGGGAAAAACCACTGAACTGGAAAATAGACCCAGGAGAGATAATTTAAAAATTATTGGACTACCTGAAAGCCATGATCAAAGAAAGAACCTAGAAATCATCCTTCAAGAAATTCTCAAGGAAAATTGCCCTGATGTTTTAGGCCCAGAGGGGAAATAGAGGTTGAAAGAATCCACAGATCACCTCCTGAAAAAGATCCCAAAAAGAAAACTCCTAGTAATATTATAGCCAGGTTCCAGAATTCCCAGATCAAAGAGAAAATACTACAAGCATCCAGGAAGAAACAATTTCAATATTGTGGAAACACAATAAGAATAGCACAGGACCTGGCAGCTTCTAAACTGAGGGATCTAAGGGCATGGAATATGATATTCCACAAGGCAAAAGACCTGGGATTAAAATCAAGGATCACATACCCAGCAAAGCTGAGTATTTTGTTTCAGGGAAAAATATGGTCATTCAGTGGAATAGAGTACTTTCAAGCATTCTTGAGGAAAAAAACAGAGTTGAATAGAAAATTTGACATTCACACACAAGAAGCAAGAGATGCTTGAGAAGGTAAACAGGGAAAAGAAATCAAAAGGAACTGATAAAAGTTGAACTATTTACATTCCTATATGGAAAAACAATAACTGTAACTTATGAAACCTTTCTCCATATAAAAATAGTTGAAGAAGGGTATATGAACATATGAATACATATGGGAATGTGTGTAAAAAAAAAAAAACTAATGGTATTTGAATTCAGATTCACACATACGTTTTTTTTTACTTTATTTTTCTTGAGGTTTTTTTTTGTCTATGTTTTCTTTCACAACATGAGTAATATGGAAATATTTTGCATGACTATACGTGTATAAGCTATATTGAATTGCTTGTTTTTTCAATGAGAGGGAGTGGAAAGGGAGGAAGGAGGAGAATTTGGAACTCAAAAATTTAAAAATGTATGTTAAAATTGTTTTATATGTAACTGGGGAAAAATAGAATACTAAATAAATTTTTTTAAAAAGAGGAAAAAAAAAGAATCTTGGTAGGACCCACTTCTTCACTTATTTTTTCCAAATAGTTTATATAGTAATGGCATTAATTGTTCTTTAAATGTTTGATAGAATTCACTTGTGAATCCATCTGGTCCTGGGGATTTTTTCTTACAAAATTCATTGATGACTTGTTCAATTTCTTTTCCTCAGCTTGGGTAATTAAATATTTTATTTCTTCTGTTAATCTAGGCAGTTCACATTTTCATAGATATTCATCCATTTCATTTAGATTGTTAAATTTATTGATTTACAATTGGGCAAAATAGCTCTTAACAATTGTCTTAATTTTCTCTTCTTTGGTAGTGAGTTCACCTATTTCATTTTTATATTAGTAATTCATTTTTCTTCTTTGTTTTTTAATCAAATTACCCAAAGGTTTCTTTCATAAGATCAACTTCTACTTCTATTTGTCAGATCAATGGTTTTCTTACTTTCAGTTTTTTAAATCTCTTCTTTGATTTTCAAGATTTCCAATTTGGTGTTTAAATAAGAATTTTTTTTGGAGGGCAGTTGAGGTTAAGTGACTTGCCCAAGATCACACAGCTAGTTTTTGTGTTATCTGAGGCCAGATTTGAACTCAGATCTTCCTGACTCCAGGGGTGGTGCTCTATTCACTGCACCACTTAGCCACCCCCAAATGAGATTTTTTCATTTGTTTTTCTCTGTTTTTTAGTTGCATCCCCCAATTAACTGATCTGCTTTTTCTCTATTTTATTAATGTAAGCAATTAAAGATATAAATTTTCCCTTAAGTACTACTTTAGATCCATTCAATAAATTTTGGTATTTTTTCTCATTGTTGTCATTTTCTTTAATGAAATTGTTGATTGTTTCTATGATTTTTTCTTTGACCTACTTGGTTTTTTTGGAGATGAGATTATTCAATTTCTAATTAATTTTTAATCTCTCTTTCCATTGTCTATTGTTGAATGTAATTTTTTTATTACAGTATGATTTGAAAAGCATATGCTTAATTTTCTTTGCCTTTAGTTGTGAGGTTTTTATGTCCTGATACATGGTCAATTTTTGTGTAGGTGTCATGTAGTGCTGAAAAAAGAAAGACATATTTCTTTCCATCCACACTCAATTTTCTCTGGAAATATATCATATCTAACATTTTCAGATTTTTATTCACCTCTGTAACTTCTTGTTTATTTATTTATTTTCCTCAGATTTATCTAGTTCTGAGAGGGGAAAAGTTGAGGTTCCTCACAAGTATAGTTTATTATATACTTCCTCCTACAACCCATTCTACTTCACCTTCAAAATTTTAGATGCTGTATCACTTGATGCATATATGTTTAGTATTTATATGACTTCATTGTCTCTATGGTATCATTCAAAAAGATATAAGTACCTTCTTTATCTCTTTTAATTAGGCCTATTTTTGCTTTTGCTTGGTCTGAGATCATGATTGCTACCCCTGCTTTCTTTGCTTTATCTGAAGAAAATAGATTCTGCTCTAACTCCTTACCTTTATCTTGTGTGTATCTCTCTGCTTCAAATGGGTTTCTTGTAAATAATGTATCCTAGGATTCTGGTTTTTAATCCATTCTGCTACCCCCTTCCATTTTATGGGTGAGTTTAACCCATTCCTATTTATAGTTATGATACCTAACTATGTATTTTCCTCCATGCTATTTTTCATATGTTTATCCCCGCCCCCCTTGCTACCCACTCTTTTATTCCTCACAAGTGTTTTACTTCTAATCTAGTTGTTTGGAGGGGAATTTGAAAGGTCTTCAGAGGGTTCCTTCCTTACTCTGTCATCTTGGCACCAGAAGTCCCTTCTTCTTTTGAACATTACTTGGTCATATCTTATGACCACTTATCAACTGGGGAATTACTTTGGTTTTTAGAAATTTGACTCTGTTACTTATATATTTGAGAGATGAGGTTTTTATACAAGAAACTTTCCCTGAAAAATATTGGCATTACTTCATTGTCTATGATAACTTTTAGCAAACTATACTTCTCTTGATTATCTCTTTTAATTAAGTTTTTCATTAATTTTGCTCTTTCTGATTCATAGTTCCTAGCCCTGCCTTTTTTTCTAAATTTAGTTGAAACATAATAGATTCTGTTCTAACCTGTTATTTAAACTCTGTGTGTCTTTCTCTTTCAAGTGTGTCTCTTTTAAAGAACGTATTGTTGGATTCTGATTTCTAATCCACTCTATCATCTACTTTCACTTTATGGGTGTTTTCATTCCTTTCACATTCACAGTTATGAATACTATATATTTCCTCTATCCCATTTTCTTCTTGTTCTTGTATTCTTATTTTTCTTCTTGTTCTTGTTTTTCTTGTTCTTCTCTCTCTCTCTCTCTCTCTCTCTCTCTCTCTCTCTCTCTCTCTCTCTCTCTCTCTGTCTCTCTCTGTCTCTGTCTCTGTCTCTCTCTGTCTCTGTCTCTCTCTCTTCTTTCCCTCTTCTAAAGGAATCTACTCAATATGCTAAGGGCCTTCTTCTCAATATTTACTGGTTACCATGGAATGAATTGTCCACCAGTCATCCTGATCTACTAACACTCTTCTGTACTCCTTGAGGGCAGGGACTATCTTTTGCCTTTTTTTGCATCCTCAGAGCTAACTAAGCATAGTACCTGCCATATAGTATGCTACTAATATTTATTTATTGGCCATAAAATCTCTTCAGTTATACCCTTTATATCACATTATTTATGAAGTTATTGGTTGCTAATGTGTCACATAATTTATCCTCACCACAGACTTCTCTGTTGCTCTTTAGATGATATACAGATGCATTTAATCAGAGATGGTGGTATTCTATACCTCTCAATCAGAAAGCTTTATTGGTAGAGTATTTTTGTTTAAAAAAAGGTGGATATCCATTTCTGAGAGACTTTAGGAGTAAATCAGGGACCCATAGGCTAATAGTAACAATAATGATAATAACAGGGAGGGGAAGGGGAGGAAATAGAAGAAAACTGGAACTAAAAAGCTTGTGGATCTGAATGTTGTAAACTATAAGTAAATAAATTTTTAGAAAGAAAAAAATATGGTAATAATAAATAATCTTTATATAAAGGTTTTCAAAGCACTTCATATTACTATTATTGTCACCATTTTATAGATAAGGAAACTGAGACTGAGAAAGGTTAAGTGACTCATCCACAGTCACACAGGTAGGAAATATATGAGGAAGATTTGAATTCAAGTCTTCTTAATTCTAAGTTCAGTACTGTATTCACTATGCCACCTAAGCTTCCTCTTCATAAACTATAAATTTAGAGGTAGAAGGGACTTTATCTCTAGCCTAAACTCCCCATTTCATTCAATCAAAAAATCTAAAAAGAAAAAGTTGTTGGTAAATGTTTTCAGAATGAAGACAGTTACAAGAGTGAAGAAATTCTATGAAGAACTTGATTAGTCTTGATCTTGAACTAAACTAAATATGCCATATGCCTTCATGCTTGATGGCTTCCACTTAAAGGTGGGCCAAGGAAACGATGGAAACAAATATGTTAGAAATTAGGGGCAAAACAGATCAATGTTAAGAAATGAAAGAGGCCAATGCTATTCTGTTCACTTGGGACAATTATAGTGTCAATATGTAGGGTTTATAGAGCAGGTTAAAGTTCACAAAGTACTTTATAAATATTATTTCATTTGACCCTAGCTACATTCCCAAGAGGTAGGTGCTATTATTCCCCCATTTTATAAATGAGGCAAACAAAAATTAAGTGAATTTTCCTAGGGTCACCCAGCTAGTAATTGTCTGAGGTTGAATTTGAGCTCAGGTCTTCCTGATTCCAGTTCAGCACTTTCTCATGTATGTCACAGAATCATATATTTAAAGCCAGAGATCTAGAGGGACCTTAGAAGCAAAACTAATGCAAATGCCTCATTTTACAAATGAGGAAACTAAGGCTTATATAGGTTAGGTTACTTGCTAAGGTCACACAGGCAGTACATAACCAAGCTAGGATTTAAAACAAGGTCCTCCAACTCTAAATCCAGCCTCCTCCCCATCACACTACACTTACATTCTTCAACAAGGAAGTGGGGAGGGTGCAGCTAGGTGGCACAGTAAATAGAGCACCGGCCCTGGAGTCAGAAGAACCTGAGTTCAAATTTGACCTCAGACACTTAACACAAAAACTAGCTGTGTGACCTTGGGCAAGTCACTTAAGCCCAATTGCCCTCCAAAAAGCAAAAAGAAAAAAAAAAAGAAGAAAGAAAGAAAGAAAGAAAGAAAGAAAGAAAGAAAGAAAGAAAGAAAGAGAGAGAGAAAGAAAGAAAGAAAGAAAGAAAAAGAAAGAAGTAGGAAGGCTTAGAGACAGGTGAGCAAAGCAGAGCATCACAAAAAAGAAGATAGAAAAGAAATTATACGCTAACAGAGATAAGATGATCATTTCCTGATCTAGGAGTATACTCTGGCTCAGTTATCTATCTGCAATTTTATCATTGATACAGAAAATAGTAAAATCAATACCAAATTAGAAAACTGGATAAAGATAAGAGAAAAATGCAATGATATGCAATTACAATAGTTACAAATTGTCTATAATTCTGTTTATGTTTTTGCTCTGGGGAAAAAAAAGCAGCAAAAGAAACAATTAGTTGTTATTCATTGTAAACGAAAGATAATTCATTGATTTTCAAATTTATTCCTCCCTTCTATGGACTTTAGCCAGTGGATTTTTTTTTTTGACATTTATACAACCCACGTTCCTTCAAAACAGAACTATGCTAATAATAGCTGACATTTTTATGGTGCTTTAAAATTTGCTAAGCTCCTTTTATGCAGTACATTATCTCATTTTTTCCCCTGGACTTTGATTGTAATGTTATAGTGAATTCTCAGTGAGGAGATGTCTCTAACTAGTATAGATCAACATCTAGTCAGCAGTTTAGAACATTAAAGTATTGCCTAGAATATGGAGACATTAGGTGACTTGTGCAAGGTCACACATTTGGTACCTCTGAGAGCTGGAAATTAAACCCAGAACTTCCTGACTCCAAGGCCAAGATTTTTTTCTACTATGCCATGTTACTACTTTTCTTCATGTTAAAGGTGATAAATTATTCATTCTTCATATTTAACAATACCTAATAATATTAAGGAAATTATAACCTCAAGCATCAATAATTTTGTGCGTAACTTGAATGTTACATGGTTATTTACAAGCTGAAAATCTCACAGATACAAATTTATTTTATATTAATTTGGTTAGAAGTGGCCTAAGCATTAACACCCCAGGAAATCACTTCAAGATTTTCTCCTTAAATTATTAACAACCCTTAAATCTTATTTGTGGATAGAAGATACCAAGGTCTGAAGTTCAGTAGTTTTGTTCCCACATACCGAATGGCCCAATCATAAAGTACGGCTAGGGCTCTATTAACAACACAAAGCCCCTAGCTTCTCCTGACACTTTGAAATTGTCCGCAAGTTTGACTTTATGAAAAGAGAAATCTTCCAGATTTCAGTTATGGCAGCAAACTTCCTCATAGATTTGCAGAGAATGTTGCCAAAACATTCAGTTACGATGAAATGCTATCCTTTGGGGCTCCAAACTTGCTTTGGGAAAATTTCCATTGGAAGGATGAGCTGAAAAGAATTCAGACATCTTCAGATCTCTGGATCCTGTCCAACTTGTATACAGGTCCATTTGGCACCATTTGGATTCTCACTTTCCCACAAGTTTTTGGAGGGACTCCAGCATCTCATTTAGGCTTTACTTCTATAATGCTTTCAGTTTGACTCCTTCACCAAAGTATTATTTCCAAAGCATGCAGTGAGAAGAAATAGTAGCAGAAAACCAAGAGAGAGTACAGCTGAGTACGGAGACATTATCCAAAGTGACTAGGTAAGGCAGGGATAAGACCAGAAATTTCAAAATATGTTGTCAGTCAGATACCAAATAATATTATCTTTTAGGAGGGAAAATCTATTGTGAAATAGACCTTCAGTGGGAGCACAGAAGTAGGAATGTTCATGTCCTATGCCAGCATAGTCACTTAAGCCTAACTGGTCAATGAAGTGTGTGTGGCTGCTAATCAATTATGACATTGATCCTGAAATCACCAAATCAGCAACTCCTACTGCATCAACAGAGAACATTCATTGTCTGCCAGATTCCAAGAATCTCGAAGTCAGGAATGAATAGTAGGTCACCTAATCCAGTAGCATTAAACTCAGGTGGAAAGGGGGCCACTAACCCATACATAAGGATCCCTGCAAGCCACACAGTCATGTAGAAAACCACATATTAGCATTATTCTGTTCTATTCTGTTGTCTATTGTAGTTGTCTATTGTATTTTTATTTATTTTGTTAAATACTTCCCAATTACATTTGAATCTGTTTTGGGCTGTGCTCAGAGCAAACACTTCTCATACTAGATAGGGTAGTGGTCTTAGAATCAGAAAGACCTGATTTAAAGTCCTACCTTAGACTTTTTTGAAACTGAATCAATCTCTCTCTCTCTCTCTCTCTCTCTCTCTCTCTCTCTCTCTCTCTCTCTCTCTCTCCTCTCTCTCTCTTTCCCAGGTTGGAAGTACAGTGGCAACTCATGGGTCCAAAACTACTACTGACTAGCACAAGAGTTTTGAATTGATTTATTTCCAACCTGATCCTTCTCAGCCCTCTTTAGGCAGTCTGGTGGACTTCCACTCCCAAGGCTCACCATATCGGTTCCACACTTATTGTAGACATGTAATCAGTCTAGCCCACTACAGCTCAGAACACTCAAGCTCAAGTAACCACCAGCCTGAGAAACCCAAGTGAAATTAATTACAGATGTCATACCACTTCTGGCCTTAGACTGTGTCCAATGCTGTCCTTATGAGTGAAATCAGCTTTTCCTCCTATTAACACTTAATTGGTCATAGGATCATAGATCTAAAACTAATAGGGACTTAAGAGTCTAGCACCCACCCCCACAACCAATTTTACAAATGAGGGAACCAAGACTGACTTTACCCAAAGCTACAATGGTAATGGACACCAGAGCTGAGTTTTGAGGCCAAATCCTCTGACCCAAGAGACAATTCACACTTCACTGTAACACACTCGTGTTTGGATTGCATCAGTGGCCACCAAGGTCACATCACTTATGCTTCATGCACTCTCCTAACTTCAATCCTTACTCTATAAACTTTTCTACCTGTGCCTCAGCATCCCCATCATCTGGGAAATGTTTCTGCTCTGGAAGCCCATTTCTCTGATTGGTGAGTCCCTGCCAAGAATCACTCTGCCAGGTGCTCCTGGTGTTACATGCTTACTTCTCTCTCAGTGCCTGTCTCTCTGGTTCTTTCCATTTTGACCCTAAGCATGTACCGCTCTTCATCCCACCCTTGAGCTCTCTTTTTTTTCTGCTGTCTTTCTGTAGTGAGATGTAAAGAATGTCTTTTCCCCCTTTTATTTGTATATTTGTAGTCCCATTGCATCACAAATACTCATTCTCTCTCCCTTCTCTTTCTCTTATTCTCCCTCCTCATTTTTTCTTCATCCATCCATCTATCTATCCATCTATCTATCTATCTATCTATCCATCCATCCATCTATCTATCTATCTATCTATCTATCTATCTATCTATCTATCTATCTATCTATCTACCTATCCATCTATCCATCTATCTATCTATCTATCTATCTATCTATCTATCTATCTATCTATCTACCTTTCCATCTATCCATCTATCTATCTATCTATCTATCCATCTATCTATCTATCTATCTACACACATATCCTCTACCAGTTTGAAATTCTCTTTTTAAAATTTCCAGCTTGACCCCTCTACAAGCCTCCTATTTCTAGGCCTCTTTGGACCTCAACTCATTGGCAATATGGAGATAACAGTTATACCCTGTGACCAATAAATACCAGTAAGTGTTGGGCACTTGATTTGGGATTTCTTTCCTCCTCCATCCTCATGTCTCATAAGTTTAACCCCACTGAGCACTGTTTTAATCTTTTCCTTTGGGTTTTCTAAACTCCATGTTTCATGATAATAATTATAAAATCCACTGGGCACAGTACCAAATTACAAATATATTGTCCTGCATCACCCCCAATTAATAGAGTGGGATTCTATACTACAGGTCAGTTTAAAGATAGGAGCTCTCATATTTTTCTTTTTTTATACCTCGTGTGCGGAAATAGCCATTGTTGGCATGAATAGAAAATCAGCCTAGGATTCAAGAAGAGCTGGGATCAAGTCTTACTTCTGACCTAATCCAGTTGAATGACTCTTGACCAGTCTCATATCCCTGGGCAGCTCTAAGATGATAAATCACAGGGAGGTTAGTGACTTGCATTGCTGGATGGAGTTTCCTCATCCTGGAAGGAATTATTTACATCAGTGAAACCACAAATCCATTACCGACCTCTATCCTCATCCATAGTTCCTAGAATAGTTCTGGCAAAAAGCAGGAGCTTAATAAATGTTTGTTGATTAGTTGATCAGTTACATTGAGAGTTTGTAAACCTCCTCAGTGAAAGAAAATCACCAATCAACAGATTTAGCACCTGGTTTATTAGAAAATACATCTTCTATTTGCTCAGCTAAGATTTAAAACTAGCATGGGAGTATTTCATGAGGGCTTCAGTGAACCTGTCCTGGTTATTTGGCTCTGAATGATATGATGGAATTCTTGTCTGATCTCATACAACAGTTTTTTTTCCTATCAAAGGGGCCCTATGACCCCTTTGCTGTCCTCTCACATTAGCTCCCTTTCTCCTTCACTTGTCGTCCTGGATCATCTATAATACTCTCCATTTAAGCCCATACAGCTTAGAAAGGATTTCCCCCAGGTTAACTCTTGCAGAGTAGATTCAGGGCCTAGAGAGGGACCACTCCTTATTTCCTGCGAATGTTTGACACTAGAATACCAAATTGTTTGGAAGCTTTCTTTTAATACTATAGGAGGTCCTACTTAAAACCTTTCTCTTGAATCCAAGTTCACTGCTATTTCTGCATCTGCCTCATGGTATGGAAGCAAGACCATCACCTAAGAGCAACAGTCTTGATGCTTCTGCTCTTTCTATTTCTCAGAACTGTCTCCCTCCAGTTCCCTAGGAACAGACTATATCTGGCCAAGAAAGGAATGTATATGAAGGATCTTCTTGTTTGTTTCTCTCCAATAGCAACTGATAGGTTGTTACACTCTTCCATCATAAAATTAGTACTAATAATTCAGCAGTGATTTTTATTTTGCTTTGAAACTTAAAAGCAAATCTGGACAAACATTTCATAAAAGTAAATATTTCCTTTTTATGATGCCTCCAAAGATGATGAGGGATCCATAAATAGTCTTTAGTAGTCAAAAGCATAGGATGATAGGTATTAGAGTTGAAATGACCTAAGCTAGCATCTTTTAACAATCCCCTAATTTTCCAAAAGAGGAAAGTGAGAAGCATTGAGAGTAAATGACTTGGGAGGCAGAAGAATGTATTGGAGAGGCTGATGTATTTTGGAGCCTGGGAATATTAGTCCCTGTGTGATACCGGGCACATCACCTAACCCCTTTTACTTTTAGCTCCTTCATGTTTAAAATGAGAATATGTATTAGGGTCCTTCCCTTATCTAAATTTATGATCCTATGATCCAAAAAACATGTACTACTAGGAAGAGGCAGAATCTGAACATAGATATTTAGACTCAAAAATGGTGTTTTTATTTTATTTTTGACTAGACTTTGTAATTATGAGTTAAGGGGTTTCCATGGATACAGATTTGATAGGGAACATGTCTATACCATATGATCTTGGAGAATGACCTGGCAGCATCAAGAGGTTAAGAGACTAGCTCAGGACCACACAGCGAGTATGTGGCAGAGACAGTAGCTCAATTTGGACTTTTCTGACTTCAACTCTGGCCTCCTATTAGCTTTGCTACATTGCCTCTGTACTTTATCTAACATTCATAATATAATAATAGATCCTTGGTGGAGGAGTCTGCATTTTAACCAAACTAAGTTCAGATGAATATTCAGCCTTACAGAAGAATGAAAGGGTTTGCCTGGATGTTTCTTAAGTCAAACAGAAGGTGACAGAACCAAGAAGTAAGCTAAGATGATATTTGTTCCAGAAGGTCACATAGTGGATAGAACAGGTGTCCTGTAACAGTTTGAAAGCTGTAATCTTCCCACTAGAAACTGCCAGGCTGGAAGGTCTGAAGAGAACTGGAAGTCAAAAGGACAAGATGTTTTTAGCTAGAGGCAAGGTAGACAAGGCAGAAGGTACTAGGAGGAATGCAAAGTGGATTGCCCTCCTCCCTCCCATTTCCTTATGTCCTGGTATTTGCCTAAAACCTATCAGGTATAAAGGGAAGGGGTTCCTTCTCATGATCTCATTTTCTTCTTGACAATGAAACTGAGGAAAACAGAGAATAACTGGTGACTTCACAATTAACCTAGCAGGACTTTGGGAATATTTGGTATTTAGGTTTGAGTTTACCAGTGATCCCCAAATATGTAGTGCCCCAGAACTACTTTTGAGATCTAGAGTTAGGATGAGAAACCTTTCCTCCATTTTCATGGCATGGAAGCAACACTTCTTTATAATCATAAACCTGTCAAGTTTCATCTCAAATAACTGCTATTTCCTTTCAGATCACCTTTCGAACATTCTCCTTACCCATCACCGCCTTCAGTCATTGACTCTTCTCCTAAAAAGAGCTTCTAAAGCTTTAAAGCATTCCCTTTAGAATTTTAAGTGCTTCACAATGTGCTCATGATCTGCCTTTCTAACCTTCTGTGACCTCAGCTGCCTAGGATTATTTTTTCTATTCCTCACACACATGACTTCATCTTTCATCTTCATGCCTTTGCATTAACTGTCCTGCTGAATGTTCCTTGCTTAGAATATCAACCCACTTCCTCCATTATCTTCAAGACTCTACACAACAGACATTTTTTCTGATCTCCGCCCCAAATTTAGTGGGCCTCCTCAAAAATAAACCCCCTGTCCTCTTATTTACTTTGTATATATCTTATATATGTTTGTTTACAGACATCTCCTCCAGTAGAATGTAAGATTCTTGACGGCAAGATCTCTTTCATTTTCGTCTTTGAATTCTCAGTATCTCTCATATGTTGAGTTCTTGATAAATGTTTGTGACTGGTTAATTCTCTTAGCAATGAAAACATTGAGGAGTATAAAAAATGGCACCAGGAAATCCTGGATCTGAATTTGGGCCAACATAACATAAATTGCTCTCAGAATCACAGAATCTTACACTTGGAAGGGCCTTCCACACTTATCAACCCACACTAATGAGGAAGCCATGTTATAACATATTTCTGGCAAATGCACCATTGCATTTTTACTTGAAAACCTTCAGAAGGAAAGAACTGAGTTCCTCCCAGGGTAAATCATTCTATATTAGATGGATCTCCTTGTTAGGAAGGTTTTCTTACCATCAAGCTTAAATTTGTTTCTTTTTAACTTCTATGCATTGCTTCTAGTTGTGCCCTTTGGTTCCAAACAGAACAAGTTAAAACTCTATTCTACATGGCAGTTTTTCAGATATTTACTAGAAACTCTCACATCCCTCCTGAGTTATTTCTTTTCTACTAAGATCTGGGAGGCAGTCCAGGGTCACAATCCCAGAGTGAGAAGGATCACTAGCACACTACAACCCATAGCCACAGGGGAGGGGGATTCTGGTAAGATTTCAGGGTGGAAAAGAGGGAAAAGAGTGCCTGAGCTCACTCACAGACAAGAGCACAGAGCAGGAGATCAGTGACTTCACATCCCTTAGATCATACCACCTTGGAAGAAGAGAAAACATACATACCCCCAGAAGTAGATCACAAAACAGCAGCATAAAAACCTGAAGCTTGGAACAGTGCCCTCTCAACTCCTATAATCCCTAATAAACTAACAAATAAAACTAGTACCTGGTTTTATGAGAAAAAATAAATAAACCATTGGTTAATTTGATTTAAAAAAAGAATAAAAAACAAATTATATGTATCAAAAATGAAAAAGTTGAATTACCAGTAAAGAGGAAATTAAAGTAATTAATAGAAGCTATTTTGCCCAATTATATGTCTCTAAATCTGACAATCTAAGTGAAATGGATATATATTTACAAAAACATAAATTGCACAGATTAACAGAAGAGGAAATAGGATACTTAAATAATGCCATCACAGAAAAAAAAAAAAAGAAATTAAACAAGCCATAAATGAGCTCCCTAAGAAAAATTTTCCAAGACCAGATGGATTTACAAATGAATTCTACCAAACATTTAAAGAATAATTAATTCAGATATTATAATAACTGTTTGGAAAAGTGGGCTTAGAATACTACCAAATTTCTTTTATGACACAAATATGGTGATGATACCTAAACCAAAAAGATGAAAAACAGGGGGAAAAAACTACACAGTTTCACTAATGAATAGTGATCAAAAAAATGTTTAAAATAAAATACTAGTGGAAGACTGTAGCAATATATCACAAGGATTATACACTATGACTAGGCAGAATTTATACTAGGAATGCAGGGCTGGCTCAGTATTAGAAAAACTATCAGCATAATTGACAATATCAATAACAAAACTGAAAAAAAAATCATATGATTATCTAAAGAGATTTTGAGAAAATGCAGCACTCATTCCTATTTAAAATGCTAGAAAGCAGAGGAATCAATGGACCTTTCCTTAAAATTATAGTAGTATTTATCTAAAACGGCATGCCTTATCTATACCAGGAATAAATAAGTTAGAAGCCTACCCACTAAGAACAGGGATGAAGCAAAAATACCCATTATCATCAATCCTATTCAGTATTATTAGAAATGTTAGCTATAGAATAAAAGAAGAAAAAGAAATCAAAGGAATTATGATAGGCAATGAGGAAACAAAACTGTCACTCTTTGCAGATGATGTGATGGTATACTTAGGGAATCCTAGAGAATCAATTAAAAAACTACTTGAAATAATTAACAACTTTAGCAAACTTTCAAGATATAGAATAAACCCACATAAATTATCAGTATCCCTATATATTGCCAACAAAATCCAATTGAAAGTGATAGAAAGAAAAATTCCATTTAAAATAACTGTAGATAATAAAAATATTTGAGAGTCTACTTGCCAAACTATAAAACACTTCATGATCAATTAAAGTCAGATATAAACAACTGAAAAATTTAAATGCTCATTGATGGGCTGAGCCAATATAATAAAAATTACAATTCTCCCTAAATTATTTATTCAGTGCCATGCCAATCAAACTGCCAAAAATAATTTTATAGAGCTAATAAAAATTGCAAAATATATCTGTAAGAACAAAATATCAGAAATATCAAGGCAATTATTTTCTTTAAACATGATGAAATGTGACCTATACATATCAGAATTCAAATTGTATTACAACAAAATAATCAATCTTGTACTGGCTAAGTGGTATATCAGTGTAATAGATTGAGTACACAATACATAGTAGATAATGACTATTATAATCTAGCGTTTGATAAACCCAAAGATCCAAGCTTTGGGGACAAAACCCTTACATTTGACAAAAACTGCTGAGAAAAATGAGAAAGCAGTTTGGCAGAAAGTAAGTATAATCAACTTCTTTCACTATACACCAAGATAAGGTCAATATGGGTACCTGATTTAGACATAACGGGTGATACAATAAGGAAATTAGGAGAGCATGGAATAGTTTACATGTAAGATCTATGGATAAAAGAAGAATTTGGGATGAAAAAAAGAGATAGAGACCATTATGGGGTGCAAAATGGGTAATTTTTATTAGAATAAATTTTAAAAGATTTTGCACAAAAAAATCAATGCAGACAAGATGAAAAGGAAAGCAGAAAATGTGAAAAATTTATGACTCCAAGTATCTCTGAAAAAGGCTTCATTCCTCAAATATATACAGAACTGAGTAAAATTGATAAGAATACAAGGTATACCTCAATTAATAAAATAAAGATCAAAAGATATGAACAGGCAATTTTCAGATAAAGAAATCAAAGCTATATTTATTAATATAAAAATGATCTAAATCATTATTGATTCGAGAAACACAAATTTGAACAAGTCTGAGATACCACCTTGTGGCTGTCATATTGGCTATGACAGAAAAGGGAAAATGACAAATTCTAGAAGGCATATGAGAAAATTGAGACATTAATAAAACACTATTGGTGGAGTTTTCAACTGACCCAACCAGTCTGGGGAGAAATTTTCAACTGTGTCCAAAGAGGCATAAAATTTTACCTAGCAATACTGCTACTAGGTCTGTATCCCAAAGAGATTTTTTTTTAAAAAGGAAAAGGACCCATAGGTGATGCAAAGTGAAGTAGAAGATTCTACAGTAAGTGGAAGATGAACATTCTACACAGTAATAGCAATATTGTACAATGATTAATGGTGAAGGACTTAGCTATTTTCAGCAACATATTGTGTTATCTTATTCCAAATCTTAGCTATTCCAAGAGGATTCTAAGGGACTTTTTTTTTTTTTTGCTCTTTTGGAGGGCAATTGGGGTTAAGTAACTTGCCCAAGGTCACACGGCTAGTTTTTTTTGTTTGTTTGTTTTTGTGTGTGTGTGTGTGTGTGTGTGTGTGTGTGTGTGTGTGTGTTAAGTGTTGTAATGGAAATGCAAATTTAAAGATCTTCCCTGCCCCTAGCTTAAGTGCACCTGGAGCCTGTGGTGGGAGGCTTGTTTTTCAGGAAAGCCCACACCTTGATACTTTGTGATTGGGCAGTGGGTCAAGGAGGTTGTTACATTCTCTGAGCCAAGAGAAGGCTACATAAGCCCTGAGGAGAGGCTTTGCTTTGGGGCTCACTTTGAGAAGTGTTGTGTGATTTGACCAGATGAGACTCTGGGAAGCCATTGTTGAGAGCCCCCCGGCTTTGAAAACCCAGATGTTGATGCTTCCCTCTCTGGTAACTGTGATTTGGTATTGATATAATGATTGGACAGTTTGGAAGCCTGTCTATTTGATCTGTCTGTATACTCTGAAGTTCGGGGTGCTGACCTTTTTCCCCTGAACTAGGTAATATACGTTTGTTTGATTAAAGTAAGCTTGTTAACCCATTTTGAGTTGCTTTCCTTTTGAAAAGCAGATCTAAGAACCTATATTGGCAGCTACCCTGGGGATATTGGGGTGCTTGCTGCTACAAGTGTCTGAATCCGAATCTGAACTCAGGTCCTTCTGACTCCAGGGCCAGAGCTCTACTCACTGCACCACCTAGTCTCCCCAAAGGGACTTATAATAGAAAAAAAATGCTATCCAACTCCAGAAAAAGAACCGATGGAGTCTGAATGCAAATTGAAGCATGGTATTTTTTTTAAAACTTTGCCTTGTTTTTACTGTGTTTTCTTTTACATTATGACGATTGAGGAAATATGTATTATATGACTGCACGTGAATAATCTATATCAAATTATTTGTCATCTTAGGGAGGGAATAGGTAAGGAAAGCAAGGAGGGAGAGATTTTGGAATTCAAAATTTTTAAATGTTAAATATTGTTTTTACATATAATTGCAAAAAATATTTTTTGGAAAAAACCCAACTCTTCCAGTTGCTTTAGGGATGGCAGCATCAAGGGAAAAAAGAAGATAAAGGAAACCTAAGTTTATAGATATCAGGAAAGAAGTCAAAATATAGGTAGAAAATGGAGATGGTATATTGAAGGAATGATCTGATAGCAAAAACCCAGGTGAGAAGGAATGGTGCCAAAGTGGAAGAGTTTGCCTAGGCAAATCAAGGGAACACTTTATCCCCTGAGATGAGAGCAAAGGAGGATTGGCTAAAGACTTTGAGATATTTTTAATGTGGAAGAATGAAGATGAGGGACTTTATAGATAACCTCAATTTCACAAAATAGAAAGTAAATGTGAAATGATGTGTGGTGCTCCTAAAAGCTACCTTGCAGATATATAGCATGGTTTCTGTCCTTAGTGAGTCCTCCTGATCCCAAAGCATTGTGGTAATATAGAATTCCTCCAGAGGGACCTTTCACATATAATTGGTCAGTTATTATTATAAGTCAATTTCATCATAATCTTATTAATTTTTATCCCAACTACAGATTATTGATTCTACAGAAACCTGAACATATCTCATATCATGTGATTATTCCTCTTAATATTGCCCATTTGATGCTGTCTTTTATTCCCACGTTTTGGCTTCCCCCACCCCACTTAATTTAAGAATACTACTCATGTCCCTTCTTTAATCTCTCTTTCCCAGTGATGTAGTCTGTGTCAGCATCTACAGTAGCCTCAACAACCCATTAAACAGAGGATTATATCAGAGTCATTCTGCAGCTCTCAATGTTAATTGGGAACAGATACAGAAATTGGACATATATTAATGTTACAAAAGTGGTTAGAAAATGACACAGCCTAGTATTTTTGGCGGGGAGGTGGGGTAAAAAGGTAACATGTCAGGCACTTTCCATATGAAGAGGAAGTCCTGAGCTTTTCAAGACTTCCATTTGGATAACAGTAATTGAATTGAAAGGTTAAAGTTGAGGCTTTTTATGGACATGTGGACTTCTTTAAGTCTGGAAGCTCTTGTTGAAATATCCTGAAGCTTTCTAATAAGATTGTATCTAGCTAGATTTTCCCCATATCTACTACAATCAGGACATGTCATGTCCTTGCTGCCCTGTTGAAATACAGTAGTGAATAAGGCTCTGAACACAGCTCCTCAAAGAGTGTGTCCAAATGACTTTTTGGACAGTAAACAATGTTTCCAGGCTGGGCTGGTAACCCATTCTTTGGAAGCTTACTTTGGACATACTGTTGCCTACTAGAAATAAAACCAAGGATAGCCTGATCCTGCCCAGTGTGTAGTGCCTCTTTGACTTCATCCTGGGATCACACCTTACAGCCTCCTTACTTTTTTATCTTTAGAGTAACCAAAGATGAGGTGACATATCTGGTATTCATAGATATTCCAGATGTTGAAAATAGTTCAGTTTTAATATCAATGTCATATCATTTGGAGATGAATTTAGGTTTTCAAAAACTGATTTTCCATTTATAGGGGAGGTAATTTGAAAAGTTTGGTTGTAAAAAAATGCTTTACTTATAGGAATAGGGAATAGGGATTATACCTGTGATTTCACTGATTTGAGAAACTCACCGGTGGAAAAAAAATCCTTCTACCTGTGTAACTTGGTACTTTCACTGAAATTTATAATCTTGGAGAAATGAATCAAGAGTAGTAAGAAGCTGGAGACTATGGAGACAATGTATGTTAAAAGAAGCACTTGAATCCAGTCATGCCTGCTTTCCAGGATAGCTCTCATTCACTTCACAGGGCTACTTCTATATTCATATTATAATCAAACACACATTTATACATGTATATATTATATATACTTCTTAATTTTAAAAGTATTTTTGTCTTAATATCATCTTTATTTTCCAATATAATTCCTCTCTCTTGCTAATTCAGTGAACCATCCCAAATAACAACAACTAATAATAATAATAATAACAATAATAAGGGCAAAATATATTTAACAAAATTAATCACCATAACTACAAAACAACACCAATTATTCAGTTCAAGTCTGAGGTACTCAACAACCATAGGATTTCTTCAAAGAAATGTAAGAGATGCATTCTCGTAGCTTTTCTAAGGAGTCAAGTAGGTCACATATTTTAATAGTTTAATTTTAGTATTTGGCAGCTAGGTAGCAATGACATAATCATGACAGTGTTTAGCATGTGACACAAAGTATCCTAAGTGAGACAGCAACTGATATAGAACCCCACTCTGGTATTTTTTTTATCACATAAAGATGACCCTGGGTTCTCAGTTACTATGCCAATGGAAGGCAAACTCTGCTGCCTCCTGAGTATGGGCAGAGTGACTGACTTTATTTCTACCATTTGAAAATCAGTCATGCTAAGTTTGGAGATTAGCAGCAGGTTGGCCTCAGGCTGGTTAGTTTTTTGGCCACAGCAACTTTCAAAGACCAAATCACTCCACATTCTCTGCCCATCTCTTCCAAAGCTTCACCAGCTACTTTGCTCCTTCATGAGCATACTTTCCTCATTCCTTACCAATCCCCTCACATTCTGGAACTATAAACCATGATCACATCCTCTCTACCATTGTCTCTGGATGTAGTGGATCAGTCTACTACTCTATAGCTCCACTCACAGGGCACTGCAAATATCTGAATAAAACTTCTTCCTGGCCACCATTCCCATCTTGTAGTCTCCCTCACTAGAAAGTAAACTCCTGGAAGGCAAGAACTGTCTTTGTTTCTTGTATTTGTACCCCGGCACCTAACATAGATGGGAAATGGCTAGTAAACATTCATTTATATATTTGTAAATGCCTAATAAGCATTCATTCATTTATATATTTTTTCGTATCCTGAGTTGTAGAAGGCTTGCAACTAGCACCAAAGAAACGCCCAAATCCTTGAGATCACATATTGTTGAAGTCTTAACCTTTTAGTATTTCATTTTATAGTTCTGCATGCTGTCTCAGTTTCTGTTGCCTCCTTCTTCCCCCTTGTCTGGTCCTGAAACTAAAGCATTTTTTCTTATAACTACTCTGGTTCTCATTTCCCCAAGATTCCTTGCAGTTCTGACCATGGCATTCTCCTACTCAACAGGCTCCAGAAGCTTCTTATTTACTGCCTCTAGGATAAAACACAAAGTAATATTTTTGGCATGCAAAGTCCTTTGGAATACAGCTCTTACTTTTCCATGCTACTATCCTTCATGTAATCTACACTGCAGTCACACCAGGAAACTTGCTATTCTTCCATCAACAACATTCTGTCTCCTATTTTCATGCTTATGTATATGTCCCTCAATCTACAATATTTTCATCTTTACCTATGGTTGTTAGTTAGTTAATAAACTGGTTGATAGAATCCATTTTTTTCCTTCAAGTCTCACCTCAAGTTCCATGTCCTACTTGAGCTCTAGCATGATCTTCCCAGTTCTGATGTCCTTTTCCAGGAAATTATTTTGTATTCACTTTCTGTGTATGCAATGTTGCCCTGAAATGGACTCATAGAGGACAAGAAATTTTTTCTTTTGTGTATTTGTAGCTCAATACAAAGCAGAGTATGTAGACCAAAGAAGATGTTTAACGAATGCTTTTTGAATGAATGAATCAATCAAAGCAATAAGAGATAAAAAGATAAGAGTATTTCTTATTAAGGTCCCTGAAAAAGTTTCAGTCATTCCACTTAGAAATCTCTTAGGGGCAGCTAGGTGGCACAGTGAGTAGAGTGTCGGCCCTGGAGTCAGAAGGACCTGGGTTCGGATCTGGCCTCAGACACTTAAAGCACACACAAACAAACAAATAAAAAAACAAAACAAAACAAAACAAAAAACCTAGCCGTGTGACCTTGGGCAAGTTACTTAACCCCAATTGCCCTCAAAAAAAAAAAATATCCTTCTTGGGGTGGCTAGGTGGTGCAGTGAGTAGAGCGTCAGCCCTGGAGTGAGAAGGACCTGGGTTCGGATGTGGCCTCAGATACTTAACGCACACATAAACAAAATCCTAGCCATGTGACCTTGGGCAAGTTACTTAACCCCAATTGCCCTCCAAAAAAGCAAAAAAAAAAAAAAAAAACAACAACTTAGACCCTGGCCAAATGGTCTAAGTGCTATTGTGCTATTGTTTTCTTTGCTATGCAAATAGTTGACACAGTTGAAAATATTAATGAGCGTTCCCAAAGTAGCTAATGTTTACAGTAGTGATGGGGACACAGAGAGAATTTGGCATTATTTCTGATACACAGAAACATTTCTGTTTGTACTTAACTCACATGGGAAGTTCAAACAATGCCATGCTACTTTTTTCCCCTTTTCCTAAGTCATGGAACTTATAAAAATAGACATATCCCCTACCTGGTTAGCCCATCCAAATTCTACACTTGATATGAAATAAGAATTACTTATTATTAAACTCAAAATGTTCAGCTTCTTGGCTTACAAACAAGAGAACAATGAAAAATGACACATAACACATAGTCCTTGATATTCTGATAAACTGTAATGTGGTTTTTATACTCAGTTCCTGGGGCCAGATTCTGTTTTCAGGGAAGATGATGAATACAGGATGTAGTTATCTGTGGGTTTTGATCCAATGTGCTTATTTTTAAATTGGTTTCAGAATGCCAGAAATAAATAGATAAACATGTGGCTGTCGATATATACTTAGAAGAGCTCTCTCCATAAAAAAAGGTTGTTGGCAAACCTTCTATCACCATTTAGCATTTATAAGGGTGGAGGTGTCTTATGATCATTAAATCAAGCTGCACAGTTCTCTACATCTGTTCCTGCACAACAATTTATCTTGAGTAGCTGAAGCAAGTAAATTTTCCTCCCTAGTCATCTTTGAGATTCTTCTCCAATCATCTTATCCTGTGGCCACAATGTGTGACATTATTCAATGGAATACTCCCAAGATCCTGTGGAAATAGCATTGGGTTTAGAGTGAAAGTTGATTTCAAATCTCAACTCTGCTCTTTGTTGTTTACAAAACCTCAAGTTCTTCTCTAAAAATAAAGATATCATTTTCATGTCTCCAGCCTTTGAATACATTTTTTTTGTCTGAGACTCTTCAAATGTAATTAGCACTGATTCAGTGATAGCAACTGTCATTGATATAACACTTTAAGCCTTACAATGCATGTTATATGCCACACTTCATTTGAACATTGCATTAATAATTTTATGTTACCTGTATAGGTATCATCCTACCCATTTTTTCAAATGAGGTAAGTTGAAAAGGTAATTTCTGCTCAATATCACATAGCTGATAAGAGAGGAAAACAAGATTTGAAAACAGACCTTTCCTGGTTGTTTAACAGTATTGTATGACCTTGCATCACATCTACAATGACCTGAATTCATTGAATTTCTAGATTTTAAAAAATATGTTGCCATTCAACTTGGCTACAATTCCCTCTGAATAATGATCTACTGTTTCCATCCTGAGCACCATTCTTTTCTTTTTTTTTCAGGAGAAATAATTTAATATCAAGTATTAATATAATTTCCCAAAATTGTAGTACTGGAGAATGGTTGAGAGGAGATGATAGCTCACTGATAAATGTTGAACCTCAATTTGGTCTTGGTTTTTAGTCCTTCCAACTCATAGATATTTGAAAGCTATCAAATCTGAGCAATGTCCTCTGAGCAATGTCCTAACTTCTCCTTCCTTTAAGGTGCCTTGAGACTTGGCTTGTTGTACCAAAACAATCAATTAAAGGAGAAAACCTCAATCAAGCTAGTTTTCTTTGACATCCGAAAACCAGCTTGTTACATCTGAACTCTTGGAAATACAGCCTTAATATTATCTGAACCTTAAACAGTACATTTTCCACCTTTCTTTTTTTTCTATTTTTTTCAAATTTATTTATTTATTTTTACTTTTCAACATTCATTTTCACAAAATAGCACCATTCTTTTCAATAGAGATAGAAGTAATTGCTACATGACTGACTCCCATTTTGCCATTTTTCCTCTGAAAACTTATCAAAGATTTCTGTGTCTTTGAATTAAAAGGTAAGTCTTAGGACTCCTAGGGGAGGAGATAAGATGGCAGAATAGAGAAAGCACTTAGCTGACTTCTCCCAACACTTGCTTCTAAACAACTTTAAAATAATAGGTCCAATTGAATTCTGGAGTGACAGAGGTAGCAAAAGGCCAAAGTAAGGATTCTTTCAGTCCACAACATCTTTGCAGATCTGAAGGTGAAATCTAAGACATGGGGTAGAGACTGGCCCAAAACCCATATGGATGAAACACCAATGGTGGGACCAGGTAATAGTGACAGAAGCAACATCAGCTCCAGGGTTTCTCAAGTCGGAGATAGTAAAGGGACCTGGCAACTTGTCAGAAATAAATTAAAGAGAACTCCTGTGCTAGCAGTGGACACAGGACCAGATGCTGTTTGGCAACTCCATTGCCTATCTATACCATCTTCTGGGTAATTGTTCAAGGCCAGAGAGAATCACTTTTGATTAAGAGGAAGCAGGAGCCCTTAGTAGTAGTATCACTTTTTGTCCCAAGAGATCAGGGTTCCTGATAAACTGTGCCATTTCCTGCCCCATGGGAGCAATGACCCTGAGGAGCAGTATCAATTGCAATCCCAAGGGATCAGAGGCCCTTCCTAGGTAAGGGTCAGAGCCCAAACCAGAAAAGTCATACCTCTCCCCAGGTCACATTACCTTGAAGGCACCAAACACTTCTAAACCCCCAGAACGAGTTCTGAAAATAGCAGTGCAAAAAAGACTGAAGTATGAGGCAGGGCCCATCTCAAAGCACACCAGAAATAGAGACCAACTTTAACATAAAGTTTAAAATTATGGAGAAAATCAACAAAAAAACCCAAGCACACATATACTCACTGGGGGAAAAGATTTCAAAGTAGCTACTCTACTGGACTTAGTTTCTTGGTATCATCATTATATGAGAAACAATCTTCAAGGACCTGAGATGTTAACAACAAGCATTTATTTCATTTAAAAATATTTTTAGTTCATTAAATATTTCCAAAGTACATGAAAATGTTTAACATTTATTTCCAAAAGAATTAGATTACAAGTTTTGTCTCCCTACCACCCCACCCTCAAGCCAGGAAAAGATAAGCAATATATTAATTATATATGTGAAGCCATGAAAATCATATTTCCATGTTAACTGCACTGTAAAAGAAAGCACACATGCACAAATAGGGAGTTTTTTGAGTATGCTCCAGTCCTCAGAGGTCATTAGTTCTTGCTCTAGAAGTAGATAGAATTTTTTCATTATGAGTCCTTTGAAATTGTCTCGGATTATTATCTTGATCAGAGTAACTAAGTTTTTCATAGTTGATCATCATTACAGTATTGCTGTTACTGTGTACATCATTCTCCTCATTCTTCTCACTTCATTTTACGTTAGTTCATATCTTCCAAGGTTGTTCTGAAAGAATCCTGAACATTATTTTTTATAGCACAATAATATTCCATTATGATGATATACCACATTTTGTTCAGACATCATCCAATAAATGGGCATCCCCTCCATCTCCAATTCTTTGCCACCACATAAGAGCTACAAAAAACAAGTTTGTACAAGTAGCTCCATTTCCCTTTTCCTTTATCTCTTTGGGACACAGGCATTTCTATAGTAGTATTGTTGGGTCACAGGGTATGCACAGTTTTATAGTCCTTTGGGTTTAGTTCCAAATTATTTTCCAGAATGGTTTGACCAGTTTGCAACTGTACCAACAGTATATTAGTGTCACACTTATTTCACAACCCCTCAAGCATGTCATTTTTCTTTTCTGTCATGTTAGCCAATCTGATAAGTGTGAGGTGGTACCTCAGACTTGCTTTAATTTGCATTTATCTAGTCAATAGCACTCTAGAGTTTTACGTAACTATTGATAGCTTTGATTTCTTGTCTTGAAAACTGCCTATTCATATACTTTGACTATCAATTGAGGATTATCATGTTTTATATGTATTTGACTCAGTTCCCTACATATTTGAGGAATAAAGCCTTGACTTGCTGGAAAAACCCACTCCCATTTTTTGTTCTAATTTTAGATGCATTAGTTTTGTTTATTCAAAATAACTTTTTCAATTTCATGTAATCAAAATTATCCATCTTATTTCCCATGATACTCATTATCTCTTGTGTGATCATAAATTCTTCCCTTATCAATAGATCTGACTGGTACATTTTTCCATGCTATTCTAATTTAATTACAATATCACTTTTTATATCTAAATTAACCTCTTCAACATTATCTTGGCATATGTGAGGTGTTGGTCTATGCCTAGTTTTCTCCAACCTGCTTTCCAATTTTCTAAGCATTTTTTTTTCAAATGGTGCATTCTTCTCCCCCCACATCCCAAAGCTTGGATTTGGGGGGGTTATCAAATGTTAGTTTACCATGGTCATTTACTACTCTCTATTGAGTACTTATCTATTCCACTGATCTACTACTTTATTTCTTGGCCAGAACCAGATTGTTTTGATGATTACTCCTTTGTAACACACATTGAAATCTCACACTGCTTGACAGCCTTTACTTTTAAGAGTTAAATTTCCCCTAGGTACTGCTTTAACTGCATCCCACATATTGTGGTATGTTGTATAGCAGCAAGCACCCTCGCATACCTAGGATGGCTGCTAGCACAGGTCCTTAGATCTGCTTTTCTAAAGGAAAGTAACTCAAAATGGCTTAACAATCTTACTTTAATCAAACATATATCATTTACCTAATTCAGGAGGAAAAGTCAATACCCTGAACTTCAGAGAATACAAACAAAATACAAACAGAAGTTACAAGCAGACAGAGAAACAGATCAGCAGACAGGCTTCCAGCTGTCTGACCATTACATCCATACCTAGTCAGTTACCAGAGAGGGAAGCACCAAGATCTGCGTTTTCAAAGCCAGGGGACTCAACAGCTGCCCAGAGTCTCATCTGGTCAAATCACACAACTCTTCTCAAAGTGAGCCCCAAAATGAAATCTCACATTACAGTATATATAGACTTCTCCTGGCACAAAGAATGTCACAACCCTCTTGATACATTGCCCAATCACAAAGTAACAAGGTGTAGGTATTTCTGAAAAACAAGCCTCCCACCACAGGCTCCATGTGACCATATTCAGCCTATTAGGGAGCAGAATATATTTTCAAATCAGGGAAGTTTCTGAGAGTCACTTAAGCCTATCAAGGGGCCTAGGGGCAGGGAAGATATTCAGATTCTTATTCCCATAACATGTTGTCTCATTGTTGTCATTATTTTTAATGAAATTAATGATTGTTTCTGATTTGTTCATTAACTTACTCATTTTTTTAGGATTAGATTATTTAGTTTCCAATTAATTTTTAAACTATGCTTCCATAGCCTTTTTTGATTATAATTTTATTGAATTATTTCATTATGGTCTGCAAGAGGTGTATTTAATATTTTTGCTTTTCTGCATCTGGTTATGCCCGCCCTGATACATTGTCAATTTTTGTGAAGGTGCCATGTACAATTGCACCTAACTTTTCTAAGATACTAGCCATCTCCTTAACTTCTTTCTTCTTATTTTATGGCTAGATTTAGCTAGCTCTTGTAGCACCAATGCAATATTTAAAGAGCCAACAGTCAATATAAGTATACCTGCACAGTACTCAATCACAAAATATAACAGACTCTCCATATATAAAAGAGAAGCAAAACATTTTTTTTCAGATACCAGAAAAACAAATCCCAATACCAGGAAACTGAATCCATCACAGAAACATAGAAGTTAATGTACCACGATGTAGCAGAGAACCACATCATCCTTTGGCCTTCCAACAAACCAACACAAGACCAATATTTACTCACAAGCATAACTGTCTATCTCAGATGTGTCCTCTCTTCTCAACCATTTCTGGCTGATCTAACTCTCAGTTTCCTGTAGGCTCTGCTCCACCCATCAGCAAGCTTCTTCCACCATAGGCTCCATATGATTACATTCAGCCTATCAGGGGACAGAAAATTTTCAAAAGCAGGGAATAGTTTCAAAGCAGGGAAGGTCTTCAAGGCTTATTAAGGGACAGGGAAGATCTTCAAATTCCCATTACTGTTACACACCACTAGCATAGTTTTATTATCTAGATCATCCTATAATTAAACTTTTAAAAAATAATTTGGTTGCTGTGCCATGTATGGTACATATGTGTTTAGTATTATTAGTTTATTATCCATGTTATCTTTTAGCAAGATGTAATTTCCTTTCTTATCTCTTTCAATTAGATCCATTTTGCTTTTGCTTTGTCTAAGATAAAGATTGCTACTCCTGCTTTTTTTTTTACTTTAACAGAAACTTAATATATTCTACTCCAGCCTTTTATCTTTACTCTGTGTGTATCTCTCAGCTTCAAGTGTTTTGAGTCTGGTTTCTAAACCATTCTGCTATCTTCTGTTTTATGAATTAATTCAGTCCATTCACTTTCACATTTAAAATTACAAACTGTGCATTTCCTTCTATCCTATTTTCCTTTGTTTATCCTTTCTCTCTCCGTGTCTCTGTCTCTTTGTCTCTCTCTTCTGTCCCTCCTCTAAAGTCTCTTTTGCTTCTGACCACTACCTGCTTTTATCTGTCCTCCCTTTTGTTACTCCTCCTTTATTCTTATCCCTTTTCCCTCCTACTTCACTGTTGGGTAAGATTGATGTCTATATCCAGTTTAGTGTGTGTGTGTGTGTGTGTGTGTGTGTGTGTGTGTGTATGTGTGTACACATATATGTATCCTCTTTGGATAAATTTAGATGAGAGTGAGGTTTAAGCTTTATCCATCCAGCTCTCATTCCCCCCTCTATTGTAAAATTTCTTTATTGCATGTCTTTTTCATTTAAGATGATTTTCATCATTCTCCCTCTCCATTTCCCTTTCTCTCAGTACTTCCCTCTTTCTCATTCATTTTTTACATCATCTGAGCATAATTGTCTCACTCCCACACCCTTTGTCAAGGTTGAGTTCTTCTAATTGCCCTACTAATGATAAAGTTCTTATGAACTACATGTATCATCTTCCCATATAAGAATGTAAACAGTTTAAACAGATTGATTCTCTTATGGTTGCTGTTTCATGTTTAACTTTTTATGCTTTTCTTGAGTCTTGTATTTGGAAGTTAAATTCTCTATTCAGTTCTGGCCATTTCATCAGGAATGCTTTAAACTCCTCTATTTAATTAAATATCCATTTTCCCTTGAACTATTATACTCATTTTAGCTGGGTAGGTTATTCTTGCTGGTAAATCCACCTGTTTTTTCTTCTGGAATAATATAGCCCAAACCCTTCACACTTTTAATGTTGTTGGTGGTCTTGACTTATATGTGATCTTGACTGTGATCCCATAGTATTTGAATAGTTTCTTTCTTGTTGCTTAAAATATTTTTTTCTTTGACATGGAGCTCTGAAATTTGCCTATAATATTCCTAGAAGTTTTCATTTCGGTATGTCTTTCAGATGGAAATAGGTAGAATCTTTTTTTTTTATTTCTTTTTAATTTTTTGTTCATTTAAAATTTAAATACAAAATGCAATTTAACTTTGTCAATTCTAACATCTTCTATCTTAGTGTTATCTATTATGAGCTCTGTTCTCATAACTTTCATGTACCCAAGGTCATATTCATGTCAAAATGAGGCTGTGGAGGGGGCCTTGAATGGAAAATTGAAGGAAAATAACCTGGCACCCTAAAATGAATGTCAGAAAATCACATAAGAAACTAAGCCTAAGATGGTATGCTATAGGCAGGAAGCAGCTGTTTCCACTTATGTTTGGCCTCCCACAAAACTTATCTAAGAATTTATTGTTTGGTTCTGAAAGTACACACTATCTTTTAATGCTCTAGAAGCTCTGTGATTTTCCAAAATAATAAAAGGAGTGAATTTCAGTGGCTAATTGGGTGGGAATAGTGCATAAGCTTTAACATACATCAAAAGGCAAGTGCTTGGTCAATAGGGCCATTGGAGAAGATTGGCTTAGAAGGGAAAAGGCTCATTCAATATTACTATAAAGTTGTCTGACATCATGGGGCAGGAGAGCCAAGTGCAAGCATAGCTTTGATTCTAAAGCTCTAGGAAACCAAAAGGAAAATAAACACAGAAAGGAGCAACTTATACATGTTGTCATTGTTTGCAAGCCAAAAACAGATCAGGGAATAAATAGGTCTAAGGAAGGAGAGTCTGTTGTTTCTCATCTAGAGCGTCCAGTAAATGATGGGTCACAAGGAGCTTGTGTGGATATTAGAGGGTCCAGTGCATAGATCAATCTTGTCCTCTGGGTTTTCTTTATCCTGTGGCAGTAAAATAATCTTTTGAATGTTGATAGTGACTCATTGTTAATATGTGCTGTATGGTATTAATATCTGTCTCTGTTTAAGAATATATAAAATATATGATATATGAAAATATATAATATATTGATAATATATGATATGATATATGTATATATGTGATGTATAATATATGACAATATATAATATACATGATTAACACATATATGTATACAATCATATTATGTGTGGATATACATATATATGGATTTTATATCAGTTTTTTATGTGTTTGCGTGTGTGTATCTACACATCATTCGAATTCCTTGCCTACAATATTCAGGCAGCCAAGTAAATTCAACCATGTTTTCTCCTACAGACCAATAAGCACCTGTTGGGAAAGGGTCCAGTCTAAAATATTAAGAAAGGGGATGCTTTTGGACCAGGTCCTAGGAAAAAACATTTGGAGGAAAAATAAGAGGAAATTTGGAGGAAAAATGTGTGTTGAAAGAATAAAAAATAGGAAGATGTAAAGCAGAGACTTCCTGCAATCATGAGTAATGGGGCAAAGGGCTTCTGGGTTCTTTGGGAAAGAATACATATGTAGCTGATAAGGACAGTTGCAGAATTATGAGGAAGAATGAACTAGTTTGGGCTTGGGGATACTCCCTGACTCTCCTCCCTTGCCTTCAGTTTCTCAACGGCATTGTCCTCAGCTTTACTTCTTTTGTGTCTTCCCCTCATAAGGGCCATCTTCCTTTGTGACCTCAGTTGTATGTGATAGGCAGTTGGGCATGTTGCCACTTTTGTTTTTGCTCTCCATGATATTTGAGCTAAATGTATTCTACCACTTTATGGTAGTAATTTGGATTTTCAGTCAAGAAATCTCAATGTGAATAAGATCAAATGATCATAGACTTAGGACTAGGAAGCACTGGTCATTGGAGTCACCCTCTTCATTTTATAGATGAAGAAATTGAGACACAAAAAGGTTGTGACTTCAGTCAGTCAATGAACACTTATTAAGCTGCTGCTGTGTTCCAGGCACCATGATAAGTGCTAGAAATACAAATACAAGCAGGAAGACAATCCCTGCTTTTAAGGAACTTACATTCTAATGGGAGAGGAAAATGGATGAAACAAAACAGGAGATATGGGAAGGAGGGATATGGTATCTGGCATAGGGTCATGATGGTGAAGCTCAAAGTGAGTGCAAAATAGGAAGATATGGTTGTCCTTGGCCACCTTCCTTAAGTGGATGGTCTAGGAGGAACCATCCAATCAGAAAGGCTGCAGAAGTGGAGGTTATTTCCAAGGTGTGAATTCCAAGGCTGAAATGATCTTCCAGGGTGAAGAGGTTATAAGGTCATGGTGGAAAAGCCCAGAAGGAGTGCAGGTGTTGTGTTTTTCCTTCATTCTTGAAGAGGACCATGACATCAGGGAGATAATGACATGACTTGCAATTGACTTTGATTTGAGTGAGGGAGACCTGTGCAGGGTTACCAGCCTCACTTTCTCCTCCAGAGCCTGAGTGTAGGCCAGTGAGAAATGAAGGACTTATCCAGGTCACATAGCTAGGAAGCATCTGAAGCAAGATCTGAATCTAAGGCTTCCTGACTCCAAGTCCAGAGTGCTTTATGAATTTCAGTTTGGACTGTTGTTACTTGGATTACTCTGGGAAAGTCACTTTCCATTTTTTGTGGATTTTTTGAATTTATTTATGGGTAAAATAAGATTATTGGACAAGATGGTCTCCAAAATCACTTTCAGTTATGATATTCTCTGATATATTTAAAGAAACTACCTTCCTTTCCCCACCCATCAAACTCCTTAAGGAGATGAATTTTCCCCCCAGAAACTAGCACAATGAGTGGCAGAATCTCATGGTTGGAAGTGACTTCAAAAATCATGTAACTAAACATGGTTCTAAGCAAGAATTTCCTCCACAAGGTATTATGAATGTGTCCATCCAGCCTTTGCTTGAAGACTCTCAAGGGAACTAACCACTTTCCAAAATGTCCCACTCTATTTGTGGATAGTTTGAATTCATATGGAATCTCTTCCCCTCCTCCACCCACCATAAAGGAGAGGATAGAGGAGGAAGCTAAAAAGAAATAAAAGTTTGGTGGTAGATTAATAATCTCTGAACAGACTGTTGTAGAGTTCTGAAGAAATCCTTTGCAGAATTCCTCTCAATTGTACCATTCCTTTCTAAAATATAAATCCTTCTCAGACACTATTCATAGAAATGGAATGACCCAAGGGTTTTGTGTCAAAAGTGAAGAATAGACCCTTCCCACATTTAATTTTTGTGGTTTTGGGTCACTGGTCACATAATGGAAAAATAACTGGGTTTGGAGCAGTGGTATGTGGGAACAACAGGTTCCCTGGAGGTGGAATGATATTTTCATGATACACTTTTAAATATAACTTATATTGTTGACATTTTATCCATCACTTTCTTAAGTCTATACAATCAACACAATAATAAACTAAGCCCTGATTTGTAGAGATTGCTAATTTCCAGGGTGTAAATGTTCATAATGGAAATTTAAGTCTAAACTGTTGTGAACTTGAATTGGCTACTGTGTACTCCATATTTGGAGCCAAATGTTCTTGTCCTTTCCCTCTGTGATCTCAAGAGAGTTACTTAGTATCTCTTAGTTTTCTCATCTAGGATTTTAAGCTTTTCTTGTGGAAATGGTACAACCACTCATTGGGAATGTTGTAGAAGGCAGTCCAGCTCTGAAGTAGTTTTCTTCTAATTTGGATATTCTCTTGACCCATGAGAAACATTCCAATTCCCCTACCACTATAACATCCAATGAGAAAGTACCATAGAAATCCAACTCCTACCTGAACAAGAATCTTGTCTATAACAGTTCAGACAAATCATTATCCAGCATCCACATGGAGAGCTCCGTTGAGAGCAAATTCACTACCTTCCAAGGGAGGTCTAGGACTAGATAATGATTAGAAAGCTTTGCTTAATTGAACCAAAATTCTCCTCCTTGTAATGTCTTATCCCATTGGTTCTACTCCTGAGTTCTGGGGCCATCTTTCATGGGACAAATTCCATTTGAATTCAAATATTTGAAATCAGAAGTCATGTCCCACTGACTTCTTTTCTTCAGGAGCTGTAAGAACCTATAGTAGCACACATAAGACCCTAATAATATGGATGTCTTCAGTCATAACAGGAGTTTGGAGAGTTTCTCGAAATTGGTCATAGAATGAACCTTAATTCCTATTAGCAACGTGAGAGAAAGAGGTTGATGACATGCAAGCCACCACCACTGTAAAGGAGAAAAGTGAGAGCACTAGGGTCACTATAGTGAATCATGGAACCCAAGGTCTGGATCTTCTGCTTCTTTTTCATCCAGAGAGCTAAATTTGCTACCCTGCTGAGTGATTATCTTTAATTAATACCATCCCAATCTTTAACCAAGATTTCAGGAAAGAATGGTCAACCTTAATAGCCCACTAATTAGAACCCAGAAAAAAGGTTTTCTAAACTCATTAAGGCAAGAAAAAAGTCTTCCCTAATCTTCCACCTGTTGATATCTGCCAACAGAAAGTATTCTTTTGGTATCATGCTCTTCTCTGCCAGCTGAGTTACTTGGATCCTGTAGAAACAGAAGGTTCTGATTAGAATTTCCTTATATAAAAGCTTTTAATGTAAAATAATATTGAGGTCTGATTTCTTGGCTTGATAAAACCCAGCTCCAACTTGCTGATACTGTAACTTCATGACTCAAGCATCTGCATACTCAGAGATCACTGGGAATGGAGTAGTGCCTTACTGGAAACACACTAAACATAGTGGTGAATATCTCTGCCTGCCATACTGGAAGCCAGAATTCAATTCCCTGTAGGAGAGGCAGAATTTCATGTTCGAGAAAGTGTGGTATAATGAAAAGAGAGATTGGACCTGGGTTTGAATCTTGATTTTGCTAAATACAATCTTGAGAAAATCTCTTCACCAATTGAAAGAATTTCACTTAGAAAATATATGGAGGGTTTCTAACTAGCCATGCCAAATCAACATTCTTCTCCACTTAAGTATTTAAAGTGAGAAACAAAAACTAAATCCTGAGAGACCATATGCCATTCGTAGATGCCTAAATTCATAAGAAATTGTTCCATTTACATAAAATTAAAATCTGCCTCCATGGAAGTATGCTCTTGGTTCTGCCCTCTTGGTCCAAGAAGAATAAGCCAAATAGCCCTTCCTTTTGCTAGTCCCTCAAATGGAGCAGTAGAGTGGTATGGTGGAAAGAACATAGGATGTAGAGAAAATAATTATGTTCAGATTTCAGCTGTGCCATTGCGTAGCATAGAGATAAGTAATTTTAGCTTCTTTATTTGTAAAATTAGGGTCTTAGAATAAGGGATGTCTGAGGTCCCTTACAAATGTGAATCCATGACACGATGAAAAATTTTAAAATCATTATCATGTCTCTCCTCCTGTTCAGGCTAAGCATCCCATAATTCTTTAAAAAGATCTTTTTCATGTCATTGCCTCCAGTCTTCTCACCATCCTAGTTGCTCTCCTTCAGGGTTTCCTTATATGTTGTTAATATAATTCCTAAAATTCAGTGGTCAATCTGAGGCTCTTTCTATATCTGCATTGGAGTAGTGATGGAGATTAGGGCTATACTGCTTCCTCTTACTCTGTCATCTCTGTCTTTAATAAATGTGGTATCACTTACTTTAAGTAGGGAAAAGTGATTTGATTGGTCTATTCAATCATGCCCCATCCTTCTGTAACAGCAAGCACCCTAGCTTACCCAAGAGTGCTACTAGCACAGTCTTTGATCTGCTTTACTAAAGGAAAGCAACTTAAAACGGGTTAACAATCTTACTTTAATGAAACATAGATATCATTCACTTTAGTTCAGGAGAAAAAGTCAGCACCCTGAACTTCAGAAAATACAAATAGAAATTACAAGCAGACGAAAAATACAGGCAGAGAAAATAACATAATTCAACAGAGCAACAGGCAGGGCTTGTAGCTGTCTGACCATTACATACATACATTATTAGTTACCAGAGAGAGAAACACCAACATCTGGGTTTTCAAAGCCAGGCCGTTCAACGGCTACCCAGAGTCTCACCTGGCCAAATCACACAACTCTTCCCATAAGTGAGCCCCAAAGCAAAACCTCACCTCAGAGGTAGATATAGCCTTCTCCAGGGTCAGAGAACATCACAAACTTCATGACCCACTAACTAATTACAAAGTAATAAGGTGTGGGCCTTCCTGAAAAACAAGCCTCCCCTAAGCAAGCTTCTTATGAGGCCCATTAAGGGGCAGGGAAGATCTTCAAATTCCCTTACCATTACACCTTCTGATGGACTTGATGCCCTTTTATAATCATGCTTAATGCTTTCTAGTTCATCAAAATCTTTTAGTGGTGTCTCAATAAATAGAGTGCTGGACCTGGAGGTAGGATGACTTGCATTCAAATGTCACCTCAGACACCTTACTATGTTACCTAAGGAAAGTCACTTAATCTCGGTTTGCCTTAATCTATGGTCCACAAAGGGGTCACAAAGAGTTGGACACAACTGAACAGCTGAACAACAACAAACCCTTCAAGGGGGTGGACTTTTATTTTTGTCAGTGTACCCCTAGCAACTAGCACATCCCTGATAGATAAGAAACACTTAATGAATACTTGTTACTTGCATCTTGATTCCAAAATTGTAAAACCCGGGAATGAATACAATGCTCCAGATGTTGGCTGACCAGGCCAGAGTAGAACGTGACTGGCACATCCTTATTTCCAGAAGTCGTCGCTCTCTTAGTACAACTCAAGGTCATTTTCATTTTTTTTAAGTTTAGCATGAAATTGATGAAAAGTTTTCTTCAGCTGAAGTCAGCAGAATTAAACTAAAAGTTATGAGCAGCTGAAAGAAATTCTGGATTTCTTGGACATAGAACATGGCACTGGGGGTATGTATGCCTTGTGATTCAATGGATTTTCATTATCTGCACTTCAGATTTGTTACAAGTTGGCTGAGAGAAGCAGTGTGATCCCTGTGTTTATAAAATGTCTAGCAACAGGAGCCATCAGGGACATATAATGCCTTCTGAGTCTGCCATGTTAACTGCACACAGGATGAAAGAATCACAGTGAAGCTTTTAAAAGGCTTGATCTCTTCTTTCGACATAACTACAAAGTAAATGGGTAAAAGGAACGAATTGAACCCTGGGTCCTTTTCTCTTCTGCACTGAAGAAACACAAATTTAGCAGCAGCAAGAGAATGGGTAGTGGTATGCTGGTGGATGCTTAAAAACCAGCTCTTTGGGTAAGAGCTGTATCTGTGTATGTGTCTCTGGCTTTGTCTCTGCCTCTGTCTCTGTCTGTCTCTCCATATATACTCATATATGTTCAGTTACAAATTTTACTTATGTAAATAACATTAATGAGGTGAATGACTTTGCTGAATTGAATAATAGTTTTCAAACACTGAAAGATGTGCACAAATTTCTTGCTGTTTGGAATGTAACAACACACTTTTAAGTTTAATCTTTATTATTAACGTTTTCTCCATTAGTCTCTTATATCAAGCCCTGATTTGTAGCAATTCCCAATTTCTATGGTATAGATGTTCCCAGGATGCCTGATTTCAAGCTACCGATGTGATGTCACTGAACATTGAATTGGGAAGAGGTGCACTGTAGAAGCATGCCATTCTATACTCTATGTATCATATGGATATATGTAAATAAGATCAATAGCACAGATAACAGTAAAACAGTAATTAGGAAGTGATTTTGGAGTATAGATTTCCATTGTTTTTAATATAATAAATTTTATTGTAAGTTTACAGAATTTAATTTTTAATAATAGATATTTAACAAACATCTCACAGAATTCTTGAAAATTAAGCGATTAGTTCACAGTAGATAGTATGAGCTATTTTCAACACACCAATGAGAACTGGGTCATCTCATGAAAACAAGAGGACACCTAAAGAAATTACTTCCCATATTTACTGCTGGTTTTAATTATTATTTCTCTTATAAGTGCCCAAGTTGAGTTTTCTTCTTTAAATTACAAACTGGATACCACAGTCTTAAGCAGAGAGAATACAAGGCTGGATGTCCTAAGCCCTGGTTCTCACATTGTTCCCTTGGGCAAATCATTTAACCTCTCTGATCATCAGTTTTCTCCTTCATAACATGGGGATAAAGATACCTGCTCTGCCCGTCTCAAGGGGATGTTTAAAGGATCAGACAAGATATTATATGTGACAGGACCTCAAAAAATTGTGCTAGGCACCTGCAAGCTATTATTGTTTCAACTAAAAGATTCTTCTATAACAATGGGATTTCCATAAATTCAGAATTTCTCTTCTCTCCTCTCCTCTTCTCACCTTTTCCCTCCTTTCCTCTCCTCTCTTTTGCTCTCATTTTTTTTAAAACAAATACTTTATTAACTTCTGTTTTACATCATTCATTTCCGCCAGATTTTGAGTTACAATCATTTTCCCCCCATTATTCCCCTACCCAACCTCCCAGAATAGCAGTCCCACAAGATATCGCTTCCTCCAATCTGCTCTCTCCCATACCTTCTCCCATACCCCCATCGACTTTTCCATTAGAGGAAGATGAATCTTTGTGTCCCAATGCCTGCACATCTTATCTCCCAATTATAGGCAAAAGAGTATTAATAATAGTATTTATATATATATTTGAAACATTTAATGTTACGACCTTGAATTTCAGATCCATTTCCTTCCTCCCTTGTCACCCATTCCTTCTTGGGATATAAGTAATTCAGTATATGTTGTACATGTCTAGCTATGCAAAACATTATCATAGTAGATATATTGTACAAGGCTGCTTATAATTCCCTCCCACTCATCCCACTCCCCACCTGGTCCATTCCCTACATGATCCTGTCCCTCTTCTATAGTGGGTACTTCCAACCTCCCCTCACCCCAAGGATGCCCTCCCATCCATCATCCCTCCTCTCATCCCCCTTCCCCCTATCCTGCTGCAGGTTGAGATATCCCATTTAGCATGTATGTCATTTTCTCCCTGAACCAAATTCAATGTGAATGTGGTTTTGCCTTTTTAGCCTTCCTTATTCTCCCCCTCCTTTGCACCCACTTCCCCTACATGAGATAGTTTACCCTACCATGTCTCTCCCCATCTCCTCTTGCCACTTTCCTCTCTCACCTCATAATTTCATCCCTTGAGTACTCTCCCTTCCCAACAAAATCAACCTATGCCCTCTATCCATATATAACTGTAACCATATACACACACATTCACATATGTATTCGTGTGACCACACACCCTTCTTCCATTATTTTCATAGTGGGAAAGATATCATCAGTCACAGCTATTGCTTTTCCATATAGGAATGTAAATAGTTCAACTTTGATAAGTTCCTTTTGATTTCTTTTCCCTGATTACCTTCTCAGGCATCTCTTACTTCTTGCGTCTGGATGTCAAATTTTCTATTCAACTCTGGTTTTTTCCTCAAGAATGCTTGAAAGTCCTCTATTCCACCGAATGACCATATCCTCCCCTGAAACAAAATACTCAGTTTTGCTGGGTAGGTGACCCCTGGGTTCATTCCCAGTTCTTTTGCCCTCTGGAATATCATATTCCATGCCCTTCGATTCAGTGTAGAAGCTGCCAGGTCCTGGGCTATTCTGATTGTGTTTCCACAATATTGAAATTGTTTCTTCCTGGCCGCTTGTAGTATTTTCTCCTTGATTCGGATTCTGGAACCTGGCTATAATATTTCTGGGGTTGGGATCTTTTTCAGGAGGTGATCTTCAACCTCTATTTTGCCCTCTGGATCTAAAACATCAGGGCAGTTTTCCTTGAGAATTTCTTGAAGGGTGATTTCTAGGCTTGATCATGGCTTTCAGGTAGTCCAATAATTTAATTGTCCTCCTGGATCTATTCTCCAGGTCAGTGGTTTTTCCCATGAGATATTTCACATTGCCTTCTAATCTGTTTGTTTGGATCTGCTTAACAGCATCTTGATTTCTCATAAAGTCACAGCTTCCATTTGCTCCAGTCTCTCTGAAGGAATGAATCTCCTCAGTGAACTTTTGAGATTCTTTTTCCATCTGGCAAATTCGACTTTTTAAGGCATTCTTCTCCTCATTGCCCTTTTGGGCCTCCTTTGCCATTTGAGCTAGTCTATTTTTTAAGGTGTTGTTTTCCTCAGTCAGGCTGTTGACCCTCATTTCATACTTTTCCTGCATCCTTCTCATTTCTCTTTCCAATTTTTCCTCCACTTCTCTTATTTGATTTTTAAAGTCCTCTTTAAGGTCCTCTATGGCCTGCAACCCACTCATGTTTTCCCCTGGGGCTTTTGGAGCAGGACTTCTGACCTCACAGTCCTTTTCCCGCTCTATGCCCCCAAAATAGGAGTCTAGGGGCGGAGCCAAGATGGCGGAGTAGAAACAGCTTGTCCAAGCCTCTCTGCCCCCAGATTCTCCACAAACTATGTAAAAAAGGACTGTGAACAACTTCTGGAGCCCCAGCACCCACAGAACGACACAGAGAAGCTAACCTCCTGCTGAGGACAGCCCAGCACCCTGCAGGAAGGACCAGCGCAGTGGTCTGGGAGCCGGCAGCGCGCAGAGCGCAGGAGCCGAGCCGAGCACAGGTCCACGTGAGCCGAGGTTTTAGCCCCAGGGCAGCAGGGCCAGCAGCCGGCTGGAGGAACCCCAGAACACCAGGAACTGTGGAGACGCCAGAATTATCAACATAGACTTGCCTAGGACAAAGTAAGAGGTTAGTGTCCTATGGACTTTGGGACCTGTATTTGGGGAATGCGTCAGCTCCCTCCCCTGGGGGCTAGAAGCTGCTGAGGAGACACACCACTGTGTAGTTTTCAGAGGCATTTCCGGCTCCCAGCCTACAAATCGTGGGGAGATCCAGCGATCAGTCTTGGGGGGTAATCGCTCTTGCTTTAACCTCCCTGGATCTGGATTGTGATCTAGGGTGGAAGTTGTGGGTGGGTTTATAGCTTGCCAGAAACGGAAGTTGCCCCCCACACGTTCGGGACGAAAATTCCTCTATCTGGCCTTAAAGCCATAGTGTGGCAACAAGCCCAAAAGTCAAGCAACTAAGTGGCAACATGCCAAGGCAAAGGAAACAGAAAAATGCAACCCTAGACTCCTATTTTGGGGGCATAGAGCGGGAAAAGGACTGTGAGGTCAGAAGTCCTGCTCCAAAAGCCCCAGGGGAAAACATGAGCGGGTTGCAGGCCATAGAGGACCTTAAGAAGGACTTTAAAAATCAAATAAGAGAGGTGGAGGAAAAATTGGAAAGAGAAATGAGAAGGATGCAGGAAAAGTATGAAATGAGGGTCAACAGCCTGACTGAGGAAAACAACACCTTAAAAAATAGACTAACTCAAATGGCAAAGGAGGCCCAAAAGGGCAATGAGGAGAAGAATGCCTTAAAAAGTCGAATTTGCCAGATGGAAAAAGAATCTCAAAAGTTCACTGAGGAGATTCATTCCTTCAGAGTTAGACTGGAGCAAATGGAAGCTAGTGACTTTATGAGAAATCAAGATGCTGTTAAGCAGATCCAAACAAACGAAAGATTAGAAGGCAATGTGAAATATCTCATGGGAAAAACCACTGACCTGGAGAATAGATCCAGGAGAGACAATTTAAAAATTATTGGACTACCTGAAAGCCATGATCAAGGAAATAACCTAGAAATCACCCTTCAAGAAATTCTCAAGGAAAATTGCCCTGATGTTTTAGATCCAGAGGGCAAAAGAGAGGTTGAAAGAATCCACCGATCACCTCCTGAAAAAGATCCCAAAAAGAAAACTCCCAGGAATATTATAGCCAAGTTCCAGAATCCCCAGAACAAGGAGAAAATACTCCAAGCAGCCAGGAAGAAACAATTTCAATATTGTGGAAACACAATCAGAATAGCCCAGGACCTGGCAGCTTCTACACTGAGGGATCGAAGGGCATGGAATATGATATTCCAGAGGGCAAAAGAACTGGGAATGAACCCAGGGGTCACCTACCCAGCAAAACTGAGTATTTTCTTTCAGGGGAAAATATGGTCATTCAGTGGAATAGAGGACTTTCAAGCATTCTTGAGGAAAAAAACCAGAATTGAATAGAAACTTTGACATCCAGACACAAGAAGGAAGAGATGCCTGAGAAGGTAATCAGGGAAAAGAAATCAAAAGGAACTTATCAAAGTTGAACTATTTACATTCCTATATGGAAAAGCAATAACTGTCACTGATGTTATCTTTCTCACTATGAAAATAATGGAAGAAGGGTGTGTGGTCATATGAATACATATGTGAATGTGTGTGTATATGGTTACAGTTATATATGGATAGAGGGCATAGGTTGAATTTGTTGGGAAGGGAGAATACTCAAGGGATGAAATTATGAGGTGAGAGAGGAAAGTGGCAAGAGGAGATGGGGAGAGACAGGGTAGGGTAAACTATCTCATGTAGAAGAAGCAAGGGGAAGTGGTTGCAAGGGAGGGGGAGAATAGGAAGGCAAAAAAGGCAAAACCACATTCTCATTGAATTTGGTTCAGGGAGAAAATGACATACATGCTAAATGGGATATCTCAACCTGCAGCAGAATAGGGGGAAGGGGGATGAGAGGAGGGATGATGGATGGGAGGGCATCCTTAGGGGGAGGGGAGGTTGGAAGTACCCACTATAGAAGAGGGACAGGATCATGTAGGGAATGGACCAGGTGGGGGTGGGATGACTGGGAGGGAATTATAAGCAGCCTTGTACAATATATCTACTATGATAATGTTTTGCATAGCTAGACATGTACAACATATACTGAATTACTTATCTCCCCAGAGGGAATGGGTGACAAGGGAGGAAGGAAATGGATCTGAAATTTGAGGTCTTAACATTAAATGTTTCAAATATATATAAATACTATTATTAATTCTCTTTCGCTTATAATTGGGAGATAAGATGTACAGGCATTGGGACACAAAGATTCACCTTCCTCTAATGGAAAAGTCGAAGGGGGTATGGGAGAAGGTATGGGAGAGAGCAGATTGGAGGAAGTGATATCTTGTGGGACTGCTATTCTGGGAGGTTGGGTAGGGGAATAACGGGGAGAAAATGATTGTAACTCAAAATCTGGCAGAAATGAATGATGTAAAACAGAAGGTAATAAAGCATTTGTTTAATAAAAAATTACATTATTAACTCAATAAAGTCTCATGTCAAAATTATAAAATTAAAAAAATTAATATTCTAGTGAAAAGCAAAAGATCAGTTGCATTTTACAAGTAGTTCATTTTTAAAAGTATTTTTATGGTACAAATATTTCAATTTGTGAAAAGTTACAATTTATAAAGTTTAATTTTATATGTATTGCAATGCAAATTATAATAATGATATGTCATTATAATATAATATATGTTATCGTACATAAATGTAATTTGGAATTTTTTTTGTTCCTTAAATGTTCTTTAACAATAAATGGTTTTCTCCCTATTCTGTTCTTCCTTTCCATACCAATTAGGGTACACACACACACACACACACACACACACACACACACACACACACACAAATATATATAGATACACATATAAAAAGAGAGAATATTTGGTGTGGGTGTGTGTATACATGCGCACATATATTTATGTTTGCATATCAATACAAATCCGCAGAAATGAGTCTTGGCCTGTCTTTTCTTTCTCTCTCTCTCCTCCCTTCATTCCTCTCCTTTCTTGCCCACCCTTGCTAGATGCACCCCCCCAACTGATTAATCTTCTCCCCCAACACTGGCACTCATGGATCTCTTGGTGGCCCTACTCTAACCTCCATCTTCAGTCTACAGCTGCTTTTCTAGGCAACTCCCACACACTGAGCTGATTCTTCTCATTTCTGGTTCTCATAATTTCAGTTAAGTCAACTTTCTTCAGCTTTAGCTTTTGATTAACTCAGTTCTTTCTCCTCTGAACTTCAAATCATTGCTACCCTTGATCCTAGAAAGATTTCATTTCTAGACATCCCAATTATTCCCTTGCCCACGGCCAACCCATCTGTTCCACTAGTGGTATGTTTCTCTTTCATTTATTACATGGTGTTCACTTCCCCCACATTAATTTCCACTTTTAGAGCAACCTATGTATGCACAAAATAACTGAACTCGGGACCCAAAGGGGGACAATCATATTTCCACAATGAAAAATATATTTTAAAAGACATTTCAATTTCACTCACATTCACACAAAAGAAAGTTTACATGCTCACCAGGTTTTGCAAAAGGGTCAACTTTTGTCACAACATGGGTCCTAATTTTTGGTTTTGAAAATCTGGTCAGTGTAAATCTAATTCCTCTATATATGCAGAACATTCATTGTCAATTATTTGTAAAATCTCTGTCTTTTCCATCTATACCCCCACAGCACTCAGGAGGGAGTAAGCACCCAATAAACACTTATTTTAATTATTAATTTAAATTTAATGTAATTTTAAGTTAATTTTAAATTTAAATGTTAAATTTAAAACTAGTTAAAGGACTAGAGGAGAAATGTCAATCCATTATTGGCATCCATAATCTTTGAGTTGAGATCAGCATGAGCCAGGGTTTTTTCATAGGATCCCCAGAAGACCAATGTAATTTTTTATAACAGACAGTATATAAAAACAAATGCAAACACATAGAGACACAGAAAAACACATATCAGACGTGCTCTGAAGCAACTGTCACAACTCCCACTCAGCCTGATGAGTCAAACCCCAGAGTTCAGAAACAATACCCTTTTGTGGCTCTAGGAAAAGCTTGGATGTGTTTGGGGGATGTTCATTGATGCTATGGGTTGGTGACCGCATTTCAGTGCTCCCCAATATCAGTCACCAATGATTAGTCCACAAATTTAATTTAATCAAATAGCTTTTACAATAGTACATTTACTAAAAAAAATAACACAATAGCAGTATTCCCCTTATCTGGGGAATACTTTCCTGCAAATATATACAGATTCCCAAGGAAGGTGAGTTCAAGCTTATAGAGTGCATGTGGCAAAGGGGTAACTCACAGTGTGCTTTTCAGTCCTTCACAGAGACCTTAAGAAGTTCCTCTTTAACAAGATGTCCCTTCTTTGCTGGGTCTGTATCTAGTCTCTCCTTGGCTACCCACTCAGGCACTGCCACAGGACACTGACAAGAAGATATGAAGTTCAGAATTCTCCCAAGCCTTTTAAACATCACAAGGATCTCTTCCAACAAAATTGGGGTGGAAAGAAGACTTAGGTCAAGTTCAAAGCTTAGACATCTCCTCCCTTTCTCCCTGAAAGTAGTTCCTTCTAAAGGCTTTTATCGGATTCTCACACTTGCTCCAATCTCTGGAATGACTTGTCATTTCTTAATTAACTTGTTATTTGATAGATAATGACTGAGGCAGGACCATGTTTCCTCAGGCAATTCAAATATTTTTCCTTTGCAACATCACCCAGCTCTAAATACATTTCAAAAGTAGGCTAGAACCTATGATTAATTGATTGAAACTAAAGATCAATTGATATTTTTCTCACTTTATCAACCTAACAGATATCTTATCATTTGCTTTAAGTATAGTTGGGTGACTTGATTGATTTACTCAATTAACACCCCACGCCTACACATATCTATCCAGAGCATGCACACATGGCCATGTATATGCCAGCGATTTTCTGATTCTGAACACCAGTAGAAATCCCATTCAAATCCACATCAGTCAATTGTCTCATTGCCCCAGGGCACTAGGTACCTGGTCATTGACTGAGCACATCACTTGGAGATGCTTCGTAGTGCAATTAATTGTTCAACAATTCCAGATATAATGTTTACACACCAGACAATTCCCCTCCCTTCCTGCCCCAGAAAGGAGCCTCCTCTAACTCTTTCAAACATCCAAGTAGCTAGGTAGCCCAGTGGATAGAAGACTGGGTTTGAAGTGAGGAACTTCCTCAGACACTTACTAGCTTTTTGACCCTGGGAAAGTTACTTGACCTCTGTTTGCCTGTTTTCTCATCTGTAAAATGAGGGGATAATAGCACTTACCTTGTACAGTTGTTGTGTGTATCAAATGAGATAATATTTATAAAGTGCTTCTCACAGAGTAGGTACTACTCAGTAGGCACTACTACATATGTTAGCTGTTATTATTACTACTTAGCTGCAGAGGTGAAGGAGATCTGGGAGGCCATTTGAGAGACAAAAGAAAAACACAATAAAATAAATGGGAATATATCTATGTAGAAGAAATTCTGCTCATTTCTTTCACAAAAGGATGAGATTTAACTTCTTTGGGACTTAGTTTCTTCATCTATAAAAAAGAGAATTTGCCTCTAAGATTCCTTTCATCCAGATATTATGATTTCATATTTAAAAAAATTCTGTTTACAAAATATTCTGTTGAAAATTCTGTATCTTTCAAAGGGGAAAGGCCATCATGCCAATGATAACATATCAGTGGGATCTCATTCCAATGAAATTATTTTCTGTGAGTCTCTGGGAATTGGAGTCAATAGCATGTGAATTCCATTAACTGGAGAGGTGTTACAAATCCCAGTGAGGACAGAAATATAGCATAAAAAAAATCCTGAGATGTTAGTACTATTGGTAAAAGACAAAATGAACTGTTACTTGGAATTAGAACAATTCAGCAAGGGAAAATTGATCTGAACCAAATGTGAGAAGAACATAGAAATCAGGGAGGAGATCCAATTTGGAATAAATCTCTCATGAAATGTGGCAGTGTAAAAACCTCTACTTCAGAATGGGAATGTTATTGATGTTTATGTTTAGAATTTATGGAGTTCCCACACTGAGTGGGATGGCATTTGAAACAAGAACATCACATGCTCCCTGTTCTCTTGATTTAATCTCAGGCCCTCATAGAGAGTCAAAGAATCTTTGAGTTCCAAGGGAATCCATTCAGCAGCATCTTTGAGACATGGTCATCCAGTTTCTGCTGAAATACTTCCAGTGAAGGGCAGATGGTGGCACAGGGTATAGAGTACTGGGCCTGGGATCAGGAACACCTGAGTTCAAACCTTGCCTTATATAGTTACTAGCCTTGTAGTTCTGGTCAAGTCACTTAACCTCTGTTTTCTCATTTCTAAAAATTAGGATAAAAACTCCTAACTCTTGGAGTTATTGTAAGGATTAAATGAAATAATATTTATGAAGCATTTTGTGACATTAAAGTGATATATAAATACAAGCTATCATCGTTAATAAGCCCATCACTTTAAGACATCTCTAATGATTATAAAGGTTTATTCTCTCCCATCTTAAATTGAGAGAAAATTGGTCTCCTTCTAGATTCCACTTATTCCAGTTCTGTCCTCTGGGGGCAACCAAAAGTGTTATATTCTTATTCCATATGATGACATTTCAAATTTCCAAGACAACCTCCTATCACCTCAAAGTCTGCTTCTTTCCATGCTAAAATATCTCTGGGTAGGCCTCACTGATCTTCATGTGACCTATAAAAAACAGATACAGGTAGTTTATATTTAACAAAAATGGGAAATGCAATAGAATGAGCTGTCACTCCCTGGTAGTTACTTCTTGGTGCCTCTTCTATATAGTGTCAAATTGAGGAGTGTGCTAAACATTTCCTCTCTCCCCTTCCACTAGTGCATTATTCCTTATGTGACATGAATTTTAGACACCTCATCCTCTTGGCACATTTGTCAATTTCCTTCTTAAAAGTGTGATCCCCAAACTGGACAGCAGGCTTCAAACATTATCTGACCAGCATAGATCATAGTGCAACTGGTTTTCCATGTTGCTGCAATAATTCTTCCGTGCTCATCTCCTGTTTGACATGTGTCTCCATAACACTATGTGTTTTCATAACCCTTCTAAGTGACCAGGAACCTGGGTCTTACGCATAAGCAAGGAAAGGTAACAGGGCAAGAAACATTTATAAAGTGCTCACTCTGTTCCAGGAACTGTAGTATGTGCTATGATTGCAAATATAAGACAAAAGAAAGTTGGAAATTGGTGAGATTAGAAGTTGGGGGTAGGGAGAATAACTGATAATCAGAAGCAGACTGGCCAGCTTGGTCCTATCCCCAAAATAAAGAACCATAAGAAACAAATAAGCACCTCTGAGTGTTTAGGATGGAAGTGGAGAAAGGGATTTCTCCAATTCTTCACCAAGTGTGTTATTTCCACCCATCTGAATGGCACCAAGAGAATAAAATTCATTCATAGTGATTTCTTTGGGGAAGATTTTCTTTTATTACCATTTTCCCTTAAGGTTTTTCTTCCCTCTACTTTTCTTATTCAGTAGCTGGTTGTGGTCAGTAAGAGAAAGGATGGGTGTTAGAGAGAACCATTGGGAGAAACAGGTGTCCCTAACCAACTATTTTTAATATGCAAATATGCTTATATCACTCCATTTCCAGACACATCCTTGCCCCTTCCATTCCCTACTGAACCATGGCTTGGTGGGGGGGAGGGGGAAGAAAGGAATTAAAAATAAAGAGAAAAAACAGTCCAGCAAAACTACCTCACCTCTCATGCACCAGCTAAATCTAACAAAATATAGAATGTTCTATAGTGTTACATATTTCTCGTGTCTGGAAAAGGAAGGAGGTGAATTTTTTCATATCTCCTTTGGGATAAGGTTTGGAAATTATAATTACAAAGTGTGCATAAACCTATTTATTTTTTGAGTAGGCATCTACACTGACCTGTTTCATGATTGTATGAGGAAGTGGCATGACAACAGAAAATTCATGAATGGACCAATGAAAATTTCTTGGATACAGCAGTAGAAATAATTCCACATGACAGATTCTTTGAAAATGTGTTCATGTATATATGTATATCTATATGCATTATAAACACATTGTGTTTATATGTGTAAGCATAAGCTTATGTATTACACATATTTGCACATTATACACACATGCATGAATAAGAGGAAAATAGCACCCAAGAAAAGTAAATGTCTTGTCCAAGGTCACATACATTATAAGTATCCAGGACTGGAAGTCAAATCCTGTGACTCCTAAGTTGGTGCTCTTTCTGCTGAACCAGCCTGACTCCCTAATGGAAACTATGTTACCTTTGAATTTTGGATATGTAATCCTAAATTCTACCTTCACTATATTTCTCTTAGTTCACTGAATCTTTCTTAAGTATGTGTTGGAGACCTTGCAGAACCTACAGATACAAACATTTTCTATCCTTAAGGAGTTTTCATCCTATGGGGGAGGGGAGAGTAACTGTATATAAAGAAGTAAATATAAAAAGGATAGAAAATTAATAAATAGAAATTATTTTTAGAAGGGGAGCAATCACAGCTAGAGGAAAAGACGCTCTTAGGAGATGTCACTTGAGTTTTCATAAAGAGTTGTTAAAACTATTACATATTCATCTGGACAAAGAATTAGTTAATATAACTTGGGAACTGGTAAGTAGCCCCAGGTACTCTTGGGGTCACAGAGTTGAGATCCTTGGTAAAGAAGAGGAATGACTGTTGAGGGAGATGCTCTCTCCACTGGTGTGATAGGCAGGGTTAGGTTAGAAGGATCACCAAAGCTGAAAGTCATCTGAATACATGCCAGTGTATTCTTCAAATGATTTACATATATGCTTTTGCTCATCTATGATCTTCGAAAACTGGGGAAAATGTTCATCTGAAATTTCTTTTCAAAGAAGTGTTTTGAAAAAAAAGATAGTTGTTTTTCCCCAAAATTCTTGGATTTTTTTTCCACATATGCCATATAGACTTAGTTTTACCTTGTGAAGAAATATTCAAATCATTTTGATTTGACATGATATCACACAGAAATGCAGCATTCCTATAGAAATCTTCATCCAATAATTCACACTGCTGATTCTGTTCTTCACAAAATTTAATTATCTGTTTCTGCAGAGATAAAATTTTGGCTAATATCTGTCCCTGTGATAGTCAACACTATTTGGAATGATACAGCAAATCCATGCTGAATACCTTATCGTTCAACTTTAATATGTTACAAAACTGACGATGCCAATGTTGCACGTGCAAAAATATAGTTAACAATACTTATGACATTGCAAAGTGTCAGTTAAAATAGCTTTAGCAAAGAGATTTTGCTGATGCAAGATACAAAGAAAAGAAACGAGAGCACCCGAATGTTATTACTTTTTTTTGTCTGTGCAATAGACCCTTCATATTTTCTTGTCATGGAAGGTGCCCCATTTATACATACTCATTAAATTTACCAAATTCAGTTCAACTTCATGACATTTATCTTGAAAGCTGTTGAAGATACCTATTCCCCATATTCTGTTTACAAGAGTGCCTAAAGCGAGTAACTCTTTGGAACAAAGAAAATCTTCCGTTATGACCCAAATGAAGTATAAAACCTGCACCAGTATAGCAGTTGATTCATCCAAAGCAATTGAATAATACACCATTGTTAAAAGTTATTAACAGACTAGCATACTCAGTCCCCACATACTCTCGACAACCAGTTTTGTGGGGTCATGGTTCCATGTAGGCGAGGGAAGTTAGAAATAAATAATGATAAATAATAATGTGCTGGTCAACCTGGGAAGTTTATTTTGTTGAAAATTATTTTATTCTTTGGTACTTTGAATATGCTTTTTTAAAGAAATAATATAAAATATGAGAGACAGACAAAGTGTATTAATAAAAATAAAAGGATTTGTTCTGTAAAATTTGGATTCTGTCAAAAGGCTATACTTAAGGACTTAGAAGGCCTCATGTTGCCTTAAGGTCACAGGTCATCCACTCCTGATCTAATGATTATCGATTAGTTGAGTATTCACTTCTTGGTCATTCCTTCTCTTTTGCCTAGCCATGAGCAAAAAACAAGAAAACAGTCACCCAAGCTTGCTTACACATAGGGAGATACAGTACCTATAACTGGTGGTGTCTAAGGACCCTTTTAGGCCAACCAGTAAGTAACTGCACTCTCCAGCCCAAGTAATAAGCACTTATTTTTCTCTCCATTGCCTTCTATTCCAGATCATCAAGAAGAGCAACTTACACTGATCGGAGGAGCCAATATGTAATTATAAGTCCTGATAGACTCAAGGAATAGGATGGATTTAACCTATGCTATTAATTTTTCATGCTCTATGAATATGTCAAGTTGTTGGGAAAGAAGCAAGATTATATTAGCAGAGTCCTACCAAGAAGACAAGTATATCACTGTTGGAGAATTAAGTAAAAGACTTGCCTTGGAATCTCTGGGTCACTTCATATAGTATAGTGTTAACCCTAGGGAATGAACCTTTTGTCAGTTCACTCTTCTATGCTTTCATTCATTCACATCTGGGATTCCACCTTTGCCCTCCAACATCCTGGTCCAAATGCACACACTTTTGCCTTTTCATCTTTTCTCCTTGAGATACATCATTTGGCGCATACCATTTCAAGGACATTATTACTTTCTGCAGATCACTTCAGGCACATTTTTTCTCCAGAGAACCTCAGGGATCAACAGAAGGACTAGAAACCCCAGGCACCTTAGCATATCCTATGCAGAGACATACCGCAGAGTTGAATTTCTGGCAGAGGTTTTAGGCAATAAATATGAGGAATACCAGAGGGCCAGCAAGAGGGGTGGTAGAGTGAAGAAGGTAGAGTTGTTGGTAAATCTCTTGATCTATGTTGACATGGTAACCATAAACACCTGTTATTACAACAGTAAAGAGTGCATTGCCTTGTACTTAGTGGATGTTCAATAAGTATACGCTGACTGATCTTCCAAAACCACAGATTTGACCATGTCACCCTCGCTAACACTCAAAATTTTTCAAAGGAACCCTATTAATGTGACTCCCTCCTACCTCCTTTCCAGCATTATTCACAATACTCTTCCACATGCACTCTCTTTTCCATTCAAAGGGCCCTGCTAGTTTTTCTCCATTGATGAGTTATATTTCTTGCCTCTGGGCCAAAGCCATGCTGCAGTCTAGAGCTCACTCTTTCCTCACCTCTAGCTCATAAATTCTCTTGTTGATGTTCAGTTATTTCAGTCATGTCTGACTCTTTGCGACCCCATTTGGGATTTTCTTTGCAAAGACACCAGAGTGGTCTGCCATTTCATTCTCCAGTTCATTTTACACATGAAGAACTGAGGCATACAGGGTCACACAGATAATGACTGAGGCCAGATTTGAACTCACGTTGTCCTAACTCCAGACCCAGAGCACTATCCACTGTGCAACCTAATTGCCCTGCAGAATCCCTAGTTTCCTTCAAAGTCCAAATTAGGTGGAATATCCTACATGAGCCCTTTTCTGATCCCTCCCCGCGTTATTAGATCTTTGCTTCTCTTGAAATTATCATTTGCTATTTTATATTTTGTATTTATTTACTTCAGGGCGCGTCTCATGCTCCCTGCCCCTAGTTCTTCGAGGGCAGGAATTGTTTCCTTTTAGTTTTTATACCCCCAGCACCTTCTACAGAGTCTTGCACATATTAAGTGCTTAATAAATGTTTTTAATTGAATTAAATAGCACAGTGCCTTAATAAAATATTCTCATTTTACTCAGAAGTGACTGTAAAATCCCCATGGAAATTGTGTTTTGAGGGGAGCTAATAATGCTGATCACCCCTCCCATGGTTTTGGCTAAGTGATGACAACCTTCCTGTATTCCGAATCCCATTTTTTAAACTTTCTTTATTGCTTCTTAAGTTCTAATTTTTTTTTTTTTAAAGCAATTGGGGTTAAGTAACTTGCTCAAGGTTACACGGCTAGTCATTATTTATGCGTGGGTGCTCATTTTCTGAGTCCGGATCTGATCTCGGGTCATCCCAACTCCAAGGCCGGCGCTCTTACTCACTGTGCCACTTAGCCGCCCCTTTAGGGCAATTGGGGTTAAGTAACTTGCCCAAGGTTACACGGCTAGGTTTTTGTTTGTGTGGATTAAGTGTCTGAGGCCGGCTCCTAACTCAGGTCCTTCTGATTCCAGGGCCGGCGCTCTATTCACTGCACCACCTAGCCACCCCTGTTCTAATTCTTTCATTACCCTTTTTCCTGATTCTATTTGTGACTTAGCAGCTAACAGGATTTCACTTCATCCTATCAAAGCTTTCCACTTTGGAATTGAAGGCATGAAAGTTTTGAATCACCTTCCTTCCCCCACCAAAAAAAAAAAAAACAAAACAACCCAATCAACAGTGGGAATCTGAAATGGGAATTATTTTAGGACTCCAGTGACATCACTCATGAAAGTGACAACAGCACACCATCTCAGCTCTGATTTATTGTTAATTGCTGTCATATTCCACCAATAAGAGCTGAAGAAAAATGTTAAGCAAAGCCAGGGAGCTGGTTTTATAAGCTATCATGGTTATCACTCTTTCAATGTTTTGAAGTCATTGGAGGGAATGAAACATCTGTTTCTAGGCATAGTAGTGGAATGTCATTTGCCAGGATTACCCTAATTTCCTTATCCATGAGAACCACTCAATTGAAAGAATGCATCAAACCAGAAATATATGGACATTCCATTTGCTGGGTAATGTGACATTCCTTTAGAAAATTTTCAAATCAAAGTTAACTTAGTAATACTCAAGCTTTCTTGTCTGGAAAAATCTACTAAAATTTAAGTTTAAAAGTATAGCACTGAGACAGTTATGCCACATTTTGAATATATTATATATAGTCACATTATGTCACCTTTAAATATATCAGAATGGTCAAAAGATTTTACAGTTAAAGAAAAAAAATCTGTTACAAGGGATCTTACTATTTCCATAATACATGACAAAGTAACTGCTCCTTCACAGAACTGATTATTCCAGTATTTGCTTGAAGATATCAAATGAGGGAGAACTCATTAGCTCCCTGGCAGTTCCATTCCACATTTAGACACCTTTAATATGGAATTTTACACATATCAAACCTAAATTTGTCTCTTTGCAACTTCTAAGCCCTCTTGGTTCTGTCATCTTTGTTAAAACTGAACAAGTCTAATCCATCTTCCATATAACCTTTGAAGTACTAGAAGAAAGCTATTATACATGACCTAAATCTTCTCTTTACTGGGTAAACATCTTCCATTTCTTCAACCAATTCTTATATGGCTTCATCTTGAGACTATTCACCATCCTGGTTTTCCCTTTCTGCGTTTCTCTAGCTTCTCAATTTCCTTTTTAAAATATGTCTCCCAGTACTGAACACAGTATCCCATATTTGGTATGAACAGGATATAATGATGAATTATTTCATCCTTATTCCTGTAAGTAGCAACACTTACTGCAGTCCACAGTGGACTTAGTTTCTTTGGTTACCCCAAAGAGTCCTTAACCCCATTGCTTTTGCCTTGACTAACTTCTGAATATCTACTTACCTCTTTTTTTTTTTTTTTTTGCTTTTTGGAGGGCAATTGGGGTTAAGTAACTTGCCCAAGGTCACACGGCTAGGTTCTTTGTTTGTGTTTGCGTTAAGTGCCTGAGGCCAGATCTGAACTCAGGTACTTCTGACTCTAGGGCCAACGCTCTACTCACTACGCCACCTAGCCGCCCCATATCTACTTACCTCTTAATCTCAGTTGGAGTTACTGAATTTCTTGGGTCATCCTAGCCCCTGATCTTAATTGACTCCCTGGGTTCAGATAACCATTGTACCCAACCACTGATTTCTTGCTCTCTTCTCCCAGCACTCCCTTCATCCCTTAGTTCCAGTTCCAGCATGAACTTTCTTCTTCCCTTTCTTGCCTAAGCAACTATATGCCCTAGGACAAAAAATATTTTAAATAAATAGAATATAAACAAAAGCTTATGCCCTAAGCATTATTCATAGGGTCCAAGAACTCATATAAATTTGGAAATAATGTCCAGGGAAAAGCAATTATATGCAAATATAGGTATAATATAAAAGAAGACCCTGCAGTCTCAGACTAAGTGACCCCTAACCTTTCTACACTTCCTAGGCCTATTTTGACTTGTGAGTGTCTCTTGGTTGGAAGCAACTGCTTCTCTTTTTGTTCCCTGAAAAGAGCAGCATCTTCAGCCCCTAATCACCCTCTATTGACTTGGGATTGACCCATTTGCTTACTGGTCCAACCTAGTTTTCTCTCAGCCAATCAGGAATCCTCCAAATAGAAAGAAGGGTTTTTGGATGTTCCTCCGTACGTCTATACAGTCAAGGACTATATAACTTGAGGAACTTTCTCACCCATGAGCAAATAAATAATTAGGGACATGTAAGAGTGTCACTGCAAAAATAAGATATAGTGCCACTCCAAAAGCCTAAACAGAAATCCATCACAGGAAACATCACTCAAATTTAAATATAATTTAAGGACGCAGTTTTCATGAAAGTGATGAGAGAAGCTAAGCATTTATCTGAAAATCCCCTTTTGGTGATTAGTTTGATTCAGAGGCTGGTAAGGAAACTGGAATTTTTAAAGAAACCCCACAAAGTACAGAAAGATTACTAAGCCCAATTTCAGTAATATAACTTTTTTAGTCCACATTCTCCACCAGAGTAATAATCCATATTGAAATGGGCTGAAGCCTTTGCCCAGAATCTCTGGGACTCAAACCCCACCAGATTGCCTAATGGAAAATTATTGTACTTACCCCCATAGATGGAACAAAAAATAACCTCTACTCTCTTCCTTGAAATGCATAAGCACGAACAAAGACAAATTTTTTTTTCCCTCCAGAGAGGAGTAGAAATCTCTAGGCTCTCACTATTTGAGTGTCCAGGTCTCTTACTTACCCTTACAGGTCTGAGGGTCCCAAACCCACTTGCTGTTTTCATAGAATGCCAGTGGGGGTCCCTGAGGTCTCTCTTCCCACAGTTCCTGGTGTCCCTGCTCTGTTTGCCCTGCAGGTTCTTGACAATTCCTCCCTCAGTGAACTAGCCACAAGCCCACGGGCAGTTTGAAACCCCCAATGCTATTCCCTTAGCACTTCTCAGCTGTCAAGAGGATTTTAGGTCAAAAAAGCAGTTTTTGGAGATTTTCCACTATACCCTTAGACACTTGTTTTGTTCTTGTTGTTTGTTTGCTTGCTTTTGGACTCAGGGCACAAAGGGACCATGTAGTATGGCAGTTAGTATCACACTCTCACAACTGTAGCTTCTTAGCTTTCTGCTGAGTCCTGGGTTAAGGAATACCTAGCTCCTTGGCTCAGAGGGGTATAACACACTTCCTAAGGCACTTGCTTGATGCCACAGGGGATTCAGGGGGCTGATGCCAAGGCATGATCAGTCATTGAATCAGAAGGTGAAGAGATTGGTGACACCACACTACAACATAGAGCCAATCCTGAGATTGTCTGGAATACTCCACTTGCCATTCTCCACCAACAGTCCTTTCCTTTACCTCCTCTCTTCCCTATGTAAGTTCCCAATTTCTCCTCTTCTGAAGATGCCATGTAACACTTAGAGCAGCAGCACTGTAAGAGCCACTGGGAAAGTGCCCCCCTCCCCAACATACCTTCCCTGTATCCCATATCACCTCCTGGCTGTGCATTATTATGTGTACTTCTTGAAATATGGCTACTATGCTGGGGCCCTGACCATTAAGTAAAAAAACCCTATCTCCTCACCCCACCCCTTTATTTTTGAGTGGCACAGTGAGTGGTCCTTGATAATCAGGTATGGATAAGATCTTCCAACTGCAGGTTGTATAACACTATCTTTCCCCACCCCCCCCACACCTCTTCTAAATGTCCTTATTAATACCAAGGGCACCACCATCCACCATTCTTCCAGTCACCCAAGTTTACCACTTTGATGGCATCTTTAACTACTCATTCTTATGCACCTCATGAATCCAACCAGTTGTTAAATATTATCTTTTCTACCCCCACATCTTTCCCAGCTGTCTCTTTATCTCTACCCCCACATCTACCACATTACTCCAGAAGATCATCACCTTTTTTCCAGCTGGATGGACTATTGTAGTAGCATCCAAACTGGTTTCCTTGTCTTAGCCTTCCCATCTTCAACCCATCACCTACCTGTCAACCAAAAAGATTTTCCTGAAGCTCAGGTCTAACTATGTCATTCCCCTACTCAATAACCTCCAGTGACTCCCTATGGAATTGGGATCAAATACAATGTTTTCTTATTTCATTTTTATTTCTATTTTGTGTTTTATATATAATTATTTACAAAGTAATATCTATCTATCTATCTATCCATCTATCTATCTATATATATTTAAAGCAATTGGGGTTAAGTAACTTGCTCAAGGTTACACGGCTAGTCATTATTTATGTGTGGGTGCTCATTTTCTGAGGCCGGATTTGATCTTGGGTCATCCCAACTCCGAGGCCGGCGCTCTTACTCACTGCGCCACCTAGCCGCCCCTTTAGGGCAATTGGGGTTAAGTAACTTGCCCAAGGTTACACGGCTAGGTTTTTGTTTGTGTGGATTAAGTGTCTGAGGCCGGATCCGAACTCAGGTCCTTCTGACTCCAGGGCCGGTGCTCTATTCACTGCGCCACCTAGCCACCCCAATATCTATATATTTTTAAAATTACAAAAAAGTGAAGATAAACATATTATGTAAAGCGTGTTCTTTTTTTCGAATTTATATTGGTGTCTAATTAAAAATGTTTGGAGACAACTGACCTTGAGCTATGATATACAATCCATTTTTTTTTTTATCACATACCAAATCCTTACCAGTAAAACAACATTTGAGCCGTCAGATACATCAATTATTTGATTCCTAATTTACAAAGTTAAAGGGTTGGCCTGGATGACCTCTAAGGTTCCTTCTGGCTCTGTCCACGATCCTATGACTTTGATTTGAATCATAACTTTGACACAAGTCATATATCCTGAAAAGGACACTCACATCGATAGGCTGTTTCCTTATCTGTCATAATGGGATAATAGTATTCATGCTACCTACTTCAAAGAAGAAAAAAGCTTTTTTATCATAAAGTCCCTTATTAATATCATTACTACTTATGATAATACATATCACGAATGTAGAGGTTATTATGCCTGCTGTAGTAAGAACTTAGCTATGTAAGTAAGAACTTACATGTGGTAAGCAGGGCACACTTAGAGACATCCAAAGATAAAATTGGGAAATAATCTATATGTTTTCTAGTGCTCACCCTCTATACTTTCCAAAACCATTCCACCTTCTCTGTCTCACCCTCCTCCTGGACGGCACCAGCCCAGATTCTCAAAACATTTTCAGTTCTCTGTTGGCAAGGTCCCCTACTGATATTCTCTACCTGGGTCTGTCCTTACCACTATTAACATGTACTCAAAACCAAAGATTTTTAAGGGTTCAAGAATTTATGGACAGATCTCAGAGGGTTCATGAACTTGGTTTAGAAGAAAAAAATACATCTTTATTTTCACTAACCTCTAAGTAAAGTTTTTCACTTCCTTCAGTGATGAATGGAGGCAAACAAACCACACAAGAAACAGCATCAGCACACATCTGGTTAGGAAGTAATTGTCCTTTAAGTGATTCAACAAGCTCTGGCAAGTAGGATTTGTTTTTTCCACTGAAAAACATGCTGTGGTTCCATAGAATGAAAAAGACCAATGAACAAAATACAAGCATTTTTCTTGTTTTGGTCCCTTAAAAATGTGTAATGCCCTTAGAAAATATAGTAAATTTGGTCTCAGTTTTTCAGAATGAGAATGGGTAAATTTATGTAGTGCCTTTATATACTCTTACTAATGAAGAAAATGCTCAAAGATGAAATTACATTTGGATGTCAAACACTTCTATAGAGTCACAGAGTAAGAAGGGAGGCATTATCTGCCCTGTGTTCCACTTTGAGAAAAGACTATACTTAAATCCTTTGAGGCTATAAAGAATCTCTGCCTTACAAGTTTTCTCTGGTAAAAAAAAAAAAATTCGTAGCCGAGGAAATTCTGTTTAAAATATACCTGTAGGGGCTGCTAGGTGGCACAGTGAATAGAGCACCGGCCCTGGAGTCAAGAGGACCCGAGTTCAAATCCAGCCTCAGACACTTAACCCAAAAAAAATAGCCATGTGACCTTGGGCACATATGTGTGTGTGTGTGTGTGTGTGTGTGTGTGTGTGTGTATGTGTATACAGGAATTAATGGCTAATAGCCAAACTTCAGCCTCTATAACAGCCTGGATGGGGATAGGAAGTAGGAAGTCTTTTGGAGTAGGAAGACTTTTCTAGTCTTGTAAATCATCATCATCTATACCAGTATTTGCTAAGAACCATACAGTGGTTGCCATGAAGCATCAGGTTGTTCACCTACTATTTCCCTCCTTTCTTCCTCTTTAGCCTTGATACCTGCCATTTCCTTTGCTCCCAGGTAGGCATGTGGGTAAGGAGGCATTCAGGCAGGTAGTTAATTTGTCATGTGCCTGGACCACTTCCCAAGAAGGTCATTCTAAGGATTCCTGAGATAAAGACTCAAAGATATGTTGTAATACTAAGGGGACTAAAAGATCTACAGATACATAGAGTAAGTCAGATGAATTTAAAGCATATGTTTCCTATTAGTTCACAAGTAAACTATAAAAATATGTTCCTCCAAGAGCTGTTTGATGTCCCAAGAGCTTCTGAATGTTTTATAAGTCATTTCCCTCCATCTAAAAGGATGCTTAACTCACTGAGGAAAATTGAAACTTTGCATCTAGAAAAGGTGAGTGTACACCTTCAAATCCCTCTGATCCAACAAATCACTTTCCTCCCACTTACTTCATTAAATGAAATCGTTTGGTTTCAAAGAAAACTGGCTGGATTGGCTGTACAGTAGGTAGCACACCAGATTCAGGGGAATCAAGAGATGGGCAAATTTGGGATTTCAACAAAGGATTGTCTTTCACTGTTTATTTCACTTTTGAGGGTCTTCTCCCTCTCCCTGGTGCTTTCATCAAGACCCCACAAGACCCTCATCTTAAGTGAAATGTTTGGGGAAGTACTACTAGTGACTCAAGAAGCCACAGAATGATATGAATTATGATTGTATGTGTATAATTACCTCAAGCTGTGAGGAAAAAGAAAACAGAAGAAACCATTCACTCAAATATCTTTATTTCACAGATGAAGCAATGAATCATAGACTTATAGTGGGAAGGGACCTCCGATTCCATCTGAACTAACCCACTCAGTTTGCAGATGCTGAAACAGTTCCTTAGAAGTAAAGGAATTTCCCCAAGGACACACAGATAATAAATATAAGGGGGGGAATTTGAACTCATGTCTTCTGACTTGAAAGCCAGTTTGTTTTCCATTATATCATATCTGAGACCTGGAAAGGTAAAGGGATTTGATTTGCTTAGTAAGTAAAAAGTAAGTAAAATAAGTACTTTCACAAGTAAACTAATTTACTTTTTTTTTTGCTTTTTAGAGGGCAATTGGGGTTAAGTGACTTGCCCAAGGTCACACAGCTAGTTTTTGTGTTCAGTGTCTGAGGTCGGATTGGAACTCAGGTCTTCTTGACTCCAGAGCCGGTGCTCTATTCACTGTGACACCTAGTTGCCCCAATTAATTTACTTTTTACAGTAAGTAAAAAGCAGAGCCAGGATTGGATTTTATTCTGATTCCAAATTCAGTGCTCTTTCTGCTACACAAAATACGCCCTTCTTCCACATTGTCTGCATTTAAATAAGATATTATTATGCCCCAAAAGACTTCAAGATGTGAAAGAAAATATTCATGCAAATTGGCAACTGGGGGTGAGGAGAAACTTCTTGGAAGGAGTCAAGTGAGGCCTCCCCACCCCAATAAAGCCTTCTAACTATGCTGAGCCCTTCTCTACCTATTTTTCTGGCTGGTCTTTTGATGGGAATGCACCCATTAGGGCTGGATCTGTGAAATGTGTGTCCTGAACCTTAGGAAGGTCTCACATCAGTTGCATGGGGGATGGACTGGAGTAAGGAGAGGCTTGGAACAGGGTGATCCACCAGAAGGCCATTATAAATAGACCAGGTAGATAGATAGATAGATAGACCAGGCATGAGGTTATGATAGCCTGTGCCAAGGTGGTGGCAAAATCAGAGGATAAGAGGCATGTACAAGAAAAAGGATCAGAGAATGGTGAAATAAATTCTGGTATGTGCATGTAGTACAATAATTCAGTTCAGTAAGTTCAGTTCAGTAAGAAATGATAAGTATGAAGAATTTCATGAAATATGGTGAGACTTATATGAGTTGATGGAGACTTAAATAAGCAGAACCAGACCAATACACACAAGACTTATTATGATATAATTGAGAAAAACATTAAAGGAGAGAGAACTTTGAGTAACTATAATGACTAATCTTGAACTCTGAGCACAGATAATGAAAAGCATCTCTGCTGTGGACAGAGGAATGAGGGACTATGGGAGCAGAATATTATACATTGACAGATGTGGTTACTGTAACAGTGGGGGTTTTGGGGACTTCTTTTCTTTGTTAAGAGAGTTGGCTCATTTCTAGAGTATGATTGGTATGTCTAGAAATAACTTATAAAAAAACAAAAGGGACTAATAAACATTTGAAATGAAAACACTCTAAAAATAATTGCAGAAAATTAGTGCATTAAAAATACTTCCTGAAAAAAGTAGTTTTCAATTTCTTTCTAATCAAATAAAGATGTGTAATTATTTTTTCATAAAAATGTTATTATTAAAAGGTACCATTGCCAGAAAATCAAAGAGGATTGTAAAGTCCACATAATTTCCTTCTGTTTAGGGTGGGTATGAGTGTCTATTTGTGAGATAAAATGGGCTCTTATGCAGGTTCCTTTTTATTCTATGTTCATTTAAAATAGCAATGCTTAACAAACTGATCATTCTTTTATAGTTTTTTTTTTTTTTAAAGCAATTGGGGTTAAGTAACTTGCTCAAGGTTATATGGCTAGTCATTATTTATGTGTGGGTGCTCATTTTCTGAGGCCGGTTTCGATCTCAGGTCATCCCAACTCTGAGGCTGACGCTCTTACTCACTGCACCACCTAGCCGCCCCATTCTTTAATAGTTTTCATAATTACTAAACTTGTTTAAGAAAATATAATAGTCTGGCTTTCAATACTATTCTAAATTCACTACTGACCTCTGTCCCCTATTTAGACCTCTTAGGGAAAGTTGACTGATAGATTAGTGATGACAGTGCCTAAAGTCTTAGTCCCAGGACTTGAAGTGACCTCACTCTAGCACCAGACCAAGAAAACAGCTGCAACATTGGAACAGTAAAATTATACTTGAAAACACTGATCTCGGGGGCAGAGCCAAGATGTCGGAAAGGAAGCGGTAACCTCGCTGAGCTCCTCGGTCACTAAGTCTCAAAGGGTGAATCTGAGCAGATTCCAGAGTGACAGAGCCCACTGGAAGACAGAGCGTGGCAGAATCCAGCCCAGGAGGTTGCCCAGTGTGTCCGCACAGGTCGAGCACAGAGCGAGTGGGGTCTGCACAGCTCAGACCTAAGAGCAGGCAAGCAGACTAGACCAGAGAGAGGAAAAGCCCCAGCCTGCAGACTTACCGAGGACGAATCACAGTCATCTATCAGACAGATAGGATCATTGGAGCCAGGTAGGAGAGTCGGGCTCCCAGAGTAGAGAGTGCCTTCTCAGGCTGCATTCGGCCCCCAGCCTGGAAGTTTAGAAACTGCCTGCCTGTATAATACAGGGGCTGGAATGGCAAAGTAAATTCTAGCTGCTCAGATCCTCCCATCCCTTCTTCAAGAAGCAGAAAACCCAAAGATAAGTCTCCCACCCAGATTGAAATCCCAAGTTAATGGAAATAGCCTCAGGCTTGAGAATCTCCAAGAAGGGGTGTAACTGAGACATCCAGGAATCTGAAGAGAAGAGAGGGAGGGGTCGCAACAAGCCCTACCACACCTCACCAACAATAGCCTACTTACAGCCCAGGGGTATAGAGGCAGAAATCTGAAGTGGTCAGACTCATCCCCACCTACACATCTACATTCCTCACTGACTTTCCTGACTTAGCCATAAACTAGCCACCAAGAGGTATTCAAAGTCAAGGATCAGGCCCCTAACTCATAGCCTGAGACACTAAGAAACAGGAAGTCACAATAGGAAGGAAGGAAGCTGAAAAGGAGAAGGGGAAGGCAAGAAAGTCTATTCGAGCATACTATGCAGGGCAAGAACAACAAAACACACAGGACAATATAGACTCTCTGCCCACACCAGAGACCACAGAAGGAAACATGATCTGGTCTCAAGCCCAAATAGCATTCCTGGAGGAGCTTAAGAAAAATTTTAAAGACCAAATCAGGGAGGCAGTGACCAACTTGGAAAAAAAATACCTCCCTAAAAAAGGAACTTCAAAAACTAACTGAAGACCATAATTCGCTAAAAATTAGATACAATCAAACTGAAACTCAGAACTCTATGATGCAGCAGGAGTCAATCAAAAAAAAAAAAAAACGATTGAAAAATTGGAAGAAAATGTAAAATATCTCACTGGAAAAATAACTGACCTAGAGAACAGATCCAGGAGAGACAACTTAAGAATTATTGGTCTACCAGAAAGTCATGATGAAAAAAGCAGTCTAGACAACATCCTCCAAGAGATTGTCAAAGAAAACTGTCCTGAGGTCCTGGAATCAGAAGATAAAATAGCTATCGATAGAATTCACCTGACTCCTCCTGAAAGAGATCCCAAACTGAAAACTCCAAGAAATATAGTAGCCAAATTCCAGAATTACAAGATTAAAGAAAAAATTCTACAAGCAGCCAAAAAGAAACAATTCAAATATTGAGGAACTACAGTTAGGATCACACAGGACCTAGCAGCTTCTACATTAAAAGAGTGGAGGGGACGAGCCGCCGGGAGAGGCCGTCGGGGCGGCCGCCCTGGGCGGCCCCGCCCTGGGCGGCCCCGCGCCGGGGCCCGCGCCCTGCGCGCGTCCGCTGCCCCTGCCCATGCCCATGCCCGGGCCTGTGCCTGGCCCCTGCCCCGCCGATGCGGGCCCCGACGGCCGGGCCGTCTCCTACGTGGGGGCCCGGCCCGGCCCCCCGGGGCTGTTCGAGCGAGGGCCGGGGAGCAACGGCGGGGGCGGCCACGTAGGCGCCGCGGAGGTGGCCGCGGGAGCCGCAGGGGTGGGCGCCCGGGGCTTTGATGGCTGTTGCAAGCCTGGGCCCCGGCGGGCGCTGCCGCTGCCCATGCCTATGCCTCTGCCCGCTCCGCCACCGCCTCCGCCACCACCGCCGCCGCTCACGGCCTCCACCTCGGCCTCCCCTAGCCCACCCTATGCTGATTTCGGGCACCCTTCCAACATTTCCCCCGAGTGCGTGATGGGACCTGAATATCTGGAGAGAGAGCCGTCTAAAGTGTACCCTGGCTATGCCAACATGTACCACTACCGCCCATTCCCACTGGGCCTCGTCAGTCAGCCCAGCTACCGTGGCTCCTCTGCTGCCCCAGGGATCCCCCTCCAGAGGGGCTTCCGCCATGTCCCCAGCAACCATGGAGCGGGGACCTCCTCTTCTTTGCTAATGCAGGATACTAGTGGAGACTTCAGACAAGGCTACTACCCACCGCTGCCTCAGTTCATCCCTCCAGGCTTTCTGCCAGGGATCCACTATATCCCCCCTCCTCTCCCACTGAACGTTATGGCTGACGCCAAAGAATCAACTGCTACCCTGACTGATGTCTCAGACTCAGGGGTGATGTGTGAGCACAGCCAGCCGTCTCCCCAGGAGCCGGCCAACTGAGCACCCGGACGGGTCCTCAGGAGAGAGGGAGTTGGCCCTGCCACCTGGCTGCACCACCAGGGGGCAAAGGGACAGGTGCCAACAAAGAGTGCTGACGGTCACTAGTTAAATGTAATGTTAGAAGTCTCCTTGACTCTGGATAATTAACCTGGGAAAAATGGGGCCCAGGGATGGCCAGGCTGGGGATGGAAAAGAGAGAGGAGAGGTGTGTTCCCATTGAGGGGCAGGGGGGAAGGTGGTCTGACCCAGCTTGGGACTTCATTGGGCCAAGAATGAATTTAGTTTCCCCAGCAGAAGAGAGAAGGGGTGGACCGACCCCTAAGCTTCCCCAAAGATTAATTTGCCTCTTCACTTGGCCCACCTTTCCCTTTTAGAATTTTGTAAGGGACCAGATGTGGGCAATCCCCAGCTCCCAGGGATGGAGACTATTTCCCCCTCACCTTAGATATCCTAGTCACAGGCCAAAGACAAGAGTTGGGGGCAAGGTGGGAGAGATGCAGCATCATTGGTTGAAATAATCATCTAGGTGTAAGAGAGAGGGTCCTAACTCCCACCCCTACCCAACTACCCAACCTCAGGACAAGGCAATCCTGCTCAGTCACTGGGCTGAGATGCCCCGCTCCTCACAGGGAGCTAGTTGAGTCAGAGACAAAAATGTTTCTTGTTTAAGTCCGTTGTAAGGCACCATTTCTTCGGTTGAGATACTTAATTCTCTTCCATGTTGAGCTGTTTGCTGTTTTTATAGTGATTGCTAGGCGAGGAAGTTTGTTCCAGGGCACTGGTTTTGACCTCGACAAACAAAATGAAGCTGTATTCAAGCTTGTAACCTCAGCCTCCCTCCTGCTCTGGTGTGGGTGGACGGTTTACTGTTTCAATAAAAAAAAAAACACACACACACACACACACACACACACACAAAAAAAGAGTGGAGGGACTGGAATTTGATATTTCATAGGGCAAGAGAGCTAGGACTACAACCAAGGATTAACTACCCGGCAAAACTGAGCATAATCTTTCAGGCAAGGAGATGGACGTTTAATGAAGTAAGGGACTTCCAGACTTTCCTAATGAAAAAGCCAGAGCTCAATGGAAAATTTGATCTCCAATTACAAGACTCCAGAAGGACATAAAAAGGTAAACAAGGGTAACATAGACTCACACATGCAGAAGTGCACACACCCACACCCACAAACACACGCTCATTACTTGGGATGCAACAAGAGCAAAATGTTCACATCCCTATATGTGGAGCTGATAACTGTCAATATTCAAAATCTTTATGATTATCATGACCTTTAAAAGGGTTATACTTAGAGGGTGTGGGTATGAATGCACTAACATGGAGTCTAAAAAAAAAAAGACTATCAAGGGGATCAAAGGTACTGTAATGGGAAAAAGGAAAGGATGAGCTAGGAAAAGGTAAAATATGCCATCTGAAGAGGCATCAAAACACATTATAGAAGAGGGGAAAGAAAGAGGGAGAAGAACATCATTTAAACACTATTCTCACTGGTTCTGGTTCAAAGAAGGATCAAATTAATCAGTGAAGTTTAAGATTCTAACGTGAATAGACACATAAATTCATTAAATAGAGGAAAAGGAGGGAGGGAGAGGAGCACTGTTTGAAATTTACTCTCATTGGTTTGGAATCAAACGGGGAGTAATTTACTCTGATAAGTATAAAAATTTTTTGTGTCCTATAGATAGTGGGAGGGTAAGGGGGGGGTGAAAAGGAGGAGACTAAAGGGAGGGATTAGAAGGGAGGGAAATAGTAGTAAGGGGAGAGGGTAGGTTAAGAAGGGGGGTCACTGGGTGGGAACACTGAGGGAGGGGGCAGTCAAAAGGGAAAACTTCAAGGAGGGGAAGGGAGAAGGAAGAAACAAAAACATAAACAGGGGAGGGAATAGGATGGAGGGGAAGAGACAGATAGTCATCATTACTGTGAATGTGAATGGGATGAACTCTCCCATAAAACAGAGGTGGATAGCAGAATGGATTAAAAACCATAATCCTACAATATGCTGTCTTCAAGAAACACATTTGAAACAAAGGGATACCCACAGGGTAAAGGTAAAAGGTTGGAGTAAAATTTATTATGCCTCAGCTAAAGTAAAAAAGCAGGGGTAGCAATACTTATCTCAGATAAAGCAAAAGCAAAAATAGATCTAATTAAAAGAGACAAGGAAGGAAACTATATCCTACTAAAAGGCACCATTGAGAATGAAGCAATATCACTACTTAATATATATGCACCAAGTGGTACAGCAGCCAAATTCCTAGAGGAGAAGTTAAAGGAATTAGAGGAAGAAATAGATAGCAAAACTATACTAGTGGGGGACCTTAATCTCCCCCTCTCTGAACTCGATAAATTTAACCTCAAAATAAACAAGAAAGAGGTTAAGGAGGTGAATAGAATCTTAGAGAGACTAGATATGATGGATCTCTGGAGAAAACTGAATGGGGATAAAAAGGAATTTACTTTCTTTTCAGCAGTGCATGGTACATACTCAAAAATAGACCATGTACTAGGGCATAAAAATCTCACAGTCCAGTGCAGAAAGGCAGAAATCTTAAGTGGATCATTCTCAGATCATGATGCAAAAAAAATTATATGCAATAAAGGGCCAGGGAAAGATAGACTAAAAACTAATTGGAAATTAAACAATTTAATCCTAAAAAATTGGTGGGTCAACAAGAAATTATAGAAACAATCAATAATTTCATTCAAGAGAATGATAATAATGAGACAACATACCAAAATTTGTGGGATGCACTAAAGGCAGTTCTCAGGGGAAGTTTTATATCCCTGAGTGCATACTTAATTAAAGCAGAGAGAAGGGAGGTCAATGAATTGGACATGCAATTGAAAAAGCTAGAAAAAGAACAAATTGAAAATCCCCAATTTAGTACTAAATTAGAAATATTGAAAACCAAAGGAGAGATTAATAAAATTGAAATTAAGAAAACTATTGAATTAATAAATAAAACTAAGAGCTGGTTTTATGAAAAAATCAACAAAATTGATAGACCCTTAGTCAATATGATAAAAAAAAGAAAGAAGAAAACTAAATTATGAGTATCAAAAATAAAAAGGGTGAATCTACCTCCAATGAAGAGGAAATAAAAAAAATAATGAGGAATTATTTTTCCCAATTGTATGCACATAAATATGACAATCTTAGTGAAATGGATGAATATTTACAAAATCACAAGTTGCCCAGATTAACTGAAGAGGAATTGAATTACCTAAATAACCCCATCTCAGAAAAAGAAATCAAACAAGCCATCAATGAACTCCCTAGGAAAAAATCTCCAGGGCCAGATGGGTTCACTAGTGAATTCTATCAAACATTTAAAGAACAATTGATTCCAATACTCTACAAACTATTTGGGAAAATTAGTGAAGAAGGAGTCCTACCAAACTCTTTCTATGACACAAATATGGTACTGATTCCTAAATCAGGAAGAGATAAAACAGAGAAAGAAAATTATAGAACAATTTCCCTCATGAATTTAGACGCAAAAATTCTAAATAAAATATTAGCCAAAAGACTCCAACAACTTATCACAAAAATAATACACCCTGATCAGGTAGGATTCATTCCAGGAATGCAAGGATGGTTTAATATTAGGAAAACCATCAGTATAATCGAGCATATCAACAACAAAACTAGCAAAAACCACATGATCATCTCAATAGATGCAGAAAAGGCTTTTGACAAAGTACAACATCCATTCCTATTAAAAACACTAGAAAGTATAGGAATAAATGTAGCCTTCCTTAAAATAGTTGCTAGCATCTATTTAAAACCATCAGCAAGTATTATATGCAATGGGGATAAACTAGAAGCCTTTCCAATAAGATCAGGAGTGAAACAAGGGTGTCCACTATCACCCCTCTTATTCAATCTGGTACTAGAAACATTAGCAGTAGCAATTAGAGAAGAAAAAGAAATCAAAGGAATCAAATTAGGCAAAGAAGTGACCAAGCTGTCACTCTTTGCAGATGATATGATGATATACTTAGAGAATCCTAGAGAATCAAGTAAAAAACTACTTGAGACAATAAATAAATTTGGCAAAGTTGCAGGATATAAAATAAACCCACATAAATCCTCAGAATTCCTGTACATCTCTAATAAAACTCAACAGCAAGAGATAGAAAGAGAAATTCCATTTAAAGTCACTGTAGACATTATAAAATATTTGGGAATCTACTTGCCAAAACAAACCCAGAATCTATATGATCACAACTACAAAACACTTCTCACACAAATAAAAACAGATCTAAATAGTTGGAAAAATATCAATTGCTCGTGGCTGGGTCGAGCTAATATAATAAAAATGACAATTTTACCCAAACTAAACTATATATTTAGTGCCATACCAATCAATTTACCAAAAAACTACTTTGTAGAGCTAGACAAAATAATAACAAAATTTATCTGGAAAAACAAACGGTCTAGAATATCAAGGGAATTAATGAAAAGAAATGCTAGGGAAGGTGGACTAGCTATGCCAGATCTTAATCTGTATTATACAGCAGCAGTCATCAAAACTGCTTGGTACTGGCAGAGGTGTAGAGTAGTGGATCAATGGAATAGATTAGGCGCAGGAGACCCAGCAGTTAAGGAATATAGTAATCTATTGTTCGATAAACACAAAGACCCCAGTTTTTGGGATAAGAATGCACTATTTGACAAAAACTGCTGGGAAAACTGGAATACAGTATGGCAGAAAGTGGGTATAGATCACTATCTAACACCATATACCAAAATCAAGTCTAAATCGGTGCATGATCTAGGTGTAAAGGATGATACTGTAAGCAATTTGGGAAAGCAAGGAACAGTTTACCTGACAGATCTGTGGAGAGGGGAAGATTTTAAAACCAAACAAGAATTAGAGAGCATTATAAAATGCAAAAATGGATAATTTTGATTTCAATAAATTGAAAAGCTTCTGCAAAAACAAAGCCAATGTAACCAAGATCAAGAGGGAGGTGGGAAGTTGGGAAAGAATTTTTACAACTTGTGTCTCTGATAAAGGACTCATTTCTAAAATTTATAGAGAATTGAGCCAAATCTATATGAATACAAGTCATTCCCCAATTGAGAAATGGTCAAAGGATATGAATAGGAAGTTTTCAGAGAAAGAAATTAAAGATATCTATAAGCATATGAAGAAATGCTCTAAATCACTATTAATTAGAGAAATGCAAATCAAAACAACTCTGAGATACCACATCTCTCCAGTCAGATTGGCTAAGATGACAAAACAAGAAAGTGACAAATGCTGGAGAGGATGTGGACAAATTGGAACACTAATATATTGCTGGTGGAGTTGTGAACTTATCCAACCATTCTGGAGAACAATCTGGAATTATGCCCAAAGGATTATAAATAATTTCATACCCTTTGACCCAACAATACCACTTCTAGGGTTATATCCCAAAGAGATCATAGAAGTGGGAGGAAGACCCATATGTACAAAAATATTTTTAGCAGCCCTTTTTGTGGTTGCAAAGAATTGGAAACTAAAGGGGTGCCCATCAATTGGGGAATGGCTAAACAAGTTGTGGTATATGAATGTAATGGAATTTTATTGTGCTATAAGAAACGAGGAGATGACAGATTTCATAATTACCTGAAGAGACTTATACAAACTGATGCTGAGCGAGAAGAGTAGAATCAGAAGAAATTTGTATACAATCACAGACATACCATATCTGTGATGACCAACTATGACAGACTGGACTCTTCTCTGCAATGCAGTGATATAAGTTAATCCTGAATGACTCTAGAAAGTGAGAAATGCGCCATCCAGAGATATAACTAGAAAGAACTGAGCCTGAATCCTGATGGAAGCAAACTAAATGATCTTGTTCTTTTCATTGTTTGGTTTTATTTCTTCTTTACCATCTTTCATCCCACCTAGTACAATATACCTTTGTAATTGGAATAATGTCTAATATGAATGCATTTGCAGACCCTATACTGTACTATATGCTGTCGTGAGGGGAGGGGGAAGGGAAGTAAAGGAAATTTGAAAACCAAGGAACTATGGGATTGAATCTTGTTAACTGAAACTAAACTAATAAATTAATTAAAAAAAAAAAAAACACTGATCTCAGCCAAGATGGCAGAGAAAAGGCAGCAACTTGCCTGAGCTTTCCCCAAAGCCCCTCCAAACACCTTTAAATAATTCCATGAAACAATTCCTGAAGTGGCAGAATCCATAAAAGGATGGGGTGAAACAATTTTCCAGTGGATGACAACTTAGAAGGTCAGAAGGAAAGGTCTGTTGCACTGTGAGAGTGGAGCACAGCCCTGGCCCCAGCAAACCAGAAGCAAGCTTTGGGAGTCACTGAATCATCTGCAGCAGCAGCTCCTTCTGGAGCTCTCAGCCCACAGATGGCAAGAGGGTTAGGAACTGATCAGGAGATTGCAGGGGTCTTTTTGCTAGCACTGAGGCAGGACTTTGTTGCTTTGCCCATACTCTGATATGAGTCACTGTCCTAGGTGTCAGTGATAGGGAGAGGAGGAGCACAGGCATACAAGAGAGTGTAGCCACAATGGAGCAGGGACCCTTACCATAGGTCAGGGCATAAAAGAGTATGTATAGACTCATAGACCAGAGCACAGACCAGAAGACTAATAAACAAACCTCACCTTAGATCATACCACTTCAAAAAAGCTAAAGACTTACAGGTCCCTAGAAATATCTCTGAAAACAGCTGCACAAAATCCATGAAGCTAGGAACAGTGAATCTTCCACCTAGGTTGAAGATCCCCACTTTAACAAAGAATTTAAATTCAAGAAATAGACTGAAAAAATGAGCAAACAACAGAAAAAAATTCTGACGACGTAAAGTTACTATGGCCAATAAAAGAACAAAACACACTCAGAAAAAGATAACAAAGTCAAAGCTCCAATATCCAAAGCCTCCAAGAAAAGTATGAATTTGTCTCAGGCCATGAAAGAGCTCAAAAAGGATTTTGAAAATCAAGTAAGGCTCTCATCAGAACTGTCTCAAAGAGGGAAAAAAATACAAACTCAACTGGGTATAGAAATCTATGTTACCTTACAGGAAAGTGAGAGGGGAACAAGAAAAGGGGGGCAGTGATAAAAAGGAGGAAATATTGGGGTAGGGGCCATCAGAAACAAATACTTTTCAGGAGGTACAGAGTGAAAAGAGATAGAACAGAATAAACAGGGGGATAGGATGGAGGGAAATACAGTTAGAAATAAGAACTGTGAAAAAATTTTGAAGCAAGTTTTCTCTGATAAAGGCCTCATTTCTAAAACATGTAGAGAATTGAGTGTATAAAAAATGAAACTAGGGGCGGCTAGGTGGCGCAGTGAGTAGAGCTCTGGCCCTGGAGTCAGAAGGACCTGAGTTCGGATCTGGCCTCAGACACTTAACACACACAAACAAAAACCTAGCCGTGTGACCTTGGGCAAGTTACTTAATCCCAATTGCCCTCCAAAAAGCAAAAAAAAAAAAAAATGAAACTATAAAAATAAGAGTCATTCCCCAACTGATAAATTATCAAAAGGTATGTTCAGTTTTCAGATGAAGTAATAAAAGCTATCTATAGCCATGTGAAAAAAATACTCTAATTCATTATCGATGGGAGAAATGCAAATTAAAACAATTCTGAAGTATTACCTCATACCTATTAAATTCACTAATAGAACAGAAAAAATAAATGACAAATGTGGAGCAAATATGGGGAAAATACAACATTAATGAACCATTAGTGAAGTTGTGAACTGATTCAACCATTCTGTACAGCAAGTTGAAATTATGCCCAAAGGGCTACAAGACCATACATATCCTGTGACCTAGCAATACCACTCATAGATCTAGATCCCAAAAGAGATGAAAAAAGGGAAAGAACCTGGATATACAAAAAATATTTATAGTGGCTTTTTCTGGGGGCAAAGAATTAGAAATGGAATGGATGCCCATCAATTGGGAAATAGCTGAACAAGTTGTGGTATATGATTATCATAGAATACTACTGTACTATAAGAAATGATGAACAGGATGATCTCAGAAAAATCTGGAAAGCCTTGCATGGGCTGATAACAAAGTGAAATGTACTGTGTACAATGTAACGATATTGTAAGATGATTAGCTGTGAATGATTTCGTTATTCTCAGCAATTCAATGATACAAGTCAACTCTGAAAGACTTAACGGTGAAAAATGGTATCCATCCCCAGAGAAAGAACCGGTGGTATATGAATACAGATTGAAGCATATCTTTTATCACTTTCTTTACTTTTCTTGAGTTTATTTTGTCCATATTTTCTTTCACAACATGATTATTATGGAAATGTTCTGTGTGACTACACATATATAACCTATATCAAATTACTTGCCTTCTCAAAGGGGAATGGGGTAGGGAGGGAAGAAGAAAGAGAATTTGGAAGTCAAAATTTTAATAACGAATGTTAAAATTGTTTTACATGTAACTCGGGAAAAAATAAAATAGTAAATTTTAAAAATTACAATGAAAAATATCTGACAGTATATGTAATGTTCCATACTCATTGAACCCTACCTCTTCACAAGAGTGTGGGGAAGTGACTACTCATATCTTTTCTTGCAAGCCATGCAAGCTCCTTGTAATTTTGTAACATTTAATTTTTATTGTTTCATAGTTATTGTTCTTCCTATTTGCGTTGTTCTTATTATTGTATGGGGTCATATAATAGGTGTTTGATAAATACTTATTGAATTTTTAAAAAAAGAAAATCAAATAAGGGAGACAGAGAAAGAGTTGGGAAAAGAAATGAGAGTGATAAAGGAAAATCATGAAAAAAAAGAGTAAACAGCATGGTAAAGGTAAAAAGGTTTAAAAAATTGAAGAAAACAATGTCTTAAAGAACAGAATTGGTCATATGGTTAAAGAAGTACAAAGAGCCAATGAAGGGAAGAATGTCCTGAAAGGCGGAAATTGGTCAAATAGGAAAAAAAAGGCACAAAAATTCACTGAAGAAAAAAACTTCTTAAAAAGTAGAGTTGGGGCGGCTAGGTGGCGCAGTGAATAGAGCGCCGGCCCTGGAATCAGAAGGATCTGAGTTCGGAGCCGGCCTCCGACACTTAATCCACACAAACAAAAACCTAGCCGTGTAACCTTGGGCAAGTTACTTAACCCCAATTGCCCTAAGGGGCGGCTAGGTGGCGCAGTGAGTAAGAGCGCCGGCCTCGGAGTTTGGATGACCCGAGATCAGATCCGGCCTCAGAAAATGAGCACCCACGCATAAATCAAATGACTAGCCGTGTAACCTTGAGCAAGTTACTTAACCCCAATTGCTTTAAAAAAAAAAAAAAGTAGAGTTGGCCAAGTGGAAAGGGAGATACAAAACCTCACTGAAGAAAATTATTCCTTAAAGAGTGGAATTAAATATGTGGAAGCTAATGACTTTATGAGAAATCAAGAGACAATTAAAGAAAAAAAAGCAAAGGAAAAATTAAAAAAATAGAGAAGTGTGTCATTGGAAAGGCAGCTGACCTAGAAACTGGATCAAGGAGAGAAAATTTAAGAATTATTGGCTTACCTGAAAGCCAAGATCAGAACGTGAACATCATCTTTTAAGAGGTTATTAAGGAAAGCTGCCCTGATATTCTGGAACCAAGGAGTAAGATGGAGATTGAGGGAATCTACCAATCACTTTCTGGGATAGGAGGGGGTTGCAAAATGAAAATCCCCAAGAATATTATTGCCAAATTCTATAGCTCCCAGGTTGGGCAGAAGGTATTGCAAGCATCCAGAAAGGGGCTCCATTCAGTTATTGTGGAGCCAGTCAAGATAGTGTAGGATTTGTCGGCTTCTATATTGAAAGTTTCAAGAGCTTGAAATGTGCTGTTCCAGAGGGGAAAGGAGCTGAAATTGCAGCCAGGGATCATCTACACATTGAGGCTTGGTATAGTCCTTTGGGGAAAAAAGATGTATATTTGAGAAAGTAGAGAACTGTCAAGCATTCTTGATGGAGGGACCAGCACTGAATAGAAGATGAGACTTACAGATGCAAGACTTGAGAAGCACAGAGAAATAAACAAGAAAGGGAACTCATGGGTACTTAATGGGATAGGGCTGTTTGCATTCCTTCATGGGGAGATGATACTCCTGATTCATGGATTATTTTTCATTGTTGGGGGAGTTGGAATGAGCATACATAGACAGAGGGTACAGGTGTGAATTGAATATGAATGGATGATATAAAAGGTATAAAATAATTAAGTTAAGGGGAGGGGGAGAGGAGTGTGCTGGGAGAAAGGGGAGGGGAGAGGCAGAATGAAGTCAATTGTCTCACATGAAAGAGGCAGGAAAAGGTTTTTCTGATCGAAAGAAGGATGACTTAGTAGGAGTGAATGAGTGAACCTTGCTTTCATCAGAATTGGCTCTGGGATGGAATGACATATACACTTAGTTGGATATAGAAATATCTTACACTACAGGAAAGTGAGATGGGAGGGGAACAAAAGAAGGAGGAATGGTGGAAGGGAGGGAAGACTGGAGGAGGCAGTGGTCAGAAATGATGCACTCTTGAGGAGGGGAAGGGTGAAAGGAGAGAGAATAAAATAAACAAAGGAGAAATAGGATGGAGGAACTGTAACTGTAAAAAAATTTGAAGCAAATTTCTCTGATAAAGACTTCATTTCTCAAATGAGAACTGAGTGAAATTTATAAAAAAAATAAGAGCCATTCCCCAATTGATAAATTATCAAAAGATATGATTAGTTTTCAGATGAAGTAATAAAAGCTATCTATATCCATATGAAAAACTATCCAATTCACTATTGATTAGATAAATGCAAATTAAAACAACTCTGAAGTACTACTTCATACCTATTAGATTGACTAATGGGACAGAGAAGGAAAATGACACATGTTGGAAGTGATGTGGGAAGAATGAGATATTAATGCACTGCAGGTAGAATTGTGAACTGATTGAACCATTCTGTAGAGTACTTTGGGACTATGACCAAAGGGCTATAAAACCATGCATACCATTTGACCTAGCAATACTACTACTAGGTCTGTAAAAGAACAAAACAAAACAAAAAAACAAAAAGGAAAAGAACTCATATGTGCAAAAATATTTATAGCAGGTCTTTTCTGGTGGCAAAAAATTGGAAACTGTTAAGATGCCTAACAATTGGGGAATGGCTGAACAAATTGTGCAATGCAATTTTGATGGAATACTATTATGCTATAGGAAATGATGTACAGGATGCTGTCAGAAAAAGCTGGAAAGATTTACCTGAGCTGATGCAAAGTGATGTATTATGTACAAAGTAACAGCAGCATTTGTAAGATGATTAGCTGTGAATGACTTAGTCATTCCCAGGAATACAGTGATCCAAGACAACTCTGAAGGAGCTATGATGAAAAATGCTATCTATCCCCAGGGAAAGAACTGATGATGTCTGTATATAGACCGAGACATACTTGTTCACTTTAATTTTCCTGTGGCTTTTTGGTCTATATTTTCTTTCAAAACATGTCTAATATAGAAATGTTTTGCATGACTACAATATGTATGATCTATATCGAATTGCTTGCCTTTTCAGTGAGGGGAGGATGAAGGAAAAGAATGTGGAACTCAAAGTGTGTTTGTTTTTTTTAATAAATGTTAAAAAAATTTTTTTTAATGAAATCTTGGAAAAACAAAATGCAAAATAAATTTTACAAAAGAAAAAACTCAAACAAATAAACAACACAAAAACACTGATTTTAGGAACCTGGGGGACTCTGCTCTGTATACTTTTGCTCAGAGTCTTTTCCATGGTTCCACAAATATTTGGAATTGGCTAGTTGGAATAAGAACTCTAGAAATAAGCTTACCACTAACTTCCCCGTGTGTGTGTGTGTGTGTGTGTGTGTGTGTGTGTGTGTGTGCGCGCGCGTGCGTGTGTGCACATTTACTGCCAAGCACAAAATATCTTACTGCATTCAGAAGTTATTGGATAGGACCAAGAAGATACTATCTGGGCTTAGATACGCAAGGGACCACGGTGACTTCAGATCACATTGAGAAGCAGGGGAGCAATGACTAGCAATGCACAGAGCCAATAGAAGATAAGCAATTACCAAAATTCCCAAGTGTCCATCAGCAGCATAAGCAGTGAATGAGACAAAACTAGGAACCATTTCCAAATGAAAAGCAAATGACATTCCATGGCCTGGTGTTCCCCAGAACCATAGAGGACCATGGTTACTAGAATTCTTTTGAATTGTGAACTGTGGAGAATTTACTGTGCCCTAATTTTCTTTAATACAAGAGCCTGAGATGGAGGCAGATGAAGTTCTTTCCCCATTTTCCCCATTCCTATTTATATTCCATCAATATACCTCACAAAAAAGCCTTCCGATTCACATAAAAGATCCTTTGAAAAGGAACAGGGTAAAGAGAAGAGTTTATACACTGCTTATGTTTGACACCAGATTATTAAAAACTACATGATCACAAAATCTTTAAGTATCTAAATCTAGAAATGTTATGAGGTAACCTGAGATAGTAGAAGATTCCAACAGCTTAGGGGCTCTAAGTCAGTTAGATAATACATTTCCTATGTTAATAATTAAGCCATGTTTCTTTTTTTTCCTATGTAAACTAAATTTGACTAAATAAATGAAACAGGCTAAATTGGAACTCAGACAATAAGGGACTAACATAAAAGTTGTTTCTAAGCCAAGAGCAGAAGCACCACATTGGTCAGAAGCATGTCCAGAGCATTACATTTTGCTAAACAAGTTTCCTAACTATTAAAACTACAAAAAGTAGCATTAGATGACAAATATTAGCTATTTTATTCACTGCACCACCTAGCAGTCCCTACAGGTATATTTTAAACAGAATTTCCTCGGCTATGAATCTTTTTGTTTTTAACAAGAGAAAACTTGTAAGGCAGAGATTCTTTATAGCCTCAGAGGGTTTAAGTATAGTCTTTTCTCAAAGTGGAACACAGGGCAGATAATGCCTCCCTGCTTACTCTGTGACTCTATAGAAGTGTTTGACATCCAAATGTAATTTCATCTTTGAGCATTTTCTTCTCTTATTCCAAAATAATTGCATTCTATTTGATGATTCCTACTCTAAGATAGGATCAAAACATTTTGCTAACTTGAAAAACTTCTGCTAGACTCAGAAGAAATAGAGATGGGGAAGGGGATCTTTGTTTTTAACATCTCTGACAAAGACTGACACCAAAATCTATAGGGAATTGTTACAAACATATAAAATATTCTCCAATGGACAGGTGAGCAAAAGCATACAGTTTGGAAAAGAAGAAATATAAAACATCAATAATCAGTTGAAAAATGTTAGAAATCACTAAGATGAGGAATGCAAAATAAAACAAATTCTCATACCCATTAATAAAGTGCATAAAAGATGGGAAAATCCATTGTTAGAGAGGTTGTAGGAAAGCAAGCACATTAATTCATTCACTGCTAAAATGGCTATGAAGTGTTTCAACTGTTCTGGAAAACAGTTTGAAATTATGCAAGAAAAGTTACTGAATTGTTCAAATCCTTTGACCCAGAAATCCCACTACTGGGACTATACCCTGAGGAAATTATGTATAGCAAGAAAAGACTCATATGTACAAAAGTGCTCATTGCAGAATGATTTATGATAACCAAAAGCTAGAAAGGCATGTATCCAGTAGATGAGGAATGGAATGCAAACTGCCGTGTAGCATATGAAGCTAAAAAAGTGTTACCAGGCCCTAAAGAGTAATGAAAATAAATTCTGAAAAAAGGGAAGACTCATAAAGAGTTGCAGCTTTTAAAAAGCAAGGCCAGCAGAATGGTATAAATAATGAAAGAAGCCATGTGAATAGTCAGCAAGGGAAAGCAACAAAGTTCTGGTTGATTTTGAAAATGTACTGCCAGAGGTAAAGGATATATACCTTCTTTCTGTTAATAATCAATAATCAAACAATTTCCTAATGGAATGTATTTTGCAAAGATTACATATTTACACCTGTGCATTTATCAGGAAACATCTTTGTGTCAAACCTGAATTGTGTCAATAAATTTATTTTTGAAAAAGAAAAATACATTCTATTTCTCCATGCTGACTCTGAATTTTTAAATAAAGCTGACTTAAATCATTTGTTCTCACATTCCAATAAAGATTCGTTTACTTTTTCAAAAAATTTTCACTTATTTCATCTCATTTGATTTCCATAAATGTAAAGCCTGAAGATCAGGTCCTACTGAAAATGAGGACTGAGACCCAAGTCATTTGTTCTGGTAGTCTCTGCAATTTCCAAATATTCTATGAATTTTTTTTTAATTCACCCTTAGAACTAACCTATCTTCCAGTGCCTGAATGAATAAACTAAGTAAGAATTTATTAGACACTTTTAGAAAAAAGCACCGTGCTAAATATTAGAGATCCAAATAGAAAAAAAAAAATACAGTCCCTGCTCTTAAGGAGTTCACATTTCTAATGGGGAAAATAACACATACAGATGGTTTCAGTTATAAGTCAGGAATGGTCCCATTGCCCTTAGGGTGCAGCAGCAAAACAGATAGTGATATCTCTCCTTTGATGTCATTTCCACTGGTGAAACCTTATCAGTTTCTAATGTTGAATCACTTGTAGCACTTTCATGGCAAAATCTTTCTTTTTTGGGCCTTCAGTAGTTATGGTGTAAACACCTGTAGGAGCTTTGCCACTATGCTTCCCCACAGGCATTATTTCCCATAAAGTAATCTTGGAAGACTGTGGACACTGTGCTGGAAACATTTCTATTGCAAAGGTTCTTGGATGCAAAAGCCTGGGTTGTGGCCATCAGTGTCTGAGAGGAGAGAGTTGTCAAGGGGGTGCTGCTAGTGGTTTGGTTTGGCTTGCCTAACACATGCTGCTTCCTCTTTAGGGAGCCTGGCTGCTTCAACTAGGCCAGCTTGCCTACCCTGGAAGTAACCATTGGTTGGTTATTGGTGGAGAGATATCATTCTCTTATATGTGTTCCAAGACTCTGAAGAAGTTGAAATTTTCTGAACTCAGTTATTGTTCATCTTGAAAAATTATACCCGGTAACTCACATAGACATTTAACTGGAAAAAAGGGGTAGAAATTTATTGAATATCCCAAATTAAAATAGACATTGAGTACTTGAGGAACATTTTAGCTTAGAAATAACTGCACTAATATATCTTATAGCTTTATTTGCATGATGGAACTTATTGAAGACTTAAGAGACTCTAATACAGCATGATGAGAGCATACACATTGAATGAAAATTGGCAAAGTCATTTCTTTCCCAAAGAACCTCTAGGGTTTGGGGAGCACCAAACAATGTCCCCCCTTGGCCACCCAAAAGATTCTATTCATGAGAAATACCCAAAAGGCCTCAACCTTCCTCATGGTCCCTTGGGCATCAAAGAGGAAGCTTCACTTATCCCCAGTTTTATGTTTTCTTTATGCATTTTTTAATATTGGACCCATGACCAGAGGCATAGGACACTCCTGGTAAGGAAACACCCCCACCAGTGTAAATCAACACTTGCTCTGCACTTGCTAGTCTGAGAGAATCACTTAAGACAGACAGTGATGGAGTTAAGTGATAACAAGTAAGTATGAGATCATACATCTGGAGCTGGAAGGGGCCAGAGAAGCCACATAATCCAAACTTTCATTTTAAAATATGGACATTGAGGCTCAGAGAGGCTAGAGAGTCTATTTCATGTCACACAGGCAGCCTCGAGGGGGAGAATTGGTCTGATGTCTGCTGATTCCACAGTCAGTTCTCTTTCCACTGTCCCACACAGAAACAGCCCTTTTCCCCAGGCTTTCCTCATTCCATTACTGGTTCTCTACCCATGATACCATGGTGCCTCTTCTTCTTCTTCTACCCCTAATAGAATGTATGACAATTCATAGGAAAGATTGTTAATTATGGGACAATAGAGTCATGACCAAGAAAAAAGCCTGGCTATCCTATTTCAAGAAATCATTAAAAAAGACATAGAAGAGTGAGAAAGTGAAAATAGGGGGAAAAAAACCCACTGACCAGTGGATGGAATCCCCAAATGAAAATGAACAAAAATATTATAGAAAAAATGCAAAATTTCCCTGTCATAGAGAAAGCACTGAAAGCAGTCAGAAAGAAAGAGTTCAAGTAATGAGAATCCATAGTCATGATCACACAAGGAAAAAAGTAAAGAAGTAGAGAGGATCATATAGGATAGTCCAAAAGGCAAAAAAAATATTGGCTTCCCACCAAGAATAATTTTCCCAGCAAAACTGAATGTAATCCTGTATGGAAGAGTAAGGATTTTTTGTATCAATATATTTTATTATTTTTGTATCTATATTTGTATCTATATTTCCAGTATAGTACCTGGCACATAGTAGGAACTCAATAAGAGATTATGGATTAGCAATAACAAAAAGACTCACACATACCTAGTCTGGTGAGATCAACTCACCAATTACCTTCCTAAGGGAGGTAAAAGGAGAAACAAGTCTCTGACATAATTACTTCACCTAAAAAGGTTGTATGGATTCATCGGTCACCTTGGTGGTGGAGTCTAATTAGATCATTCCACTCTTCCTGGTCCATTAAACTGCAGTAAACTGCGTACCTCTTCCTATCAGCTATTGTAATGGTCTCTTGGAGAGAGGAGATAAAACAAATCCTGCCTCACACTCACTTAGATGACTTTTCTTATCCTTCTTACTGCACCTTAGACTTCAGTCTCCTGTTTGCACTCCCTGGACATCTTACCTTTATTAAATGGTTAGAATGCACTGAATCACACCTACTTTTCCTCATGGTGACATTCAAAACTAGGAAGTAGTCTACTAGCAACTCCTTCCCTTGTTCAGTACCTTATTGCTCCCCACAAGCTTCCTTTAATTCACCAGCCTTGAAAGTAATGAGATATACCATGCATCTTGCTCTCATTTCCAAATAGAGATAATTGTCGCTATTTAGGCCAGGTCATTCTGAATTTAGGTTTCTAAACATCTTCAGTGGGCATCAAACAGCATTTGGATACATCTCTTCTCATATCACTTTTAAAAGCAATAGACCCCATCACACACTCACCAAACCTCCCCCCCACCAAAAAAAAAAAACCCACTGGTTATTGAACAAATGGTCATTCTCTCCTAGGATAATCCAAGTCAGGCTATTTCCCAAATGTCAGTCTGTGAATGCACATACCAATGAAGCAGGACACAGCAAATACAACATGAAGTTTCAGTGTTTACAGCTGTCAGCCTCAGCAGTAAGTAGTACCACATTTAGCAGAATAGGACTGGGATCCAGATTTGAGTTCTAGACCCAACTCTCCTACTTAACTGTGTGACCTTAGGTATGTTATTTAACCTCTCTTATCTTCACTTTCCTTATGTGTAAAATTAGGAGATTGTGTTATATGTACTTTCAGGTCTCTTCAAACTGTAATGGTCTATGATTCTCATTGTTTGGTGACCTCTTCCCCTTGTTTTCCACTCGGGGACTATTGAGCCTTATAGTCACAGCTCACTAGGCCTGCCTCAGTTCCCTTTTAACAGTTGTGCCCATATACTCTGTGTCTTCTGTTTGAATACTTGGAGTACACACATTATATGCAAGCCAGAGAAATGCAAACACCAAGATTACCAAGAATATTCAGAATGAAAACACAATGTGAATGCCTTTTCAATTTGTCAATTCAAAAAGCAAGTGAGCATTTTCTGTGTGTACATCTACTCTGCCCTTGTCAGCAGATGTTTCCTAAACTCCTCCAGAAAATTCTGGTTATAAAAACAAAAGGTTATGAACTGTACAAGGAAGATCAACCAGGAAGATAATATCAAATTAAATCAATATAGGGATTAGAACATGACCTAAGATTTCACCAAAGGAACCCCACAGATTTGTCTAATCATTTATTGTTGTTAAATCATTTTTTCATTCTGTCTGACTCTTCCTGATCTTACCTGGGGTTTTCTTGGCAAAGATACTGGAGTATTGCCATTTTCCATTGCCTTTTCCTTTTCCAGCTCATTTTACAGATGAGAAACTGAGACAAACAGTGTTAAGTGACTTTTCCAGGGTCATACAAGTAGCGAACATCTGAGGCTAGATTTGAACTCACAAAGAGACTTCCTAACTCTAGATCCAACACTCTAACCACTGCACCACATAGCTACCCCCAATCATTTATTAAGAACCCACTTCTTGACCTGGCACTGTTTAAAATACAAGTACAAAAGTAAAAGTTCTTATTCTCAAAGAGTTTATAGTCAATAGCATTGAGAGGTTAAGGGTACCACAACCAGTATATGTCAGAAACAGGACTTGAACCATGTTTTCCTGGTTCTCAGGACAGATCTCTATTTGCCACACTATACTGCCTCACATCAGAGCAGAAATCTTGAAGAACATGAAACTGACAAGACCTCTGAGATTGACAGGCACATAATCTGGGAAATATGAGTGAGCGTAGAAGACATTCCCAGAAGTCATCAGAAGTCCCTTGACAGCCTATAGTCAAACAGGTCAAGGATCTATGATTTTGTCGATAGGGGGAGCTCCCCCCAACAATGCAGATTGCAACCCATCTATCATTCCAGTGATATATCTTGAGCTGCAAAGATGTTGCACAGCAAGTGAGCATCAAAAGCCTCATTTGAACTCAAGTCTTCTTAATTCTGAACTAGGCACTCTAACTACTGAACCACACCACCCTTATGCAATAGAATGTGCTCAATAAAATGTGGAAATTTTAAAGATGTTATTAAGGTCTTATAATGAGGCTGAAAAATCAGATGTGAGGCAATAAAGAAACTAGATGAAGGGATCAGAGTTAGAATTTGTTACCACGTCTCTATCACTGCTCAGAAGGGGTATCGTCACATCAAACGAGTTGCTGGAGAGTTCTGGGCCTACAAATTCCTCTACTGTAGAATGAGGATAGAGGTTTTCCCCAGGCTATTGCAGCTTAATGGCCATGTCCTCTGAGTCTGTCTAATTTCCTTTTCTTTGATTGCACCTTTGCCCAGAGACCCTCTGAACTCCATTTGGCATTTTTACAAATATTTCCAGCTGAAAAAGTCCACTCTACAGCTGGAAAAAGACCCTGAAGATCATCTAGCAAAATCCCTTTTTTTTTAATTTTGTAGATAAGGGAATGGAATCCTAGTGATAGAATCAAGCCAGTCATCTGGGTCAAAAGAGATGGGAAAACCATCTCAAATATTTCAAGAGTCTATGGCTTCATTTCAGGTATCTGTAATTCCCCCTGAGAACCCTCTACATGGAGGGAATGAGAGACTTCTTCCCCAAATGTCACCCAAGTAATCAATGAGCATTTATTATTACTTACCATGGGCCAGGTGTTATGAAAAGCACTGCAATACAATGAAAAGCAGAAGCAATCTCTTCCTTCATGAAGCTCACCTTCTAATGGAAAAGACACCATAAAAATAGACCCACACTGAGTAGTAGAGAGATAACCTTAGGGAAGAAGACTCAAGTAGTTAGGGGACCAGGAAAGGTTTCCTGCAGAAAGGGGCATTTGAACTGAATCTTGAAGGAAGCTGAGGATGCAGAGATGTAGACATGTAACAACAATATTGTTTTAAGAATGACTAAGTCGTTTTGACTATTATAAATAAATAAATTAAAAATAAAGGACATTGGGGCGGCTAGGTGGTGCAGTGAATAGAGCGCCGGCCCTGGAGTCAGAAGGACCTGAGTTCGGAGCCAGCCTCCGACACTTAATCCGCACAAACAAAAACCTAGCCGTGTAACCTTGGGCAAGTTACTTAACCCCAATTGCCCTAAAGGGGCGGCTAGGTGGCGCAGTGAGTAAGAGCACCGGCCTCGGAGTTGGGATGACCCTAGATCAGATCCGGCCTCAGAAAATGAGCACCCACACATAAATAATGACTAGCCGTGTAACCTTGAGCAAGTTACTTAACCCCAATTGCTTTAAAAAAATAAAAAATAAAAATAAAGGACATATGAAGAAAAACACTATCTGCATTCAGAGAAAGAACCAATAAATAGAAGTATGTATAGAATGATTTTACAGATAGATAGACATAGTCACAGATATAGATATAGATATAGATATATCTATTTGTGTCAAATGGTAGCCATCTCTAGGGTTGGGGAAGGGAAGAAAACATTTGCATAACTTTTTTGTATATTTCGAGGTCATATCAAGTTGTACATGGTAGATCTGCAGTTTCATGAACAATCTTCTTTTATTTTGTACTATAGTATAAAAATGCTTGTTTTGTTCCATGAATAGAAGATAAAATAAAGTTCAAAAAAAAAAAAGATGCAGACATGAAACAGAAATGCACTCTAGGCATGAATATCAGCCCATGCAAAGGTGTATGGAAGCTGGAGATAGAAATAGTCATGTTATATAAACAGCAAATAGGCCAGTGTGATAAGACATTTGAGTGTATGGAAGGAAATAAAGTATAAAAATATTAAGATGAGTTCATTAGTGTCATTGCCAATTTTTATTGTAACACCTTTAATCCATACTCTTCATGAGTTTCCATAAATATATATATGCCTGTATATATACATTTATATCTATATCTATATATATACACATCACATAGTGAATGCTCTCCATCCTGCACTCTGGCTACTAACTTTGTTGGTTTCTACAGGAAACCTCTCCCAATGCCTCTTGATTCCATTGTTTTTTTTTCTTTTAATTTTTTTATTGATCTTGTATATAGCTTACTTTGAATATATTTGTTTTCATGGTGTCTCCAACATCAGATTGTAAGATTTTTGAGGACATTTGTCATTTGCCTCTTTTTTTTTTAAACAAATACTTTATTAACTTCTGTTTTACATCATTCATTTCCGCCAGATTTTGAGTTACAATCATTTTCCCCCCATTATTCCCCTACCCAACCTCCCAGAATAGCAGTCCCACAAGATATCTCTTCCTCCAATCTGCTCTCTCCCATACCTTCTCCCATACCCCCATCATCTTTTCCATTAGAGGAAGATGAATCTTTGTGTCCCAATGCCTGCACATCTTATCTCCCAATTATAGGCAAAAGAGTATTAATAATAGTATTTATATATATATATTTGAAACATTTAATGTTACTACCTTGAATTTCAGATCCATTTCCTTCCTCCCTTGTCACCCATTCCTTCTTGGGATATAAGTAATTCAGTATATGTTGTACATGTCTAGCTATGCAAAACATTATCATGGTAGATATATTGTACAAGGCTGCTTATAATTCCCTCCCACTCATCCCACCCCCCACCTGGTCCATTCCCTACATGATCCTGTCCCTCTTCTATAGTGGGTACTTCCAACCTCCCCTCACCCCAAGGATGCCCTCCCATCCATCATCCCTCCTCTCATCCCCCTTCCCCTTATCCTGCTGCAGGTTGAGATATCCCATTTAGTATGTATGTCATTTTCTCCCTGAACCAAATTCAATGTGAATGTGGTTTTGCCTTTTTAGCCTTCCTTATTCTCCCCCTCCTTTGCAACCACTTCCCCTACATGAGATAGTTTACCCTACCATGTCTCTCCCCATCTCCTCTTGCCACTTTTCCTCTCTCACCTCATAATTTCATCCCTTGAGTACTCTCCCTTCCCAACAAAATCAACCTATGCCCTCTATCCATATATAACTGTAACCATATACACACACATTCACATATGTATTCGTATGACCACACCCCCTTCTTCCATTATTTTCATAGTGAGAAAGATATCATCAGTTACAGATATTGCTTTTCCATATAGGAATGTAAATAGTTCAACTTTGATAAGTTCCTTTTGATTTCTTTTCCCTGATTACCTTCTCAGGCATCTCTTCCTTCTTGTGTCTGGATGTCAAATTTTCTATTCAATTCTGGTTTTTTCCTCAAGAATGCTTGAAAGTCCTCTATTCCACTGAATGACCATATTTTCCCCTCAAACAAAATACTCAGTTTTGCTGGGTAGGTGACCCGTGGGTTCATTCCCAGTTCTTTTGCCCTCTGGAATATCATATTCCATGCCCTTCGATCCCTCAGTGTAGAAGCTGCCAGGTCCTGGGCTATTCTGATTGTGTTTCCACAATATTGAAATTGTGTCTTCCTGGCTGCTTGGAGTATTTTCTCCTTGATCTGGGGATTCTGGAACCTGGCTATAATATTCCTGGGAGTTTTCTTTTTGGGATCTTTTTCAGGAGGTGATCAGTGGATTCTTTCAACCTCTATTTTGCCCTCTGGATCTAAAACATCAGGGCAGTTTTCCTTGAGAATTTCTTGAAGGGTGATTTCTAGGTTCTTTCTTTGATCATGGCTTTCAGGTCGTCCAATAATTTTTAAATTGTCTCTCCTGGATCTATTTTCCAGGTCAGTGGTTTTTCCATGAGATATTTCACATTGCCTTCTAATCTTTCATTTGTTTGGATCTGCTTAACAGCATCTTGATTTCTCATAAAGTCATTAGCTTCCATTTGCTCCAGTCTAACTCTGAAGGAATGAATCTCCTCAGTGAACTTTTGAGATTCTTTTTCCATCTGGAAAATTCGACTTTTTAAAGCATTCTTCTCCTCATTGCCCTTTTGGGCCTCCTTTGCCATTTGAGTTAGTCTATTTTTTAAGGTGTTGTTTTCCTCAGTCAGGCTGTTGACCCTCATTTCATACTTTTCCTGCATCCTTCTCATTCTCTTTCTAATTTTTCCTCCACTTCTCTTATTTGATTTTTAAAGTCCTTCTTAAGGTCCTCTATGGCCTGCAACCTGCTCATGTTTTCCCCTGGGGCTTTTGGAGCAGGACTTCTGACCTCACAGTCCTTTCCCGCTCTATGCCCCCAAAATAGGAGTCTAGGGTTGCATTTTTCTGTTTCCTTTGCCTTGGCATGTTGCCACTTAATTGCTTGACTTTTGGGCTTGTTGCCACACAATGGCTTTAAGGCCAGCTAGAGGAATTTTCGTCCCGAACGTGTGGGGGGCAACTTCCGTTTCTGGCAAGCTGTAAACCCACCCACAACTTCCACCCTAGATCACAATCCAGATCCAGGGAGGTTAAAGCAAGAGCAATTACCCCCTGAGACTGATCGCTGGATCTCCCCACGATTTGTAGGCTGGGAGCCGGAAATGCCTCTGAAAACTACAAAATGGCATGTCTCCTCAGCAGCTTTTAGCCCCCAGGGGAGGGAGCTGACGCATTCCCCAAATACTGGTCCCAAAGTCCATAGGACACTAACCTCTTACTTTGTCCTAGGCAAGTCTATGTTGATAATTCTGGAATCTCCACAGTTCCTGGTGTTCTGGGGTTCCTCCAGCTGGCTGCTGGCCCTCCCGCCCTGGGGCTAAAACCTCGGCTCAGGTGGACCTGGGCTTGGCTCCTGCGCTCTGCGCCCTGCCGGCTCCCAGACCACTGCGCTGGTCCTTCCTGCAGGGTGCTGGGCTGTCCTCAGCGGGAGGTTAGCTTCTCTGTGTCGTTCTGTGGGTGCTGGGGCTCCAGAAGTTTTTCAGAGTCCTTTTTTACATAGTTTGTGGAGAATCTGGGGGCAGAGAGGCTTGGAGGAGCTGTTTCTACTCCGCCATCTTGGCTCCGCCCCCATTTGCCTCTTTTTGTACCCCTAGTGCTTAGCACAGTGCCAGGTACATAATAGATGCTGAATAATTGTTTATTGAATGAATAATTCAACTTCTATTGTCAAGCTGCACTGAACTTCACTAGGATGGTCCATAGATACATGTTCTTCTGCCAAGTTTATACTCTGTTTCTCCAGAACAGAGGAAATTAGAAGAGCATAATCCATAGTGACATAACTTTTAAGAGGTATAGGACAGTGAAAAGGGTACTGGAGTTGGAGTCAGAAGACCTGGATTCGAATCTCTACCCTAAACTAAAGTTTATCTGTGTAATCTTGAGCCAGTCACATTAAATACCTGGGTTTAGTTTCCTTATGAGTATTTTCAAGGGGTTGAGGCACCATGCAGCTCTTAATTATGATCTACAGACCTAGAATGTCCTCTTACCCAGTGGAAGGGTTTTTGAGTACAGTAGTGGAGCCCATATCATTTGAGATGAGAATGGACAGACAGATGGAACTGATGCCATCTTTATGACCTTCCATTGACTCTTGAAGATGGAGGGAATGTTGAAAACAGACCTTGCTATGACTTATCTGTCTAATTTATGTGAGTTCAGAGTCACCCAATACTCACTCAGGTTCATTTCAACTGTAAGTTCATGTTCCAAGTGAAAGCTTTTAAAAGGAAAACACCATAAACATTTCATTTTCACTATGTTATCCCTCCCTCTAACCCTGCTTAGTGATTCAACCACAAAATCCAAACTTCTGGTCCAGTCCCTGGCTCCAAAGCGGAGTAATGTAGAAACCATAAAAATGAGATGATTGTTGACACTTCTTTTTTTAACATCTGCAGGATTCAGACTCCACAGCTCTCCCTTGGAAACTCATTCTAGTGTTTACTTGCCCTTAAAGTAAGGTTGTTCTTCCTTACATCCAAGTACTTTCTCTCAGTATAGAGGAAACCCATTGTCCAGGTTTCCACATAGCTAGGAGACTTCTAATAAATATCCACTTGATAATCTTTTAATATATTTAAGATGCATCTTTCACTATGTTCATTGCTAATATCTTATCATAGCACAATAGGAGTTCTTGAAGGTATGTTAGTAAACCATAAGATCTACCAGGTACTATCTATTTGGAAAAACTTCTAGTAGAGGCCTGGAGTTGGGCTGCGTGTTTGTAATTTGTGAAATAGCCTGCTTAATTTCAGGAAGGTAAATCATCAGAAGGTAAGACTCAAAGGGATAATTTGCTATGGTTTGCAACAATGACCAAGACTTGGGAAACCTGAAATCTGCTTTAATGGACCCACAACAACAAAATTTAAAATCTTTTGATGACTTGAAACACACTTGAAACTGGTTTTTAAATTACCACCAGTTGTAAATTGGTCCAGCCATTCTGGAAATGAAGCTAAGAAAATGACTATAAAATAACCAGAACCCTGAACCAGGAGGTTCTACCACTAAGTATGTATTACAAAGAAATGAAAGACAGACAGAAATGGGCCGCAAAGAACAAAATAACCAGAGCAGAATTGTTCCTGATTGTAGAAAATTGGGAACAAATATACACCCATGATTTGGTGAATGGATGAACAAATTGTTGTGCGTACATTTGATGAAATATTACTGAACTATTGGAATAATGCATGTGAAGAAGTCAAAGAAGCATGAAAAAACTAATACAGACTGGTACAAAGTAAAATAAGCAGAATCAAGAAAACAGTCTACACAATGTCGAAGATAATGTAAATACAAAGCATGACGTCACTAACAAGAAACAACACCATGTGCTACATACTTACGATGACTGAGTTTGGCTTCAGGGAAGAGATATGAAAATTCAATTCCTTCTCTTCATTGCAAAGAAGGGGGGGCACAAACGTGAAACATTGCCTATATTTTCTGCCTTGGTTGATACATCTGTTAGCTTTGCTAAACTGATTTTTTTTCCCTCCACCTTCTTTATTTTTATTGTTTTATTCGAGGGTTGGTTTGATAGAGAGGAGAAGAGCAGAAACATATTTGGAGATTCAAGCAGAAGAAAGTAAATGACCTACTTATAAATACAAAGAGGACGCCAGAGGAAGATGAAGAAAATGAATAAAGCAGAGTACTATTAGCAATATCATATTTAATGTAACATGCATTACAAAGAACATGGTCTACACAATGGTTTCATAGTTTCATGTACAATTATCTTGTTTTGGCTTTCTTTGGGCTTGGAAATGTCCATGAAAGGTAATAACAAAAAAATGATATGTGACAAAAAGAAACTAATAAAAACTTTAAACACAACACAAATTTTAAAACTCCCTCTCCCTTTTCCCCAATTCCACCCTTCCCAGGATAAGCAGTCCCAACACCTAACCATTTGTCTCAAGTACTATTTTCCAAGGACAGCCAGGTTGCACAATGGATAGAGCCACAGACATAGACTCAGGAAAACTCATCTTCCCAAGTTAAAATCTGGTCTCAGATAATTACTATCTGTGCAACCCTGGGCAAGTCACTTAACCCTGTTTGCCTTAGTTTCCTATTCTGCAAAAAATGAGCTGGAGAAGGAAAGTCATTGTTTTCCAAGAGAACCCCAAATGGGGTCACAAAAGGTTGGACTCAACTGAATAACACAATAATTATTTTCCATATCATTAATGATTTGTATTGCTCTGTCCATGATTCTTCAATATCTTTCTATCTCTCTTAAAAAGTGAACCCTAGTTTCTCTTTCACTCTTAATGAATAACAAGTCAGTTCATTTTTCTCTGGAAGGCATTGGTTTGGTGTTTTCTGTATTTTTTCAGGGGGAAATAAATGTTTCTGAGAAATGAATCAGAAATGTTAAATAATCCCCTAGTGTGTTGAATTTGCTCTCAACCAGGCTTAATGTCTTGGCTCTGGTTTAGACATTTTCAGTACAGGAGAAAGGTCTGAAATGTTAATGCCTAAGGACCACTTCACTGTTCAGAGGAAGCACCTTCACTTTCCAAAGCTTCAGTGTTAATCAGAGATGATTAAAGCCAGATCCACGAGCCAGCTTCCTTTTAAAAATCCTGAATGAGGAATAAGTTGAAGATTATAATTTCAACATTTTGATAAATACTTGCCCCTTTCTATGATATGTGGATACATGTTATCTAAAAAGAAAAATGTCTATCTTCTTATAATTTGCCCTAGGTGGGTTGCATGGTGGTTATTACATTGGAGGGAATTCGATGAAGGCTTTTCTCCAGAGAATGAAAGCAAATGGTGGTGGAATTAGAACAATCAGTTGGCATTTAGGAAGTAGCTAAAACAGGAAGAGAAACATGATGGACGAGGGCACTATACTCCTCCCTATCATCCTCATCCTCCCCCCACAGCAACTCAGACTTTGGGTGGGTTGGAGCCAGGTGGATCCTTAAATTTTTAGTGTAAGGATTTGCACTTTGGAAGTCAGCAAATGTTACTGTTTTATTTATTGTCTAGATTTAAGAAATTGTTGGAGAAATGTTAATGATGCAGATCAACATGAAAGTGTTTGTTGAGTACATTTTTCCCCAGAGAGCTGGTTGTTAAAATTCATTTCTGTCGCCCCCCCGCCCCCAACACCTCTGATAGGAGAGCTTTCACTGAGTCTAGCCAAGAACCAGGTTTCCACACCACAGTCTGGACATCTCTGCACCATGTTGACCTCCCAGTCTATCCACCCCAATTTTGAGTTCTCCCATTAGAATGTTAACTTCTTCAGACAGAACAGCTTGGAAGGATAGAGGGTGAACTGAGGAGCTTCCTTAAAAGAAACACTGCACATAATAGAAATCTATGGTTCCAAACAAAATTATATTTCTGTTCTATATATATGGAAATAGCCATTTTATTTGATGAATGTTAAATTCAGAATAATTGCTGTTTGAAGAATCTAAGTTATTTGAGGATAGGGACAGTCTTATTGTTTAAATTTGTATTCCTAGGACTAAACACAATGCCCAACTTTTAGTAACTGCTTAATAATTCTTCTCCCCATCTCTGTTTCTCTTTGTCACTCTCTCTCTTTCTTTCTCTCTCTGTCTCTATCTGTTTCTGTCTCTGTGTGTGTCTTTGTCTCTCTCTATCTCTGTCTCTGTCTCTCTCTCTGTCTCTGTCTCTCTCTGTCTGTCCATATCTGTGTGTGTCTTTGTCTCTCTCTGTCTCTCTTTCTGACTCTCTGTCTCTCTGTCTGTCTGTCTCTCTCTCTGTCTGTCTGTCTCTCTCTGTCACAACACATTCTTACACCTATTTAAAGAGTGTGAAACAAACTAAATCAAATTTTTGAGCACCTCAAAAAAGTCAACACTGAAAATTAATGCCTATACATTTTTTGAAAAATCTAACTTCCTCATTAAATAACAAAACAGCATCTCTTTCCAAATTAAATAATCCAGAACATGAACCTTGATCTGGTG
>WOXC01003892.1:247500-289370 GCA_011680675.1 Gymnobelideus leadbeateri
GATACTGTAGCCAGTTTAAACACAATTTAGCCAGGGAAAACGCAGAGAAGATATGGGGGGGGGCAGGAATAACTGAAAGAGTTATAGGAAATATTTGTTTTTGTTTTTCTAACATGGTGATCATTATTAGTATTGTTTCCCATGGAATAAAAGGAAATACCACAATTACAGAGGAAGGGGGTGGTGGTGGAAGTAAGGGATGAAAGAACATTATTATGTCTTGGACCACCGGCCATGTCTCTTTTGACACTCACATCCACCATCTCTCCTAGGGACCTCAGGAAAAGAATGTTTGAGAGGTTACTTTGGGTACTGGTCACATCAGATGTAAGTCATTTGGAGTTCCAGTATTTGGCAGTATTTACTACTTTCTCTGAGGAGAGATGAATTTCCTTATTTTAATAACAGCCTGACAACTAGATTGCCAAAACAATGTGACCATCATTCATTAAGTAACTCTAAGAGAGCAGGCTCAATGCTATTTCAGGGGACACAAAGGCAAAAACAAAATGGTCCTAGGAATCTAATATTCTGCAACAATAATAACAGCTATTACCATGACCTCACATCATACCTGGACCATTGTGATAACCTCCCTCCCTCAAGCCTCTACCCTCCAGTCCATCCTCTACTCAGCTGTCAAACTGACATTGACAGTGATGTCTGGCCATGCCATACACACAGCTCCATCCCCCATTCCTTTTGATAAAATCCAGTGTTTCAACTGGATTGAGCTGATCAGGGACAAGTTCAGCAGAAATGCTAACACCCTAGTGATAGATATTGTTTTTATTAATGTAGCCCAAGACTTCTTGCTTTTTAAGCTACCATATCAATCAGCAAGCATCTATTAAGTACTTACTACATGCCAAGCACTGTGCTAGGCACTGGGGGCAAAAATACAAAGAAGGAAACAATCCCTACTAGCAAGGAACCCAATACAGCTTACAGTCTGATAAAAACTATGTCATTGAATTTTAATTTTATTTTATTTTCAATTTATGGGATAAAACAAGCATTTCCATAACATAGTACAATGAAAAATCTGAGTGTACATAAAACTACAAATCTACTTGGCACAATTTGCTATTCATTTCAAATATACAACAAAATTTATAAAGTTCTTTTATTCTTCCATCCCCACTATCATAGACATGGCTTCCATTAGTGACAAATAGGTATAGATAGATAGATAGTAGATATATATGTGTGTATATATATATATGTGTATATATATGTGTATATATATACATATATATGCACACACATATACACACAACTATACATATACACATCTATGGTATACGTATAGGTACATATATACATATGCATATATGTGTGTATGTATATGTATATATGTAAAATTATTCTATACATAGGTCCTTTATAGTTAATTTGGGTATTTATAATAGGCAAAATAACTTATTTATTCCAAGTTGTTTTTAAAGCAATATTGCTGTTGCCGTATACAATGTTCTCTTGGTTCTGCTCATTTCACTCTTCACGATTTCATGCAATTCTTTCCAGGTTTTTCTTGCAGTATTCCCTCACAATCATATACCACAATTTGTTCAGCCATGCCCCAATTAATGGGCATCCCTGCAATTTCCAGTTTTTCCCATTATAAAGAAAGCTGCTATAAACATTCTAGAACATATAAATTCTTTTCCTTTTTTCCCTTATCATCTTTAGAAATGAACCATTGACTTTTTCAACTGTTAAAACATATTATCATACTTTCTCACAGTATTTGATACCCTGACCAGTTCCATAGTGAAGTAGGGCACATCTATATGCTTTTCAAGAGGCAGCAGATTATTGTGGCTAAAGAGTTGGCATCATGGTCAAGTAGGCTTGCCATTCAAATTCCATCTGTGACAAAGGTTGTTCGACCCTAGGTGAGCTATTTTGCTTTTCAGTGCCCTACACAACCCTCAGATGATAAGGCTTGATGTAAGGAAATGTTTCCTGATCAATTAGAGAAGAGGCCAGCCTGAAACAGAGTGCCCATACCTTGGAATTCCATACAGCAAAGCAACCATAGGCCCAGCCCCTATCTTTATTCTATGCTATTCAACAGAACAGATTTCAGCAAACTATACATGAAAGATTAATACTTGGCACATGGTAAGAACATAATACTTTTTCATTCATTTGTTTCATTACCAACTCAGTGTGGGAACATCTTCCACCAAGGCAGGTGGCAGCTAACTTTTCCATAGCCCAGCGGATGTCTGAAAAGGTTGAATGAGGCATCTAGAGTCTTTCAGTAACCAATACAGCCTTAAACAACCAGCAAAGGTCCAAAGCATCTTGACACCAAGCCCAAATCCCAGGTTCTTCTGCTTTAATCCACTATGTCAAGATTACTCTGATTATACAGACACTGATTCAATCTTTACCTAGATATTTTTTATTTTGGAGACAGTGTTAAATGACTTGTCGGGGATCACAGAGCTAGTAAGCTCTGAGGCCAGATTTGAATTCAGGTCCTCCTGACTCCATGACCAGTGTTCTAAGTGCTGCACCACCTAGCTGCCCTTTCACCTAGCCTCTTAAGCTAAGATTGTCTTGATTTTTTTCCAGAAGGGAAAATTATGACATAAATAAATCAATACAATGGCTCATTGTAACAAAGAATTTAAGTAGAAAGAGGGTGAATATGGAATCAAAATTCAGATTTCAGTCTAAGTTTGTTGCATTTCCTGGGCATGAATATGGGCATGATCTCCCCCCCCCCACGTCCATGTCTTTAGGTGTCACAGAAACCAGATTAAAGTGTGGGAAGACTTAATCTTCAAAGTACAATAGTGATGACTGAAAAGCAACAGATGGAGCCAATTAACCCTCTTCATTATTAATTCCACAAGCTCCATTCCCAGCTACTCCATCTCCATCAGCCATTTCCATTATGATGAATAGCCAGGGTCTGGCCCTACATGACAGTCTCCCTAAGTTCCTAGGGGTCAAGCCCTATTTTAACCTTTTAAAGAAAGCCAGACGCAGACCAAGGAACATTTGGGGGAATCATTTTCCCTGAAGGTCTCAGCCTGAATTTGTACCATGACCACATAGCTCACTATGTATTTAAAATAATAACATCATCTTCTAATCAGATGGCACTTTATACTGTTTAAGGGATTTAATGCTTTCCCTGAAGGGCTGGTCTTTTCTTATTCACATTCTCACTATGCTCAGGTGACTCCTTAGAAATGACAGACACTTTCCAATACTTAGTGGAGTGGTTTAGGCCAGAACTATTCCTAATAAATGAATACTTCATTGTACTTAGTGGCAACTGACAGGCTTGGACTGAGTAACTTCTATCTCAAAGGCTGGGCAAGTCTGAAATGCCCAGTCCTTGTGATTTCAGATTCAACATTTTTAGCAACTAGTGCCACAGCATGAGTGTTGGATGAATGAATGAATGAATGAATGAATGAATGAATGAATGAATGAAATGAAAGAATGAATATTTAATAAATGAATTAATTACATAGAAATATGCAAATGTAGAACACCTCATAAGTCCCATGGAGTGCCTATAGGACATGAGATCCTAGTACTCTCTAGGATAGAGTGTGATTCTGCCCCACTTGATATAGCTGGAAAAAAAAGAGTTTAGATTAACTCCTAACAGGCAAGAAAAGAACATAACTCCAAAGTTCAATAAAACTCATTGTCCCTAATGCTCCAAGTAGAATAGGTTGTTCTGATTAGCCTAATTTGGGAGTTAACTAAGGGTTAGACAGATTTCATTGTTTCAACTTCTATTGATTGTAGTTTTTCTAAAATGAAATAATCCTCTTTCTTTCATTAAGACTTGATTGTACAGAATGTATGAGTTCCATTTCCCACTCCATGCTGATGCCTTGGGGGCCCCATCAGTTTTTTATTTGGGGTTTGTTTTTGTTTTGTTTTGTTTTGTTTGCTTTATTGACACTTTAACTTATCTCATGCTCCCCTGTGTCCTGTTTTGAACTTGAATCTGGATGATTCCTTTAGATTTGGAGAAATAAATTGGTAAATATCTAGGAACATTTATGCCATTGACACCAAATGATTTTCTTTGGGGGAATACGTAATTTTTATTTCAGACTCAAACATTGTTTTAAATTAAAAGGAGATTTGAACCTTGAGATTGGACCAGTTTGCAAAATGGTCATCATTCAGAAATAGAATGGAATTTGTTCTATTTGGCCACAGGGGGCCAACTAGGAGCAGTGTTTGGAAGGTACAGAGAGAGAGATTCAAGCCTGATGTAGGGAAAAGGTTTTATATCACAAAATCAAGCAATAAGCATTTATTAGAGCATCTACTATGTGACAGGCCCTGTAAAAGATATTAAAGGTATGAACACAAAAGCAGAATAGAATTTGCTCTCAAGGAATTTACAACCTAACGAGGAAATGATGCACACATAAATGGATATACACTATATGTATATGTATATGTATATGATGTATATGTGTATGTATGTATGTATGTATGTATGTGTGTGTGTGTGTGTATATATATATATATATATATATATATATATATATATATACATACACATACTATAGAAGAGATAAACTTCCAGAAGATCCCATAAGCTGGTGGCGTGGAGAGAGATCAGGAAAAGCCTCATGTAGAAGGCAGATTTTGAACTGTGTCTTGAAGAAAAGCATAATTTTAAAAGACAGAGATAAGAAGGAAGACATTCCAGACTCTGGGAACATGAGATGAATATTTGTGCGTAAGAAATAGTAAGTAAACCAGTATAGCTGTACCATAGGGTTCAGGTAGGAGAATAATATGGAAGAAGACAGTAGGAAGGGGCTACTTTGTGAAATGCTTGATTTGCCCTTACAGTTGATGGTATAGGAGGAGAGAGTCATAATTTAGAATTCTCCAAGAGTACAGTTGGTTGCCTTGGGAAATTATAGGAATATACATTTAGAGCTGGGTGGAGTTTATTAAGTTGCCCAGTGAAAACTTCCCATTTCACAGATGTGAAAACTGAGGCTTATGAGTGTTAAGTGACTTGTCCAAAATCACACAGGTAGTAAGTAGCAAGATTTGAACCTGTGCCCTCTTATACAAAACACAGCATTCTTTCCATTACACCATGTTGCCTCTTAGATAGTGATGTGCCTCATCCCTAGAGGCCATCTAGTGCATGGTGGATAACTACTTCGTGAACTTGCTACCAAAGAGCTTCTAAATCAGATGAAAGTTAAAATATGTGTCCTCTGAGGGCCATTCCTATGCTGGAATTCTCTTAAGACTATGAGAAAAAAAAGACTTGCTTTAGGTCCCATTTAAAAAGATGCTATAAACATTTAATCTGTATGATTGGATTGGTTTCTGAAGTTCTGCTTTTGTTTCAGTGCTAATCCTCTGTGTGACCTTTGGCAAGCCTATGCTTGTGTCTATGACTCAGTTTCTCCTGATCTACTGGGATTAATGTTGACTTGATTTGACACCTACATTGAAGTTTGATGCTGAAAGGTTACCCAGACGATCAAATATTCTCCTGTCAACCCTAAACAAGAGATGTTGAGTCTTACACATAAGGATTTGTTCCTAGGAAATGAAGCATTTTATTTTCTCACATTTGACCATGTCAGAGTCATTCATGCTGCACTTTGCAAATATCTCAGAGAGCCGCTACAGTCACAGTAGCTTTAGAAAAATAATCTACACATCTCGTCTCTCTTTCTCTCTCAGTGTGTGCCCAGAACTTTCTAGCTGCAAATGGAGAGTATAACATGAAGGAAAACACAGTTCCTAAACCAAGGGAACTCATCAGCCTTCACTCAGGTACCTGCTCTAATCAGGAATCAAGTCCGGACTGAAAGAAAGTATGTGGGAGTGGTGGGGCAAGTTGGAAGTTCTAGGCCAGTGGGTCTCTAGGTCCAAAAGGATTTGGAAGTATTTTCCTTAAAGCAAAGTGAGCAAAGAGATCCCCAATGAGGGAGCTCAGCCAGACCTTGAGTTATTTCTAGGTTATATTCTCTCAGAAACTACATTCATGTTTCTAGGTCCTGAATGTATCACAATGCAACATACTGAGCATCTAATGTACACCTCTACTATGTTCAAGGCTCTCTGTTAAGTGATGGAGATACAAAAACAAAAGCAAAAGTCTTGCCCTCTAGGGGCTTGCATTCTATTGTTGGATTTAAAAAGAGGTAAAATAAATATTCCTCCCCCCATTTTTAGTAGCAACAATAAACCACAATAAATGTTTTGTAAAAACAGGTGAAGTAAATAAATTCAAAGCCTGTTCCTGATACATATTTACCACTGTTGCCTGAATCATCATTTCCTGTTTAAAAGTCATTGTTGTTAATATCCTGCTGCCACTTAGACCTAACCTATATCTCAAATCTGATTAGTTGAGCAGCCATAATAAAGTGAAGAGAAGCTCCCAGGAAATAACTCTACTTTGCAACTGCGTTGATAACATTCCTCATATCAAGATAAATTCCTTTGTCTGCCTCAGGTAAAGTAAATAATGAGTTATCTGAAGAGATACAGATACAGGGAAAGAGAGAGAGAGACAGACAGACAGACAGAAAGGAAGAGAGAGAGAGAGAGAGAGAGAGAGAGAGAGAGAGAGAGAGAGAACATACACATAGAGAGATATACAACATGCACATGTAATACATATATGTGTGTGTGTATATATACACACATATTTTCCTGAGAAGTCATGAGTTAAATGAATTTGTAAGAATTTTTATTATTAGCCATTAAAATCATTAATAAGCATGAATATTTCAATATCCAAACAAGGCCCCAACAATGGCCATTGCATAATATCATGAATCTATTACAGAAAGTTTTTATACATATTTTTTTCAAGGATAGCCAGAGGCAGCCTGCCGTACTGAATAGAGAGCCAGGCTTGGCACCAGAAAGATCTAAATTTAAAGCCTTCTTCTGGCACATATTTACCATTGTTGCCTAAATGATTTGTTTTGCATCGTTCCATTGTTAAAAAATCATTGTTGTTGGGGGCAGAGCCAAGATGACAGAGTAAAAGCAGGAACCTGTGTGACCTCCTGCTCCAACCACTCCAATACCTTTAAAATATGTCTCTAAGCAAATTTTAGAGCTATAGAACTCACAAAGTGACAGAGAGAAACAAATCTCCCCCAGAAGGCAGTCTGGCAGGCTTATAGTAAGGATCTATCATGCCAAGCTGGGAGCCAAGCACAGTCCCACACAAGCCGCATGGGCCCAGACCCAGGGTGGCCCTGACCAGAGGCAAAGACCAACTGGAGCAGACATCAGGAGAGTGAATCACTGGCAGCTGTGGTGGTTTCCAGACTTCTTAACCCATAAATGCCAAAGGGAAAATAAAAGGTCAGGAGGGAACTCTGTTGGAACTGGGTGGAGAAGAACATGGTATGGCACACAATCAGGATAACACAAGATCTAGCAGCTTCTACAGTCAGGGATTGAAGGCTTTGGAATATGATATTCCAGAGATCAAAGGAGCTAGGATTAAAACTAAGAATCACCTACTAAGCAAAAATGAGTATAATAATTCAGGGGAAAATATGGTCATTCAATGAAATAGAGGACTTTCAAGTATTCTCCTTTTTGCCTTTATTAATTTGTTTGTTTACTTTTAGTTTAAAAGATTCAGTTACACAATCCCTTGAGTTTCAAATTTTCTCCCCTTCCCTCTCCTCCCGACCACCATGGTGGCATTCAATCAAGTAAAGGATCTGCAAATGCTTCCACATTAGACATTAGTCAGGTTATAAAGAAGGATTATAATAGATGCAATGAACAACGGGAAAGAGGAAACAAAACCAAACAAGAAAAAGAAAGAGAGCAGGTAATTTGCTTCAATCTGCATTCAAACACTGTTCTTTCTAGTTCTTTCTCTGAATGTAGACATCTCTTTCCATCATGAGTGTTTTGAAGTTGTCTTATAACCCTGCATTGTTGATAAGAGTTCAGTCTATCAAAGTTGGTCATCATACATACATTGTGTCTGTAATTGTGTACAGATTTCTCCTGGTTCTTCTCTTCTCACTCAGCACCAGTTGTATAAGCCTCTCCAGGTAAATATGAAGTCCATATACTCATCATTTCTTATAGCACAATAGTATTCCATTACATTCATATACCACAACTTGTTTAGCCATTCCCCAATTGATGGGCATCCCCTTAATTTCTAATTATTTGCCACCACAAAAAGAGCTGCTATAAATATTTTTGTACATATGGGTCTTCCTCCTACTTCTATGATCTCTTTGGGATACAACCCTAGAAGTGGTATTGCTGGGTCAAAGGGTATGAAATTATTTATAGCCCATTGCGCATAGTTCCAGATTGTTCTCCAGAATGGTTGAATCAGGTCACAACTCCACCAACAATGCATTAGTGTTCCAATTTGTCCACATCCTCTCCAGCATTTGTCATTTTCCTGTTTTGCCATTTTAGCCAAACTGACCAGTGAGATGTGGTGCCTCAGAGTTATTTTGGTTTGCATTTCTCTAATCAATAGTGATTTAGAGGATTTTTTTCATATGCTTATAGATATTTTTAATTTCCTCCTCTGAAAACTGCCTGTCCATATCCTTTGACCATTTATCAATTGGGGAATGACTTATATTCTTATAGATTTCACTCAGTTCTCTATATATTTTAGAAATGATGTCTTTATCAGAGACATTGGTTGTAGAAATTCTTTCCCAATTTTCCACTTCCCTCTTAATCTTGGTTACATTGGCTTTGATTATACAGAAACTTTTCAATTTAATGCAATCAAAATCATCCATTTTGCAATTTATAATGCTCTCTATTTCTTGTTTGGTCATAAAGTCTTCCCCTCTCCATAAATCTGATAGGTAAACTATTCCTTGCTTTCCCAGATTCCTTTATAGTAGCCTTTATACCCAGATCATGCACCCACTTACACTTTAGTTTGCTATACAGTGTTAGATAATGGTCTATGCCCAGTTTCTGCCATGCTACATTCCAATTTTCCCAACAGTTTTTGTCAAATAGTGAGTTCTTACTTTCAAATATTCTTAACGAAAAAACCAGAGCTGAACAGAAAATTTGACTTTCAAATACAAGAAGCATGAGAAGGTAAACAGGAAAAAGAAATCATAATGAATTTATTAAAGTTGAACTATTTACATTCCTACATGGAAAAATGAAATTTGTAACTCATGAGACATTTCTCAGTATGAGGATAGTTGAAGGGAATATATATTCATACATATATATGTGTGTGTATATATATAAATATCTATGTATAGGAAGGTATATGTGTATATATATATGTATATATATATGAGTATGTGTATATGTGTATACATGTATACATAGACAGAGGGCACAGGATGAGTTGAACAGGAAGGGGTGATATATAAAAAGCAAAATTAAGAGGTAAGAGAGAAATATAATGAGAGAAGGAGAAAGGGAGAGAAAGAGTAGGGTAAATTATCTCATGTAAAAGAGGCAGGAGAAGGGGCGGCTAGGTGGCACAGTGAAGAGAGCACTGGCCCTGGAGTCAGGAAGACCTGGGTTCAAATCCAGCCTCAGACACTTAACACAAAAAAACCCTAGCTGTGTGACCTTGCTGTGTGACCTTGGGCAAGTCACTTAACCCCAATTTCCCTAGCTACCCCTCTCAAAAAAAAGAGGCAAGAGAAAACTGTTACAATGGAGGGGAAGAGCAGGAAGGTGAAAGGGAATGGGACAACCTCACTCTCATTGAATTTGGCTTAAGGAGGGAATAACATACACTCTCAATTGGGTATCTTACTCTACAAGAAAGTAGGGGAGAAGGGGATAAGAGGGGGGATGATAGAATGGAGGACAGATTGGGGGATAGGGTAGTTAGACACTTTTGAAAAGGGACAGGGTCAAAGTAGAAAATAGAATAGTGTGGGGCAAAATAGGATGGAGGGAAATATAGTTAGTCTTTCACAATATAACTATTATGGAAATGTTTTACATAACTACACATATACAACCTATATTGAATTTCTTATCTTCCCAGTGGGGGTGGGTAAGGAGGGGAAAAGGGAAAGAATCTGGAAATCAAAGTTTTAAAAACAAATGTTAAAAAAATATTTTTACATGCAACTGGGAAATAAGACATACAGGCACTGGGGTATAGAAATTCATCTTGCCCTTCTAGAATGTTAGAGGGGGAATAAGGGAGGATATAAGAGAGAGTAGATTGGGGGAAGGGGTATTCAGTAGGCATGCTATCTCGGGATGGGGGTAGGGGAAAGATGGGGAGAAAATTTGTAACTCAAAATCTTATGGAAATGAATGTTAAAACTAAAAATAAATAAATAAAATATTTTTAAATTTGTTGTTAATATCCTGCTGCCACTTACACCCAATGTGTGTCTCAAAGCTGATTTCTTGAGCAGCTATAACAAAGCACTTCATAGGAGAGAAGGTACCAGGAAATAGATCTCTCTTCCTAGTGTTTTTTTTTTTTTTAAAGCAATTGGGGTTAAGTAACTTGCTCAAGGTTACACAGCTAGTCATTTGATTTATGTGTGGGTGCTCATTTTCTGAGGCCGGATCTGATCTCGGGTCATCCAAACTCCGAGGCCGGCGCTCTTACTCACTGCGCCACCTAGCCGCCCCTTTAGGGCAATTGGGGTTAAGTAACTTGCCCAAGGTTACAGCGCTAGGTTTTTGTTTGTGCGGATTAAGTGTCGGAGGCCAGCTCCGAACTCAGGTCCTTCTGATTCCAGGGCCGGCGCTCTATTCACTGCGCCACCTAGCCGCCCCTTCTTCCTAGTGTTTTGATGATAATATTCCTCATACACAAGACAAGTTCCTTTTTCCACCTCAGGAAAGATGTTGGCAGTACCTGAACTCTAAAAAAGAATGGTATTGATCCATTCAGATTTTAGGTGGTCAATACTTAACCCCATATACTAGATAAGCTAGTATAGTGATACTCTTCAGAGTTGATCTTTATAAAAAAGAATCAGAGTAGCTGAAGTAAAGGAGATCCTATCTTTCCCCCCATTTTTTGTAACAACGATAAGCCACAGTAAATGTACAATGAATATTAAGTTTTATTAGAAGAAAAGCAGATTTTGTTTCAAGTAGCCCATACAACATGCGTTAGTTAAAAAATGTTCATTTATTCTGTTTTTTTCCAAATTCAACACTTTCCAAATTCAAGCACCCATTTCTATTTGCAAGACACAATCCTAATGACTAGGGCTCTAAAGACAAAAAGGAAAAAGTTCTCATCAAGAAGTTTACAGCCTACTGGAAGAGTTAATATGTAAATAGATAAGTAACAGATATTTTCAGGGAAAAGACATTATTAACCTTCCATAAATTATGGTGGTAAAGGAAGAGAAGGAAGAGGAGAGATATCTCTATACCAAATTATATTTTCTAAGGAATTATGTTCTTCAGTGAATTTTGTAAAATTTTGCTTTTTTAGCAGCTTTGTTCAGTGATTTTTAAAAATTTCTTTTTTTTTCATTTGAGCAATTTTGCTTTTTAAGGAATTTCTTTTCAGTGTATTTTTGTGCTTTTATCATTTAGTCTATGCCATTTTTAAGGCATTATTTTCTTCAATACTTTTTTGTGACTATTCATCAAGCTATTGACCCTCTTTTCATAGTTTTCTTGTATCACTCTCATTTATTTTCCTATTTTTCCCGTGTCCCTCTTATCTGATTTCTAAAATCATTTTTGTGCTCTTCCAGGAATTTTTGTTGGACTTCTGTCCAATTCATATTTTTTTCGTTGAGCCTTTCTTTGAGGGTTTTTTTGACATCCTGTCTTCTAGTATGTTTCTTGATCTTCGCTGTAACTATAATAGCTTTTTATGGTAAAGTTCTTTTTTGTTGTTTGCTAATTTTTCCAGTTATTTCTTGACTAGGGGTCACTGTCCCAAGTTTCAAGTTTTTCATGCTGTTTTAGAGCTAGTTCTTATGGCCTGCAACTTTTAAGTGCTTCCAAAGTGGTTTGATCAAATGACAGGTGTGGTCATTACTTTCTGGCCTATTTTCTATTCTTTAACCAGGAAAGGATCTTGTTCCCCTGTAGTCACAATTGTTAGCATTCCTTTCTGCCTTGAAACTGAAACCAGTGCCCCTGATCCCTTCTGAGTGACCACAAACTCTCTTCTCCACCCTGGAATTGTGACCCAGGCCCCTGATCACTTGTGACCACAAGGGCTATTGCTCCTTTTCTCCCTGAAACTGTGATCTGGAATTGTATGTAGGCAATTTTAACAGGACTTTGAACCCAGTGCCAGCAAAGAGTCCCCTAAAATTTCTTTCTGAACAGTTATCCAATCTCCATTTACCATCCATGGCCTGAGAGCTTTCACAGCTACTTCTGACACTGTTGCTGGGGATGTTGCTGTGGCATGCACTGGGCTCTGGGACAACGACAACCCCAGTGTCACATACCTCTTCTGCCAATCTCTAAAGCTGACTAGGCATCAAATAAGTCTCATTCTCACCTTTTGTAGGTTCTGCCAATCCAGAATTTGACTTGAGGTGTTATTTTAAAGTTATTTGGAGAGGGATATGGGGAAAGTTCAGTTGAGTTGTTGAGCTGAGAGGCTCCACCTCTCAGTTTCTGTCTTAATATAAGCCTTTATCCCTTCTCACCTGGAATATTTTCATTGCATACTAATTAGATTCCCTATTTATTGTCTCCCAGTCCATCCCACACACAGAAGTTAAATTATTTTTTTCCAGAAACACAAACATGACTGTTATCTCCCCAACTCTAGAATAAAATATATATTCTTCACCCTAACAATAAAATCCTTTTATATCCTATTTTCTACCTAGGTTTCCAGTATTACTTCCCATCTATCCCCTTTCTTGTGCTCAGCATTCCAGAGTGGTTCCTAGTATATGGCATTCTATCTCCCAAACCTTTGCAAAAGTGTTCTTTACCCATCATATCCAGATAGAATAGATTCCCTCCTCACCTCTACCTTGAAAAATCTGTAGGCCATTCAAAGTATTGCTCAGATACCATTAATGAGTACATGAAATCTCTTTTGACACATATCCCTTAACACATACCATATTCCCCACTCCCTACTCCCCAACTCTAACCAATTCCCCCTTTCCCGCTAGATATTAACATTCCCCCCTCTGAAGATTATTTTATATTCAGTTTTGTTTACTGTGTATTTACTTTGTAGCTGTTGTGTCCTTAGTGAAATATAAGCCCCTTTTGGTCAAATACCATTTCATGCTTGTCTCTGTATCCCTAGCACTTAGGGCAATCCTTTGCACAAAGGAGACATTTAACAAAGGTTTTTCAATTATTGATCCATTGCAGAGAATTTCATTTCTAAGGAGTAACCTGGGTGACTTTCTCTATGTTTGTGTCTGTACTAATGCTTGATTTTTGTCCTTCAGCAAATCTTGTTATTAGACTAGACTTCACAGTGGGTGCTGTCTTCAGCACAGAGTGTATCAAAGGACTCTTCAGTAATGACTGTTGCACAAGGTTTCTAAGAGTTGAATTCCTAATAGCATCTTCTGATCCCTGAGGTTTCATGACCTTTACAATCAGAGAGCTTGAGAAGACCAAAACAACTGTCCAGCAACCTATTGACTTATCTACACTTTTTATATATTTCAAACAATGACCCATCATTTACGCAAATGTTGCCACATTGGGCAGCATGAGTATTAACCCAGTTAATATAAGGAGAGTATTATAGTAGTATTTTCTTTCATGCATAAGTTGGGCTAGATGGCCAGTGAGGTACCTTCCAACTCCCAAATTCTGTCATTCAGTGACCCCAGCTTGCTCAAGTCACTTAGACCAAGATAGTTTGTCTGTAAAAGCTTTGGGGCTAGCAGAGATGATTTGAATACATACACTCCCTCTCCTGGAACATCGTTAACCATTAATCCCTTTACACTCAGTTCATCTTCTCTTTCTCACAGACTGAGCAGATTCAGGTCACCTCAAGCAGAGTGCAATGAAGGACCAAAATATTAAAGCCTGAATTTTCTTCTTAAGTCTGCATTCTTGTATAATGCCCTATCCCGTTAACCTGGAATCTGACTCCTGTTTTATAGAAACCACTGTGACATTTGCAAGGGAAGGGGACTGATAAAAAACCCATTGAGAAGCAGAAGTGGGTCAAGACTAGGGCCTCAATCATGTCAGTTTCCCCCATACCACAATTTAGTGATGTTGACCCAACAAACCACTGGCAGAGGATTTTAGAGAAGATGGAATTCCTGGACCAAGCTAATGCACTATCACCATCAAGCAGATTGTTCCAATATGTTCAAAAATGTTTATGAGACATAGAGGTATGTTCCTTAGGGATTTCTTTGAAAACAGTCTCTTTTACATTAGGAATGTAACTGAAGTCTTCCATAGTAACAAAGTTATCGCTCTAACTGAATGAATATACACAGTTGACTTGTAACTTTTTTATTTGGAGTCCAGAGAGAGAAATAGAGACAGAGAACTAGAGACAGACAAAGAGACACAGATAAAGAGAGATGGACACAGGGAGATAGAGCCAGAGAGAAAAAATGGAGAGACAGAAGAGTTCTTCATTTATTAAATAGATATCAATTTATTGCACTAACTCCAGGAACCACAATGAGTAAAATATAGTGGGAGGTGCTCAGGTTTCCTTTTCAGGAAAAAAAAATCATTTTCTTGGCCTATATTGATCACACATTATTTGCTAGAGTTTCTCTTTTAAAAAAAATCCAAGAGCTTTTGGAAAACAATAATGATAATTTTGAGTATGACACAGGGGAAGGGGGAGGAGGCAGCCTTGATTTATACACATATACAAAAGATCTTAGCTATGGGTAGTCTGAGTCAAAATAATAAAAAAAAAAAACAATTCAATTTACTTATACAGTGCCATGCCAAACAAAAAAAAATATAGAGCCAGAAAGATAATAATAAAACTCACCTGGAAAAATGAAAATTCAAGAATAACAAAGGAAGTAATTAAAAAGAATATGAAAGAGGCGGCTAGTTGACACAGTGAATAGAGTACCGGCCCTGGAGTCAGGAAGTCCTGAGTTCAAATCTGGTTTCAGACATTTAACATAAAAACTAGCCATGTGACCTTGGGCAAGTCACTTAACCCCAACTGCCCTCCAAAAAAAATGAATATGAAGGAATGTGACTTGTCTGTACCAGTTCTCAAACTATATCATAAAGCATAAATCATCAAAACAATCTGGTACTGGCTAAGAGATAGAGAAGTGGAAGAGTGGAATAGTTTGGGTACACAGTACAGAGTATGTAATAACCATAGTAATCTAGTGTTTGATAACTGCAAAGATCCCAGCTTTTGGGACAAAAACTATGTGACAAAAAATTAATAGGAAAGCTGGAAACCTATTTGTCAGAAACTAGGTATAGACAAATATCTCACATGATATACCGTTAGAAGATCAAAATGGACACATTATTCAGACACACAGGGTGATAGAATAAGCAAGTTGGGAGAGCATAGAATGGTTTACCAGTCAGATCTATGGATAAATTTGTATATATTATACAAGATATAAATGGACAATTTTGATTATATTAAATTAAAAAGGGTTGCAGAAACAAAACTAGTGTAAGCAAGATTAAAAGAAACCAGAAAAATGGAGGAAATTTTATAGTGAGTTTCTCCGATAAAATCTCCATTTCTCAAATACAGAGAGAAGGGAGTCAAATTTTTGAGAATATAAGAAATTTCTCAGTTGATAAATGGTCAATGGATATGAACAAGCAGTTGTCAGATGAAGAAACCAAAGCTACCTATAGTCATATAAAATATTCTAAGTCACCACTGAATAGAGAAATGGAAGTTAAAACAACTCTGATATACCACCTCACACCTACCAGATTGGCTAATATGATAGAAAATGGACATATTTAAAGGGGTGGCTAGTTGGCTCAGTGAATGGACATAAAATGATAAATGTTGGATGGTATGTGGGAAAATGGGGACACTAATGCACTGTTAATGGAATTATGAATGGATCCAGCCATTCTGGGGGGCAATTTGGAAATATGCCCAAAAGGGCTATAAAACCATCATACTTTTTGACTCAGCATTAACTAGTTCTGTATCCACAAGAGATCAAAGAAAAAGGAAAGGACCTTTATGTACAAAAATATTCATATCAGCTATTTTCTGGTGGCAAAGAATTGGAAGTTGACAGGATGCCCATCAACTGGGGGATGCTGAACAAGTTGTGGCATAAATGGAATGGAATACTGTTGTGTTGTAGGAAATAATGAGCAGGTGGATTTCAAAAAACTTAGAAAGACTTTCCATGAACTAATGCTGAGTCAAGTCAATAGAACCAGAAGAATATTGTACACAGCAATATTGTAAGATAGTCAACTGTAAATGACAATTATTCTCAGCAATACAAAGATCCAAGATGATTCTGGAGTACTTATGATGAAAAAGCTATCTGCCTCCAGAAACATAACTAATGGAATCTGAATGTACATCAAAGCATATTTTTTTTTTTTGCTTTTTGGAGGGCAATTGGGGTTAAGTAACTTGCCCAAGGTCACACGGCTAGGTTTTTGTTTGTGTGTGCATTAAGTGTTTGAGGTCGGATCCAAACTCAGGTCCTTCTGACTCCAGGGGTGGCGCTCTACTCACTGCACCACCTAGCTGCCCCAAAGCATATTATTTTTTACTGTCTTTATTTTTATAATGTTTATCTCTTTTCTTTCACAACATGACCAATATGGAAATGTGTTTTACATGACCATATATGTATGGGTCAAATTGCCTACCTTCTTAAAGAGGGGGGAGTGGAGAGAGAGAAGGATAGAATTTGGAATTCAAATATGTAAAAATGGATGTTAAAAATTGTTTTTAAATGTACTTAGAAAAACCAAAATATTTATTTTTTAAAATTCTAGCTATGTAGGGAACACATTAAAGGTGGTTTTTAGCACCTTTCTTGAGAGAAATATCCCCATGGATTAATGAATCTGCTCTTGCAGAGAGAATCTAATATAGGGGCTCTTTACCTGGGATCTGTAAATTTGTGTATGTATGCACACACATATATACAAATATGTATATACATGTATATGGTACATATATACATAAATATGTTTGCATATATCAGCTATTAAAGTTGACAGTTGTACTAAGACTTTTGGGATACCTATTCATTTTTTTTACATTTTTTTTCAAATGCTTTATTAACTTCTGGTTTACATCATTCATTTCCATCAGATTTTGAGTTGCAATTTTTCCCCATTTTTCCCCTACCCACCACCCCAGAATAGCATTCCCATAGGATATCCCCTTACCCCATCTGCTCTCTCCCATCTCTTCTCCCATACCCCCTTTGAGTTTTCCAGTAGGGCAAGGTGAATCCTCATGGCCCAATGCCTGCACATCTTATCTCCCAATTATATGCACAATAGTATTAATCATAGTATTAATATATTTTTTTAAAAATTTGGTTTTAAAAGGAAGATAAGCAACTCATTATATATTGTACATGTGTAGCTATGCAAAACAGTACCATAGTAGATATATTGTAAAAGACTGACTATATTTCCCTCCCTCCTATCCTATCTCCCACCTGGTCCACTCCCCACTTTGGTCCTGTCCCTTTTCAAAAGTAGGTGCTTCCAACTCCCCCTCCCCCAGTCTGCCCTCCCTTCCATTGAAAACATCTCATCCCCTTCTCCCCTACTCTCCTGTTGGTTGAGAAACCCTATTTAGTGAGTATTCCATTATCTCCCTGATCCAAATTCAAGGAGGATAAGGTTTTGCATTTTGCTTTCCTGTTCTTCCCCTCCCTTGTAACCATTTTCCCTTACTTCTTTTATATGAGATAGTTCACCCCATTCTGTCTCTCCCCATCTCCTCTCATTATATTCCTCTCTCACCTCTTAATTTCACCTTTTAAGTATCATCCCTTCCTATTAAATTTGACCTGTGCCCTCTATCTATGCATACCTGAAAACATATATACACACATTCCCATATGTATTCATATGCCCATATACCCTTCTTCAACTATTTTCATACCGAGAAAAATTTCATCAGTTACAATTATTGTTTTTCCCTGTAGGAATATAAATAGTTCAACTTTGATAAGTTCATAATAATTTCTTTTCCCAGTTTATATTCTCAAGCATCTCTTGCTTCTTATATCTGAATGTCAAATTTTCTATTCAACTCTGTTTTTTTCCTCAAAAATGCTTGAAAGTCCTCTATTCCACTGAACGACCATATTTTCCCCTAAAACATGATCCTCAGTTTTGCTGAGTATATGATTCTTGGTTTTAATCCCAGCTCCTTTGCCCTCTGGAATATCATATTCCATGCCCTTCAGTCCCTCAGTGTAGAAGCTGCCAGGTCCTGTGTTATCCTGATTGTGTTTCCATAATATTGAAATTGTTTCTTCCTGGCTACTTGTAATATTCTCTCCTTGATCTGGGAATTCTGGAACCTGGCTACAATATTCCTGGGAATTTTCTTTTGAGGATCTTTTTCAGGAGGTGATCTGTGGATTCTTTCAATCTCTATTTTGCCCTCTGGTTCTAAAACATCAGGGCAATTTTCCTTGAGAATTTCTTGAAGGATGATTTCTAGATTCTTTCTTTGGTCATGGTTTTCAGGTAGTCCAATAATTTTTAGATTGTCTCTCCTGGATCTATTTTCCAGGTCAGTAGTTTTTCTCATGAGATATTTCATATTGCCTTCTATTCTTTCATTTGTTTGGATCTGCTTAATAGCATCTAGATGTCTCATAAAATTATTAGCTTCCATTTGCTCCAGTCTAATTCTGAAGGAATGATTCTCCTCAGTGAGCTTCTGGGATTCTTTTTCCATCTGGCAAAGTCAGCTTTTTAAGGCATTCTTCTCCTCATTGCCTTTTTGGGCCTCTTTTGCCATTTGAGTTAGTCTACTTTTAAGGTGTATTTTCCTCAGTCAGGCTGTTGACTCTCATTTCATACTTTTCTTGCATCTTTCTCATTTCTCTACCCAATTTTCCCCCCACTTCTCTTATCTGCTTCTTAAGGTCCTCTATGGCCTGTAGCCAACTCATATTTTTATTTGGGGCTTTTTGTGCAGGATTTCTGACCTCACAGTCCTCTTCCTGCCCCATGCTTTGATCCTCTTTGCTCCCAAAATAAGAGTCTAATGTTGAATTTTTCTGTTTATTTTGTTTCCTTTGCCTAGGCATGTTGCTACTCAATTACTTGACTTTTGGGCTTATTGCCACAGTAGGACTCTGCCACCATCCAGGGGAGCTTCCATCCCAAACGCTGGTGTTATCCCAACTGCTGGAGGTATTAGTTGGGTGGCCTTGCTGAAGCCTCCACACACTCTGGCAAGCTGGTCACACACACCAAGACCTCCACCCCAGACTGTAATCCAGATCCAAGAAGGGTAAAGCAAGAGCGATTACCCCCCAGACTGATTGCCAGATTCCTCTACAATTCACAGGCCAGGAGCTGAAGCTGCAAGTGGCAATGTGGCACAAGCTATGCTGGTTCCTCAGAGGCCTCTTGCCCCCAGGGGAAAGAGGCCACATGCTCTCCCAACCAGTCCCAAAATCCATAGGGCACTGACCTCTCACTTTGTCCTAGGCATCTATGTGTTGATAATTCTGGAAACGCCACAGCTGCTGGTGTTTTGAGGTCCCTCCAGGCAGCTGCTGGTTCAGCCACTCTGTGGCTAAAACCTACAACTCACGTGGACCTGGGCTCAGCTCCCAGAGCACTGAGTTGGTCACTCACTGCCAGGCTGCTGGGCTGTCCTCAGCAGGAGGTTAGCTTCTCTGTGTCATTATGTGGGTTCTGGAGCTCCAGAGGTTGTTCAGAGTCCCCCTTTTACATAATTTTGAAGTGGTGTGGGAAAGAGCTCTGAGGAAGTAATACTTATATATTTTAATAAAATTAGTTTCCTTGGTAATTCTAATCACACTATTTAATATATTTTTAAAAAATTATTCTACAAAGGGATTCAAAGTTTTCACAGAACTAGCAAATAGGAAGAAAAAGAAATAAGCATTTATTAAGTGCTTACTGTGTTTTTCACTGTGTAAAATGCTTTACAAATGCTTTACAAATATTGTCTCCAATATTACCTCAAAGGGGTCCATGAAACAATTCCCTCTCACAACCATCTCACTCTTACTGAACCTGAGTTCTCAAAATGTCCTGATATCAATTGGCTTGCTTCTCTTTCTCAGGTCAGAGATAAGGGGATTCAATATTCCTTTTATATTCTTCCCTTTTCTCTCTGATTCTTTACTTCCCTATCCTTCTGACAAGGGAAACATGACAGTCATTAATTTGCCCAGGATCACCACCTTCCACTTAGCCAAAGTCTTACTCCTTGGAGGCTTATTATATTTCTGTTGCTCATAAAGGGCCATTTTACTGCTTTCTTTACTAGATTGACCATATTCTCATTAAAATAATCAGAAAAAAGATGGTGGAGTAGAAGCACAAACTTGGCATGAGCTCTGGCTCCAAACAATTCCAATACCTGTAAAAAAAAATGACTCTAAACAAATTTTAAAGCTACAGAACCTACAAAGTGACAGAGAGAAACAAATCTCCCACTGAAGACAGCCTGGAAGCCAAACAGGAAAGGTCTATCCCAGCATGGTGGGAGCTGAGCACAGTCCCACAGGAGCCAAGAGGTTCCAGCCCCAGGGCGGCCCTAACCAGCAACAGCTAGAGCAGACTTCAGGAGAATGAATAACCAGAGAGTGTGGCAGCTTCCAGACTTCTTAACCCATAAATGCTAAAGACAAAGTAAAAGGTGGGTGTGAAACTTTGCTGGAACAGGGCAGACAGAAGAGAACAGTCCAGCTGCTGCCCCCAGGGTGAGAAGAGGCCAGAGGCATGGTGGCTGTGCTGTGTGGCTGCCTCAGGAGCTCCTGGCCGGCAGATTGTAGGGGGACCAATCTCAGAGGGTAATCGCTCTTTCTTTGACCTGCTTGGATCTGGATTGCAGTCTTGGGTGGTGGTCCTGAGGTTTGTGTCCAGTGAGTGAGAGCTTGTGGGGACTGTAGAGACAGCACCCTCCTAATAGCTCCAGCAGCTGTGAAAATCCCATAGATTTGGGACAAATTTCTTTCCATTCTGGAAGCAGAGTACTACCATGGCAAAGAGCTCAAGGGTCAAGTAATTGGCTGGCAATATGAGTAAGCAGAGGAAACCCAAGCAGACAATAGAATCCTTTTGGGGGACAAAAAGGATCAAGGCATGAAATGGGAGGAAGACAGTGAAGTCAGAACTCCTGCATCAAAAGTCTCCAAGAAAAATATGAATTGGTTACAGGCCATGGAGGAACTCAAGAAGGATTTTGAAAATCAGGTAAGAGAAGTGGAGGAAAAATTGTGAAGACAAATGAGAATAACGCAGAAAAATCATGAAAAGCAAGTCAACAGCCTGCTAAAGGAGACCCAAAATACACTGAAGAAAATAACACCTTAAAAATAGACTTACTCAAATGGCAAAAGAGGCCCAAAAAGCCAATGAGGAGAAGAATGCCTTAAAAAGCTGAATTTGCCAGATGAAAAAGGAATTTCAAAAATTCACTGAAGAGAATAACTCCTTCAAAATTAGATTGGAGCAATTGGAAGCTAATGACTTTATGAGAAATCAATGTACTATTAAACAGATACAAACAAATGAAAAATAGAAGGCAATGTGAAATATCTCACTGGAGAAACCACTGACCTGGAAAATAGATCCAGGAGAGATCATTTAAAAATTATTGGACTACCTGAAAGCCATGATCAAAAAAAGAACCTAGACACCATCTTTCAAGAAATTATCAAGCAAAATTGCCCTGATATTCTAGAACCAGAGGGCAAAATAGAAATCAAAAGAATTCATCTATCAACTCTTGAAAAAGATCCCAAAAAGAAAACTCCTAGGAATATTATAGCCAGTTTCCAGCATTTCCAGATCAAAGAGAAAATAATGCAAGCAGTCAGGGAGAAACAATTTGAGTATTGTGGAAACACAATCAGGTTAACACAAGACCTAGCAGCTTCTACACTAAGGGATTGAGGGGGTGGAGCCAAGATGGTGGGACAGAAGCAGGAAAACTCCATGTGCCCCCTCAATAACCACCTCAAATACCTATAAAAATGATTCTAAACCAACTTTAGGGCTACAGAATCCACAGTGACAGAAAGAAACAAACCTCCAACTGAAGACAGCCCAGCAGGCCGACAGGAAAGGTCCATAGCAGCACATTGGGAGCTAGGCCCAGCCCTGAGTGAGTCTGTGGTTTTAGCCTCAGGGTGGCCATGACCACCCCTGACTAGAGGGACATCAGGGGAGTGGATCACCAGCAGTTGTGGCAGTTTCCAGAATTATCAGCCCATGAATGCCAAAGACAAAGTGAGAGTTCAGTGTGGACTTTGTGGGGACAGGGGGTCTGGGAGTCCTGTCTGGCCTCTATCCATGGAGGGAGAAGTGGCCACTGCTGCATGGCTGCTTCAGAGCTCCTAGCCTGCAGATTGCATGCTGTCTAGGGTGGAGGTCCTGGGGTGCATGACCAGTGTGCCAGAGCCAGTGGAGGCTTCTGAGAGGGCATCAACTAATAGCTCCAGCAGCTGAGAAAACCCCAGCAATTTGGGACAAAGCTCTCCTCTCTGGAAGCAGAGTTCTACTGTGGCAAAAAGCTCAAACGTCAAGTAATTGAGTGGCAACATGAGCAAGCAAAGAAAGCAAAGCAAGCACAACAATCCGACTCTGGATTCCTTTTGGGGGGACAAAAAGTATCAAAACATGAAACAGGAGGAAGACAATGAACTCAGAACTCCTGCATCAAAAGCTTCCAAGTAAAATATGAACTGGTTATAGGCCATAGAGGAGCTTAAGAAGGTTTTTGAAAACCAAATAAGAGAAGTGGAGGAAAAATTGGGAAGAGAAATGAGAATTATGCAAAAAAAAATCATGAAAAGAGAGTAAACAACCTGACTGAAGAAAATAACACCTTAAAAATAGACTAACTCAAATGGCAAAAGAGGCTCAAAAAACCAATGAGGAGAAGGGATTTAAAGGCTTGGAATATGATATTCCATAGGTCAAAGGAGCTAGGACTAAAACCAAGAATCTCCTATCCAGCAAAATTGAGTATAATGCTTCAATGAAAAATATGGTCTTTCAATGACATAAAGGATTTTCCATCATTCTTGATGAAAAAATATGAGCTGAAGAGAAAATTTGACTTTCAAATACAAGAAACATGAGAAGGTAAAGAGGAAAAAGAAATCATAAGGAACTTATTAAAGTTGGACTATTCACATTCCTACATGGAAAAATGATAGTTGTAACTCATAAGACTTTTCTCAGTATGAGGATAATTGAAGGGGATATATATGTCTATATGTCTATATACATACATATGTGTGTATATAAATATATATATATATGTGAGTGTGGGCATGTGTATGTTTGTGTATACATAGACAGAGGGTATAGGATGAGTTCAATATGAAGGGATGATATCTAAAAAATAAAATTAAGAGGTGAGAGAGGAATTTCTTGGGAGAAGGAGAAAGGGAAAGATAGATTAGGGTAAACTATCTCCTATAAAAGAGGCAAGAGAAAACTGTTAAAAATGGAGGGGAAGAGCAGGAAGGTGAAAGGGAAAGGGACAATTTGATTCTCATTGAATTTGGCTTAAGGAGGGAATAACATACACAATCAATTGGGTATCTTACCCTATAGAAAAGTAGGGGGGAAGGGGATAAGAGGGGGAATGATAGAAGGGAGGGCAGATCTGGAGAGAGCGAAGTTAGAAGCAAACATTTTTGAAAAGGGATAAGGTCAAAGTAGAAAATAGAATAAGTGGGGGGTGGGAGAGGATGGAGGGAAATATAGTCTTTCACAATATAACAATTATGGAAATGATTTGGGTAACTACACATGTGCAACCTATATTGAATTGCTTATCTTCTCAGTGGGGGTTGGTGAGGAGGTAAGGAAGGAAAAAATCTGGAACTCCAAGCTTTAAAAACAAATTTTTAAAAAATTGTTTTTTGCATGCAACTGGGAAATAAGATATACAGGCACTGGGGTATAGAAATCCATCTTGCCCTACTAGAAAGTTAGGGGGAGTGATGGGAGAGGATATAAGAGAGAAAAGATTGGGGTAAGGGATATTCAGTAGACTTGCTATTTTGGGGTGGTGTAGGGTAAATATGGGGAGAAAATGTAACTCAAAATTTTGTAGAAATGAATGTTGAAAACTAAAAATTAGAAAAATTCAGAGTTGGAAGAGATATACTTTAATGTCAATCTTCTATGATAAATCCATCCAAAGAACTCCAGTAAAGGGAATCCAACTTCCTCATGAGTCAGGCAGTCGTTTTCCATTAAACTGTTATATTTCTTTAAAAGTTTTCCTTACAGTGAGCCTAAATTTACCTATTGTTCACATTTATTCATTGTTCTGAGTTCTTCCTTCTGGGACTAGGCAGGCATGCCCAAGCCCTTTCCTGTGAAAACATTTTAGATAGCTGACCATAGTGGTCATGTTCCCCATGAGCCTTTTCTCTTCTGAACTAAGCATCGATCTTCCACATGTCCTGGAGTCATCACATATCGTACAGTAACCCAGGACTATTGTTTGACTCTACTGTTTTATTATTAGAGTTTCCTGAGGAGCCCAGGACAATTTATTTCATTAGGACCCATAAACTGGTCAGTATGTCACTGTCTGATGAGACCTCAAAAACACTGACAGAAAGCCTTAGAATTTACATTGTAAAAGCAAGATGCTGATCAATGAATTAAAAATTATATCAATGCTCTCTTTATAACTGAGCTTTCTCTAAAGTTGGGAAGTGAGAAATAAAATTAGCCCATAACATTGACATATTTAGGTTTTAGATGGACTTGACCTGAACTTTCATCATGGTTTTTATCCACAATTCTAATATACACATTATGTGGATGATGGAGAAACATAATTATGACTTAAAATTATAGCTTCAGCCCTCCCTTTCTGGCCATATTCTCCTCAGTCTTGCCAACTGCCTTGCTACTCATATCGGAGACTGTCTGCCACCCTAGAACACAATCTTCATAAATCACTGTCTCCCAGACCACTCTTTCAGGAGAGCTCCAACCTCCTTTCCTTTCCTTCTCACCCAGTTCTGAAACCATGAAACATGATGAAATTGACTCTGCCATTTATCCTGTGTTAACCTATTCCTATGCGGTCCAACTCTATCCCTGCAAATTTCTGGAACAAAGTGTCCCTCCCTGAAGATCACTTCCGTATGTGTATTGTTTTCCCCATTAAAATGTAATGTCCTTGAGGACAGGCACCATTTAATTTTTCCAGTGCTTCCCAGATTAGTATAGTCCCTGACCCATAAAAGGTAATTCATTTATACTTATTGACTGACTTCTTAGGCTACATCAAGCAATTAATAAATGCTTGCTCTTTTGTGTATATAGAGATTTGAAGGTTATAAAGCAATTTTACATACATGACTCATTTGAGTCTCAAAACTGCTGCATAACATAGATATGATGAATATTATTATCATACCTACTCCACAGAGAAAAAAAATGAAGCTCACAGAATTTAAGTGACCTACTTAGGGTCATATAGTTATCTCATAAATATCAGAGGCAAGATTTAAACCCAGAATTTTACTGTTTCTATGTCTAGCACCCAGTCCACTCAACAGTACTGCTCTCTAACTAGACCCCTGACTGCCCAGATGCTAGCAAGAACTCTCACAGGGGGCAGCTAGGTGGCACAGTGAATAGAGCACTGGCCCTGGAGTCAGGAGTACCTGAGTTCAAATCCAGCTTCAGACACTTAACACAAAACTAGCTGTGTGACATTGGGCAAGTCACTTAACCCAATTGCCCAGCTTCCCCCCTCTAAAAAAAAAAAAAAGGACTCTCATATACTACAATGGGCATGAAAGTGAGACATGTGACTAAGAGCCTTGGGTACTCTTGTACCATTCCTCCCATCCCCCCAGGCAATCTGTTTACTGCACCTACCCCATTAATTACACTGTGTATGTGTGTGTGTGTGTGTGTCTGTCTGTCTGTCTTTGTCTCTATCTCTCTCTGTGTCTCTCTGTGTGTCTCTGTCTCTGCCTCTCTATCTTTGTCTCTGTCTCTGTGTGTTTCTCTCTCTCCTCTATCCTAGCCCTTTCTCCTACTTAAAGATGAGGATGATCCAAGATGCATTCTACTGCCTGCCTCCCTTTAACACCCTAGCAGAAATGGTATGGAAAAATCATCATCATTATTTTAGTGGCTGATATTTACAAAAAGCTTTTAAGACTGAAGAGTAATTTTTATAGTTCAATTGATCCACAATAACTGGGTGAGATTGACACTCTAAATCACATTATCCTTATTTTTAGAAATGAGGAAACTGAGGTACAGAGAGGATAAATGGCTTGTCCAGGGTCTTACAGCTTATACATACTGGAGTCAGGATTCAAGCCTAGCAAGTTCAGCATGTCTTTGACTGCACCATACTACCTTGCCCTCTTATTCCATCACCCCTCTCTTTAACTGCCTCCTCTTAGTCCCAATATTCCTAGGAAGAATATTGAGGAATCCCCTTTGGGAGATACAAGTGGCTGGAAGACCTCTCTTTATATCCATACTCCATAATGATTCATTATCCCTACTACTTGAAACTACAGTCTCAAATAGATTGTACTGGGATCACAAAGAACTTTAAAAATTTGTTAACTCAACAAGAACTTGGCCTTCCAGAGAGGAAGGTAGTGCTCTGAGCCTTTCTTTGCACATGGAGAAGCTACAGCCTGTAGAGAGGAATGAGGTGCTTTGACCATCTCTATCCCCAAAGGAAAGAACCATGAGAAATCCCAAACCCCAGTAAAAGGCAAACATTCACAAAGTCCTCAGATAAGAAATCTTACCAGGTGGTAGGGAGCAGGGAGTCACCATGAAATGTGAAATTAATCCATTAGGCATCTTTTTTCAGGTGGCTAAAAGTCAACACTGTCTTGCCTTTGCTAGATGAAGAGCTATAAATAGCCAAGTAAGTGGGGATTTTTCTATCTTCACTTTCAAGAAAAATTAATAACAGCCTCTTGTACTTTTCAGATAGCCTCTACATTAAAAGGAAAGGGCCTATGCTGAGGATTCTGTTTCTCATGCCAAGTTTTCACCAGCAGAAAGTTATACCAGAGAGGCTCATAAACATCCCCCTGGGCTAAAAGTTTCAAGACATGAGACAGTCTTCTCAACACAAATGGGTGTCTTAGGAGCTGTGGGAAAAATTAAAGGCTACCTCCATGGGGACACTCAAGAGGAGAAGTCAAGAAATGAATGATGTGATAAAGAATTGATTCTATGAAATCACACAGAAGAGTCAAGTTAACCAATTAAATGGAGTGATTTTATGACAATTGTGTTTTTCTTCCTGGGAGTATCATTGTATACTATTCTAAGCTTCAAAATAAACAAGGCTTTGAGAATCTACAGAATGACTAGAGAATCTATTGTCTGAAAAGATCTTAGAATGTATAGAACCCACACATGTGAAAGAGTAATTTTTAAAAATAAATAAATAAAAGATATCTTAATAAATGAATTAATAAGAAATAGGAAAGGAAAGGGAAAAGAAAGGAAAGGAAAGGAAAGGAAAGGAAAGGAAAGGAAAGGAAAGGAAAGGAAAGGAAAGGAAAGGAAAGGAAAGGAAAGGAAAGGAAAGGAAAGGAAAGGAAAGGAAGGGAAGGGAAGGGAAGGGAAGGGAAGGGAAGGGAAGGGAAGGGAAGGGAAGGGAAGGGAAAGGAAAGGAAAGGAAAGATTCAAGACTCCACACCTGAACACTTTTTTATACTCAGTATGGGTAAGGCATGGTGGGAGGTGAAACAGAAGGTGGTCTTGTCCTTGAGAAGGAACAAAATGACATCACTATGTTGAAGTCAAGGTACAGTGTGTCCAGCTGTGGCCAATCAAATCAATATGATTTCAGAAATCTCTACCACAATTTGGGCACAAAAAGTCCATGTGAATATTGAGAGTGGAGATGTCTAACTTTATACATCTCACGTTTCTTTTGAACTACCAAAATTCTGCTTTGCTCATAGAGTACAGCACCTTCCTTAATGTGGGCTCGTGATGGTGGGAAGTCCTATGCAAATATGTCCCATATCTTGCAATTAATTCCAACGGTCTTAAGAAAGATATTGAGAGTGCCCTTGTATTGATTTTTCTGACCTCCAAGTGAATATTTGCCTTGTGTGAGTTCTCTATAAAATAGTCTTTTAGGCAAATAAATTTTTGGCATTTGAGACTTTCCCTCTGTGCAGTAGAGTTTGAATGCTTAGTAGTTGAGCTTGAGAAAGTCCAGTACCTTATCTTGCCAGGTGATGTTCAGAATCGGTCTAGGACAAATCAAATAGAAGTATTTCAGTTTTCTACAATGATTCTGATATACTGGCTAGGTTTCATGTGTATACGACAATGAGGTCAGCACAACATCTCTGCAGTTCTTCAATTTGGCAGGTAGTCTAATACATCTTCTCTCCCACACTGTCCTTTAGAATCTCCCAAACAGTGAGCTAGTTCTAGCAATGTGCATGTCAACCTCATCATCTATGTGTACATCTCTAGAAGTATACTGTCAAGTTAAACAGACTTATCCACAGCATCCAAAATTCATCAATTTGATAAAATAGATGATTCAACACATGGGTTATGTGGTGCTGGCTGGTAGATAACCTGTGTTTTCTTGGTGTGTTAGGCCAGACTTAGCACAAGCAGAAGAAAACGATCAATCGTTTCTTGTATCTCAGCCTCAGAGGCTGCACTGAGTGTATAATCGTCTGCAAACAAAAAGTCATGCACCAACTCTCCTTCCACTTCAGTCTTGATTTGTAGCCTTTTCAAGTTAAATCATTTTCAGCTCTGTAGCTGACCTTGGTGTTTTAATACTCATTGATGTTTCAAACAATATCAGAGAAAACATAATGCTAAAAAGTATGAGAGAAAGCACACAGCCCTTCACTCAACTGAGGTCTGGCAAAGTGTGAGACCATTGTCCAATGCTGATAAACTTCTCTAAGCAACTGAGTTTTGCCATAATTTTCCAAAAACTTCACAACTAGCAGTATCAACGGCCTTGGTCATATCAATTAATGTTATGTACAGGTCTCTATTTTACTCCTGACATTTCTTCAGCAAACGCCATATTAACCATTCTTCAGCCCTTTCTGAAGTCACACTGGCCCTTGGGTATATGACCATCTTCCAGATGAAGGATCAATCTATTAAACAGGACCCTGGCAAGAATCTTGCCAGCAATGACTAAGAGAAAGGCCCTGCTATGGTTGTCACTCTCAAAATTAGCAATACACTGTCTGTGCTCAGAGAAAAACTAATTTGCTGACATTATGCCTTCTGAAAGTCATCATGCCTTGTGGCCACTGCTTTTGTTGAATACAAATGATGGAGAAAACCCAATGTTGTATCATATGCAGAGGGCCATGACTGAGGGCCTCAGTGTTAGCAGTGATATTTATGGAACCCATGATCCAGACCCACCCATCCCCCAAAGTCTCTGGGCTCTCACAGACTAGATTTGAGCCTGGGCCCCTGACTCTGATTTGGTGGGGGGCGGGGAGGGTCAATTTCTTTCTGTTTAGCTTTTTGACTCCAGACCAGAATTTCCTCTAGTGAAGTTTCCAAAATAAAATTTAAATATAGCTTGAGTCTAGGTTCCCCGAAAGATAAATAACAAGATCTCCAGCTCCTACATAGGCCCTCAACATAGTAAATACAAAGAAGATATTGCACAGTCTCTATTTCACCCTGTCCAGAAATTTTGATAAGATGAGGAGGATTCACTTCTTACAGGACATAAAACACGTTCAGACAGTCCATTAGACTCCGTTAGAAGATAATCATCTTTGGGGACATTGCCAGAAAAACCTTTCTCTTCCCATTGGCCTGTCCTGTCCAAGTAACCCATGACAGTATCCAAGAGGGCTGGTAAAGTCCACTTACCCATGAGATAATATTTGTAAATTTCCTTATCACAGGGCTTGGAGCATCATGGACACTTAGTAAATAGTTATTCACTTTCCTTACCCTTCTCCTGGCTTCCACTCATAAGTAGTCCTCTATTCTGGGGCCTTCTTTATATAGCTTTCATGTCTTTGTCTTCTTCCATTCTCTACTTCTCACTCTTTGTTATTTCATTCTCCATCTACTTTCCTGACTCAGGCTCCTCCTGGATCCTTAATAGAAAATTTCCCAAGACTCCATCCTCAATTGTCTTCTCTTTTTTCCTTTTTCTTTCTCTTTTATTCTCCTTGATGACATTAATTGACTCTCCTGAACCTTCCTATCATCTCTCTGAATGATTCCCAAATTTATATCTTCATTACTGATACCCTTCCTGAATTTCAGAGAAATATCTCTAACTCCTAGATCAACTCTAATCTAGCTAGATTCAGTTTCTGCAGCTTAAATTCAACATATCTATAGAAATATCTTTCCTTTAAAAATTTGTCATCTTCCAAATATCGTTATTTCTATTAATGGCCCCACCACTCATGCGATCATATATGTCTGTAGCTTTGGAATTATTTTTGCTTCTTTCTTTGCCTCTACATGAAATCAGTCACCAAGTCACATCCATCTTCTCCTTTCCATTCTTACTGCCTCCAGTTTACCTCCCTTCATTTACTTGCACTATGAATTTTTTTCTTTTTTCTAAAATTTATTTATTTGTTTTCAACATTCACTTCCATAAGATTTTGAGTTCTGAATGTTCTCCTCCTCCCTCCCCTCACCTCTCCACAAGACAGTGAGCAATCTGATGTGGAATTGTCTCTTAAAGAACCTCCTTTATCTTAATCTATTCCCCTCTGGCCTATCCTACATACTACTACAAGTTGGGTCTTCCTAATGCACAAAACTCATTATGTCATTTCACTGAACAAAAATCTTTAATTGCTTTCCATAATGGGACTGCTATGTAATATAATGCATGGAGCGCTGGGCCTGGAGTCAGGAAGACTCATCTTCCTGAGTTCAAATCTGACCTCAGACATTTACTAGCTATTTGACCCTGGGCAAGTCACTTAACCCTACTTGCCTCGATTTCCTGTAAAATGAGCTGAAGAAGGTAACAACAAACCACTTCAGGATCTTTGCTAAGAAAACCACAAATGGAACCATAATGAGTTGAACACAACTGAAAAAACTGAACAACATAATGAAAAGGTCTAAACTTCTGGGTTTGACACTCAAGATCTACCACAATTCTATAGTCTGGGCTTCAGCTAAACCTGATGACCTCACATTCCCTGAACTTGTCTATAATCTACAGCTTCCCTCACTGTGGTCTAATCATTTCTAATCCCTTCAATATTTTCCTATTTAATTTTTCTCTCTCTTCCAAGATCAAATGTCACATGCTCCAAGATGGTATTTTTATTCCACCCATCTACGCTCACTCCCTTTTCATGTCTCACATGCACTTATTACTCCTATTTCAATAGTTATTTTTCTATGTATCTTGTCTCCTCTATTTGATTGCAAGTTCTTTAAGAACCTTGACTGATTTGTCTTTAAATTTCCTTGACATCTTCTATCTATAACTCTTTACACATAGTATGAACTTGAAAATATTAGTTGGATGTTCATAGGGGATGAGTGGACGAAATACAGATGGGCAAGTATAGTGCCATAATGTTGATCAGCTGACCTCCTACCTCCCAAGGGGACTTGGCAATAACAAAACTATGAGAAACATCTTCTTTACAACTCTCTGTGTGTTTTATTTTTCATATTATGAGGACATACCAGAACCACAAAGTGAAGAAGACAATAATGCTCTGGCCTCCTTGACTACTAAAGTACAATCACTTAGTATTTCTATACCCACAGGTATAAAAGAAAAAATCGAATAAACGTGAATCACTTTGCTAACTAACAGATTTGGGTAGCTCACGAATGGGGGAATATTGTGCATGTGTGCTGGGGGTTTAGGTAGGAAGTACCTGTAATAAACAATTAATTGAATTTTGAGTTTTATAGAGGAGTGATTTCTAGCACGATTTTTTGCCAGAATAGTTTGGGAGCCCTGAAATTTAGCCAAACTGACAATCCCTTTGCCTCTTGCCTATTTATTGAAATCTGACATAAGGAAAGGCTCAGAGTATGGAAAACACAAGGGACTAGGGGATATAGAGAGAGTGATGAGTCTGGAGAGAGAGATAAGGAGATAGAGCTTTATTAAAAACTTGTGCTGTGCCAGGCACTAAACTAGGGGTTAGCAATACAATGGCAAACAGATGATACAGGCCAGGGGTGGGGAACATGTGGCATTGAGGCCACATTTGACTTTCTAGGTCCTCAGATGTGGTCTTGTGATTGAGTTCAAGTTTTATTTTTTTTTTAAGCAATTGGGGTTAAGTAACTTGCTCAAGGTTACATGGCTAGTCATGATTTATGTGTGGGTGCTCATTTTCTGAGGCCGGTTTCGATCTTGGGTCATCCCAACTCCGAGGCCCGCGCTCTTACTCACTGCGCCACCTAGTCGCCCAGAGTTCAAGTTTTATAGAACAAATCATTTTATTAAGGGGATTTGTTCTGTGAAGTTTGGATTCAGTCAGAGGGTCACACCTGAGGACCTAGAGGGCCAAATGTGGCCTTGAGTCCATAAGTTCTTCACCCCAGATTACAGGTCCTGACTTCAAGAAGATTACATTCTAATAAAGGAAGACAATAAATATAGGGAACCTGGAAAACTAGTAGGCAGGTACAGTTTGGCATGGAAGTGGCCTGGGAGTGTGGTGAAGGCCTGGACATGGGTGTACAAGATAATGCCCAAACTGGCTTATCAGAACCAAAGGTGGTTCCAGGGGTGGAGACAAAAGTCCCGAGAAAAGGAGGTTGAGATGATGGCTTAAGGAGAGATGGAAGAGTGTGCAGATGACCTGAAAATTCAGTGGAGCCGTGGATACTAGCAACATACGGCTCCCTCTCACTCAGTTCCAACTAGGTGGCACAATGGAAAGAATATGGGACCTGGAGTCAGGACAATTTGAATTCAAATCAGGCTTCAGGCAACTTTCTACTGTGTAGCCTTGGGCAAGTCATTTAACCTCTATGTGTCTCAGTCTTCTCATCTGTAAAATGGGGAAAATAATAACATATGTCTCCCAGGGTTGTTGTGAGGACCAATGGGACAATATTTGTAAGACATTTAGCGTGGTGCCTGGCACAGGGCAGGTGCTATAGAAATACTAGCTGTGATTATTATTAGAGCACAGTGCCCTCTAGTGTACATCTTGACTATGACCCATTGCTCTCCTAAGCCCTCCAGTGTCTGTATAACTTCCCTTTGTCTCTGAAGCCCATGTTAATTCTCTTGGCCTTCTCACTGGCTGCTCCCTATGCCTAGAATGTCCACACACACACACACACACACACACACACACACACACACACACACACACACACACCTCTCGCTTTGGGATTCCCTAGTTGTTTTTTCAAGTCTCAGCTCAAGTATCATTTTCCGAGACCTTTTCTGTTTCCCTTGGCTGTTAGTTTCTTCTCCTCCACCTTTACCTTGCTTCTGCTCAGTATTTACTTTGTATCTATTTCTATAGGGATATGTCATCTCCCTCAGTAGAATGTAAGTTCCCTGAGGTCAGGCACTGTCTCATTTTAGTCTTTGTAAATGCTTAGCATAGTGCCTGAAATATCATAGCTGCATAATAAATGCTTTTGATTGCTTCGTTGATTTCTGCCTTGCTTTGACCTCAGAGCTCTCCATTTTCCCCAGCCCTTGACCTTCTTCTTCATAGCAGTCCGACAGCTCTGTTTTTATCTCACTACTGAGCACCTCTTCAGCTGGCTTATTCTCTGACTTCCTGACTTTGTATACCTAGCCATGCCTTAGCTTTGCCACCCTTGGCTTCCAATCATGCTTCCATGCTCCACCACAGATATTTCTGACAGAGTGATAGTTGAGAACTATATCCATGTTCGGTCTCCAAAAGAAAATAGCTCAGGTGCTACAGGAGTTGGCCTTCTTCCATATTTAGGTCAGATGGAGAGATGGGGAACTGAAGAACAGAGGAAATCCGCTTCCTTTTAGCACAAATCATAAAAAAGGATAATCATCTGTAAAACTAGGTTATCTTTGTTTCTAATCAGGAGCCCCTGTCAACAGGATCATCTGTCTTGGCAAGGTAGTACAGATGGGAGTCAGTATGGATTCTACAGCCATCTTAGGCCTCTTAGATTACTCTGTCAATTATAGATTAAAACCCACATTCTAAACAAAACCACTCTGTGATTGGGGGCATGTAATTGTGTCCTGTTCTGGCTGTATCCTGCTTTGGGGGCCTGGAAGCAGCAATCCAAAGCCCCAGAAATGTTAGGAAAGTGCAGAAAAGGGTGTTCTGTCAGTAGGGAGCCAAAGTTTACATCAAAGGTCTGATTTGAGCCAGACTATGAAATAGAAGCTGAGAAACATGTATTGTGCGATAAAGAAGACAAGTTTTGCTTCTCCCAATATATAGAAAATTCACAAGATACACTGATAGAAAATGGCCCATTTACATTGACTAATAATAATGGCACCTTCTGCAGAAACCTCTTCCTGCCCCTCCAGCTACTAATGCCTTCTCCTTTCTCAGTATCTTTATACACTCTATATGTCCCTTGTATGTCCTTAGGCATATACATGTTGTCTCCCCTATTAGAATGAATGTTCTTGGGAATAGAGACTATTCTTGGCTTTTTTGTATCCCCAGTACTTAGCACAGGGCTTGGCATAGAGGAGGTGGTTAATAAAAGTTTATTGACTGACTGGCTGACATGTGAAGAGTGTTTTAAGATTTACAGAGCAAGCATCTCTATGGGGTATATGGCATAATTAGTGGTATTTTTGTCCCCAAATAATAAGTCAAACTGGAAGGAATTAAATGCATTGTTTTTGAGCACATAGATAGAAAGTATGAGGCAGGATTGAAACCCACATATCTCAAGTAAAACTGCAGCGTTTTTCTATTCCTTTCCACTGTCTGTCAGTGCTTCCTGAGTTACAAATGTCCAGTGTCATGGCCAGTCAACTAGTTAGTAAATAAGCATTTGTTAAGCACTTACTATGTACTGGGCACTGTGCTAAGCATTGTAGACAAATAAAGGCAAAAACAGTCCCTGCCATCAAGAAGTGTATGTTCTAGAGACAATATGCACATTAATAAATGTACTTAGGATATATACAAGGTCAACTCAGAGGGGAAAGCATTCTGCTATGGAAATTGGAATCAGGGGCCAGCTTAGATGGTATAATTCTGACAATCACTGGCAGACTAGATCAACCTTCACAATTTTATCAATGCTTGCTACTCATATTAGTACCCACAGTATATTGGTACTGGTCCTAGATCTTGTCTATTTCAACCCCAGCTAGCAAATAGAACAGGGCAAAAGGACATTAGATCAATAGCAACAAGAGTGAAGAAGATATGTTTGGAGGAGGTCTCAGTTGTAATACAAGACTGTTTCACCAGGTCGGGTGAGGTAATTGATTGCATGATAAAGATGGATCCTAACACAGCAAGATCAAAAGGTCGAACAGTGAATAGAGTACCAGCCCTGGAGTCAGGAGGATCTGAGTTCAAATCTGGCCCCAGATGCTTGACACACTTACTAGCTGCGTGACCTTGGGCAAGTCAATTGAGGCCACCCCAAATGCCTTGCCTTCACCCCTCAAAAAAATAGAATCTGCTAATATTGATGAGGCTTTGGAATAGATAGGATACAGCTTAGATGGAGGAGTAACTGATCCTTAGAAGTCCAGGGCCATGATGAAAGATCTTGTGAAGAAGAGGACTTCTGTCAGGGGACTTACTCCAGAAACTACAGAAGATAAAATCCAAGAACATTTTGGAGCCTTTGGAAAGATTGAAACTCTCAAACTTACAGTGGATTGAAAGACAAACCAGAATATTCTGTATTGTATTGTATTGTATTGTATTGTATACATCATCTTTTTAAAAAGAAGGTCATGTTAAGAATAGTTTATAAAAGAAATTCCATTATGTAGGTAGAAGTAAATCCTAGGTGAAGGTAGCCCAATCAGAAGTCTCCCAGCAGCAGCAGCAGCAGCAGCAAAAGAGCTCTGGAGGCAGCCAAGGTGGATAAAGCAGAAGGAAGTGAAAGAAGAAGCAAGGACTATACCTCTCAACCTCAATATGTCTCATGTATCTCCCTGACTCCATTGTGGCATCAAATTCTCTGTACTCACCAAATAGCAAGCTCTCCACAGGATCTATTCTTACAGTACTAAACAAAGGCTGGTCTGTCAATATGTCTATGCCCATAACCCTTAAATATTGTTTTGGAAATGTTAAGACAAATAGCTCTTCTTTTGGTTAGTCAATCCTGAATCACCAAGAGTTGTGGAGGAAACTTTTCTCAGGTTATTTTCATTAGCTGCTGCTCATATTTGGGACTCTCTCCCCCCTCATCTCTGCCTACTGGCTTCCCTGAATTCCTTTCAGTCACACCTAAAATTTTTCAATCTACAGGCAGCCTTTCTCAATCCCTCTGAATTCTAGTGCCTGGTGATTATTTCCCCTTTATCCTGGCTATATATGGTTTGTACATAGTTGCTTGCATGTTGTCTCCCCTATGTCCCCCATTAAAATGTGGGCTCCTCATGAGTAGAAGTTTTGCTTTTTTGTATCCCCAATTTTAGCACATAGAAGGAGTTTCATAATTTTTGTTGATCGATTGCTTGTTGCAAGCAAACAATGCCAACCTTTCATTGTTTTCACCCAAGATAAAGTTCCTGAATCTCAGAACTGACATGGGGTTCCCAGACACTATCTAGTACAACCCAAACCTAAGCAAGATCTCTGTATTACATCCTTGTCAAGCGGTCATACAACCCCCAAGTGAAAGCCATCAGCATGGGGGAAACCACCACCTCTCAGTGAGGAACATTTCGTTTTTAGATAACTTTTATAGTCAGGCCTCTTTTCCTTACCAAGAACTAAGATCTATCTCAGAAACTTGAGTCATAGCTGTATGTGTCTGCCCTATGAAGCCAAGCAGTCCAGGCTAATGCCCCTTCCATGTAACGCTCCTACAAACACTTGAAATTGGCTCTCATTCCTTTCTTCTGTTCAAGTGTCCTCTTCTCAATTAGTTGGTCAACAAGTATTAATTAAGCACTTATTATGAGTAAAACAATGTTCTGAGGGATACAAAGAAAGGCAAACATAGCAGAGTAATATTCCCAGTGTCCTTCAGCTGGTTGTTATGTCATGGTCTCAAGGCCACCAAGCATCCTGCTTGGCTTCTGAAGGCATTTAAATTTGTTCATGTCCAGAAAACAACATTCTAGATGTTGTCTGACCAGCACAGAGTACAAAGGAACTATCATCTGCCCCATTTTGAATACATCTGAATATTTTAATTTAGACAAAGGTCCTGTTAGCATTTGTGATGCCCTAACACACTATGAACTTACATCATTTATGCATCACTTGCCCCACCCTCAATTTTTTTTCAAATGAATTATTTCTAGTGACATCTCTTTCCTATACTTAGATAACTGATTTTTAAAAACTAAAATGTAGGACTTTGTATTTATCTCCATTAAACTTTATTTCATTAGATTTGACCTTTTCTTGTAACCTATGAAAATATATTTGCACCCTGATTTTGTCATCCTACTTGTTATCTCTCTCCCTCTCAACTTTCACGTCATTTGCCTACTTGACAAGCATGTCTTCTAGACCTTCATTCAAGTCATTCATAAAGAGCACAGGACGAAGGACAGTTCCCTGGGAAACTCCACTAGAGGCTATCCTCCAAGATGATGTGGAGTCTTTAGGAAGCCTTCTCTGAATCCACCAATTCTGAATTACCTTGACTGCAAAATTGCACAGCTACATTTTTTCATCTTTTACATGACAAAAAACACCTGACATTTCATCAAATGCATTGCTAAAATCTAGATAATCTGTATTGCCAATATTCCTCTGATCTACCAGCTTAACAACTATGATAGTCTGCCATGACCTGTTCTTAGGGAAGCCATGATAACTCAAGGTGGTCTCTGCTTCTCTCCCTAAATGCCGACAAACCATCTTTTTACTAAAACATTCTAGGCTTTTTCAGGAATTAAAAATCAAGTCCATTGGTTTATATTTTCAGACCTCAGAAATCTAACTTCTATTCTTTGGCATCATTTTCTACTTAATTGTTCACACTACAACTCAATCCAATTCACCAACAAATATTTATTAAATATCCCCTGTGTGTGATGTGACATGAATACAGAGACAAAAACAAAATAATGCCTGTGCTGAAGGAATTTGCGTTATGATCTGGGAGTACAATATAATTATGAATAAGATGATACATAATAATAAAAAAAGGGTCAAAGAGGGGAACCAGATGGTATACTGAATAGAATGCTGTACTTGAAGTCACTAAGACCTGAGTTCAAATCCCACATAGTTATTAGCTATGTGACTCTGGGTTAGTCACTTTTCAGCCTCAATTTTATCATTCATAAAATTGGGAAAATAAAAACTCTTACCTCAGAGGATCATTGTGAGGACCAGCTGAGATCATAAATGTAAAGTGCCTTACAAATGTGAAACCATTATGTAATTGTTAATCATCGATATTTTTAAGATGAGGTCAAATAAAGTGTCCTAGGAATGTTTAAGAATGATGGGAACATTTTCAACTGGAGGGACTTGGAGAATAAGGGAAGATTTCTTGGTAGGAATGCCACTTGAGTTTATGGAAGGGTATTGAAAGACTAAGCTGAGGAGGGAGTGCATTGTAGGGAGACATAGGGAGGACCTGAGAAAATGCATGGAGGCCAGGAATGACATGTCCAATTTATGAAATAGCTTTTAAGTCTATTTTGGTTGGAATGCAGAGTGGTTCAAAGGGAATATTATGAAATAAGGTTGGAGAGGTAGATTAGAGTCAGATTATGGAATATAGCCAATGTCTATGACAGCTTCTCACTGAATGCACTGACCAGTTACTGTCTTCCTATATTCTCTCATAATGGTTAATTTTTTTTTATTTTTTTTTAAACAAATGCTTTATTAACTTCTGTTTTACATCATTCATTTCCGCCAGATTTTGAGTTACAATCATTTTTCCCCCATTATTCCCCTACCCAACCTCCCAGAATAGTAATCCCACAAGATATCGCTTCCTCCAATCTGCTCTCTCCCATACCTTCTCCCATACCCCATTCGACTTTTCCATTAGAGGAAGGTGAATCTTTGTGTCCCAATGCCTGCACATCTTATCTCCCTATTACAAGCAAAAGAGTATTAATAATAGTATTTATATATATTTGAAACATTTAATGTTAAGACCTCGAATTTCAGATCCATTTCCTTCCTCCCTTGTCACCCATTCCCTCTGGGGAGATAAGTAATTCAGTATATGTTGTACATGTCTAGCTATGCAAAACATTATCATAGTAGATATATTGTACAAGGCTGCTTATAATTCCCTCCCACTCATCCCACCCCCTACCTGGTCCATTCCCTACATGATCCTGTCCCTCTTCTATAGTGGGTACTTCCAACCTCCCCTCACCCCAAGGATGCCCTCCCATCCATCATCCCTCCTCCCATCCCCCTTCCCCCTATCCTGCTGCAGGTAGAGATATCCCATTTAGTTTGTATGTCATTTTCTCCCTGAACCAAATTCAATGTGAATGTGGTTTTGCCTTTTTAGCCTTCCTTATTCTCCCCCTCTTTTGCAACCACTTCCCCCTGCTTCTTCTGCATGGGATAGTTTACACTACCCTGTCTCTCCCCATCTCCTCTTGCCACTTTCCTCTCTCACCTCATAATTTCATCCCTTGAGTATTCTCCCTTCCCAACAAATTAAACTTATGTCCTCTATCCATATATAACTGTAACCATATACACACACATTCACATATGTATTCATATGACCACACCCCCTTCTTCCATTATTTTCATAGTGAGAAAGATTTCATCAGTCACTGTTATTGTTTTTCCATATAGGAATGTAAATAGTTCAACTTTGATAAGTTCCTTTTGATTTCTTTTCCCTGATTACCTTCTCAGGCATCTCTTCCTTCTTGTGTCTGGATGTCAAATTTTCTATTCAATTCTGGTTTTTTCCTCAAGAATGCTTGAAAGTCCTCTATTCCACTGAATGACCATATTTTCCCCTGAAACAAAATACTCAGTTTTGCTGGGTAGGTGACCCTTGGGTTCATTCCCAGTTCTTTTGCCCTCTGGAATATCATATTCCATGCCCTTCGATCCCTCAGTGTAGAAGCTGCCAGGTCCTGGGCTATTCTGATTGTGTTTCCACAATATTGAAATTGTTTCTTCCTGGCTGCTTGTAGTATTTTCTCCTTGATCTGGGGATTCTGGAACCTGGCTATAATATTCCTGGGAGTTTTCTTTTTGGGATCTTTTTCAGGAGGTGATCTGTGGATTCTTTCAACCTCTATTTTGCCCTCTGGATCTAAAACATCAGGGCAGTTTCCTTGAGAATTTCTTGAAGGGTGATTTCTAGGTTCTTTCTTTGATCATGGCTTTCAGGTAGTCCAATAATTTTTAAATTGTCTCTCCTGGATCTATTTTCCAGGTCAGTGGTTTTTCCCATGAGATATTTCACATTGCCTTCTAATCTTTCATTTGTTTGGATCTGCTTAACAGCATCTTGATTTCTCATAAAATCATTAGCTTCCATTTGCTCCAGTCTAACTCTGAAGGAATGAATCTCCTCAGTGAACTTTTGAGATTCTTTTTCCATCTGGCAAATTCGACTTTTTAAGGCATTCTTCTCCTCATTGCCCTTTTGGGCCTCCTTTGCCATTTGAGTTAGTCTATTTTTTAAGGTGTTGTTTTCCTCAGTCAGGCTGTTGACCCTCATTTCATACTTTTCCTGCATCCTTCTCATTTCTCTTTCCAATTTTTCCTCCACTTCTCTTATTTGATTTTTAAAGTCCTTCTTAAGGTCCTCTATGGCCTGCAACCCGCTCATGTTTTCCCCTGGGGCTTTTGGAGCAGGACTTCTGACCTCACAGTCCTTTTCCCGCTCTATGCCCCCAAAATAGGAGTCTAGGGTTGCATTTTTCTGTTTCCTTTGCCTTGGCATGTTGCCACTTAATTGCTTGACTTTTGGGCTTGTTGCCACACTATGGCTTTAAGGCCAGATAGAGGAATTTTCGTCCCGAACGTGTGGGGGGCAACTTCCGTTTCTGGCAAGCTGTAAACCCACCCACAACTTCCACCCTAGATCACAATCCAGATCCAGGGAGGTTACAGCAAGAGCGATTACCCCCCAAGACTGATCGCTGGATCTCCCCACGATTTGTAGGCTGGGAGCCGGAAATGCCTATGAAAACTACAAAATGGCGTGTCTCCTCAGCGGCTTCTAGCCCCCAGGGGAGGGAGCTGACGCATTCCCCAAATACAGGTCCCAAGGTCCATAGGACACTAACCTCTTACTTTGTCCTAGGCAAGTCTATGTTGATAATTCTGGCGTCTCCACAGTTCCTGGTGTTCTGGGGTTCCTCCAACCGGCTGCTGGCCCTGCCGCCCTGGGGCTAAAACCTCGGCTCACGTGGACCTGGGCTCGGCTCGGCTCCTGCGCTCTGCGCGCTGCACGCTGCCAGGTCCCAGACCACTGCGCTGGTCCTTCCTGCAGGGCTGCTGGGCTGTCTTCAGCGGGAGTTTAGCTTCTCTGTGTCGTTTTGTGGGTGCTGGGGCTCCAGAAGTTGTTCAGAGTCCCCTTTTACATCGTTTGAGGGGAATCTGGGGGCAGAGTGGCTTGGATGAGCTGTTTCTACTCCGCCATCTTGGCTCCGC
>WOXC01003894.1:0-27035 GCA_011680675.1 Gymnobelideus leadbeateri
CCCAAATCCTGCTTATTTCCTAACTTCACTATTTCTCTTGTGAGTAGCATTATTTTTCTAATCACCCAGGCACATAATCTACGCGTTATCTTTGACTTCTCACTCTTTTCACCTCCTCATTCAATTTGTTGCCAATTCCTGTTGATTTTACCTTTATAACAATTCTGGACTCAGTCTATGTATAGCCTATATGCAGTATTTATGCAATATACATGTACCAATGCACCAAACATATTCTGGAAAATAGTATTTTTTCTTCCCAAAATCTTTTAAGTGATTATAAATATCATTTAAGAATCTCTCAAATAATGTTGTTTTTTTTTTTGGGGGGGGGGACGGTATTCTGCACAATGTCTATGTCATTATAGGCCCTTATTATCTATAAGGAATTCTTTTTTGGATTAAAAATTGGACCTCCTCCCTGACAGGACCAAAAATTGTGTTATTAATATTAAGTGAGAAGGTAGTTTGAAAGAAAGATTGGGATTGAGCTGTGTATGATGGAGTTCAGAAGAAATATAAGGAAAACATTAAAGACTAATTACAAGGAACTAAAAAAATTAAGTGAGGCATAAAATAGAGATGGATAATAATAGAGATTGTTGAACAAGTTGTATTAGGGTTAAGTAACTTGCCCAAGGTTGCATGGCTAGGTTTTTGTTTGTGTGTGTCAAGTGTCTGAGGCTGGATCTGAACTCAGGTCCTTCTGACTCCAGGGCCGGCACTCTACTCCCTGTGCCACCTTGCCGCCCCAAGTAAGAGGACTTTTAAGGTTCTAGCTTGCTCTACCTTAATCTAATACTTATTTTAGTCAACAAGCAATAAGCACAGTGAAATGCTATATTTTCTGTAGCTTTGAATCAATTCTATGACTATAAAGATGTAGGCTGCTGTACAACATTGTGGATTTCAATTCTTATACTTTCATTGAAGATATTTTATATATATCATACATATATATGGGAATATAGACCATTCTCATTAGTATTTTGTGGAGAAGTAAAGGGGTTCCATTGTTTTTTAGTCAGTTAATCAAACAAACATTTATTGGGCATTTGCTATGTTCTAGGCCTTCTGCTTAGTGCTGAAAAATAAAGGCAAAAATAGTCTCTGTCCTCAAGGAACTCAAATTCTAATGAAAGACAATGTGGAAATAACTAGATACATGAAGGATATGTGTATACACACATATATCTATATATATGCATATGTATGTACATGTATTTATCTATTTATTTTATATTATTGATAAAAGAGAATCTCAGAGGGAAATTTACCTTCATAACAATTCTGGGCCCATCTCATTGTCCATGTGTAGTGTCTATCCACTATACATATATAAATGAACCAAACATATTCTGGAAAATAATAATTCTTCATCGGCTTGTTTCTTCTTGAACTCTTTTATGTGGTTATTAATATCATTTCAGAACCTCTCAAATAATTTTTGGGGTAATTTGCATAATGTCATATGAAAATAAGCTGGGCATAAGAAGAACTGGAAAAAGGCTCCCCTAAAAGGTGATATTTGAGTCAAGTCTTAAAGGAAACCAGCAAGGTGAGTATTCTAGGTATAGGTGACTGCCAGTGTAAAGGCCCAAAGAGGGGAGATAGGGTTTTCTATGTGAGAAACAGCAAATAGGTCAGAGCAATTGGTTCATGGGGTTCATTAAGTATAAGAAGATTGGAAAGGTAGGAAGAGGCCAAATTACGAAGAATTTAAATGTCAAACAGAGGACTTCCTATTTGATCTTGAAGGCAACTGGGAGCCTTCTAGTTAATTGAGTGGGAGTTGACTTGTTCAAATGTAAATCACTTTTGTAGCTGAGTAAAGAAAAGACTGAAATAGAGAACCGATGATGCAGGGAACCAAACTAAAAGTCTATTTTAATAGTGCATATGAGAGGTGATTAGGGTCTGAACTTGGGTGGTAGCTGTATAAGTAGACAGAAGAATCTACATACAAGATAGATTGTAATCTTAGAAATATTCAACAATGGATTGGACATGTTGGGTGAGTGTGAGGGAGTTGAAGAGACACCAAGATTGGGAGCCTGGGTAGTTGGGATGATAGTGATGCCCTCAATAGTCACAGGGAATTTTGAGTTAGGGCAAGGTTTGGGTGTAGAAATAACGAGTTCTGCTGGAACATGTTGAGTTTGAGATATCTATGGGACAATTAGGATAAGATGTATTAAAAGGCAGTGGTATTACAAGATTGTAGTTTAGGAGAGAAATTAGGGATGGATAAATCGACTGGGAATCATCTCCATAGAGATCACCAAGGGAGACAGTATAAAGGAAAAAGAGGGCCCAGAACAGTGCTTTTGGAAACACCCATGTTTAGTGGGCATGACCTGGGTGAATAACCAACAAACGAAACTGAGAAGAAGCAGTGAGACAGATACACAAAGAAGGAACAACATCAGGAAGAAGAGAAAAAACAACATGACTGATCAATACAAAAACAAATCTGAGCTATGCAATATTCTACCACCTTTACAAAGAAATGGGAGGAGATATCTTTTGATCTGTATTTTTTAAATCAAATGCTTTATTAACTTCTAGTTTACATCATTCATTTCTGCAAGATGATCTGTATTTTTAATGCATTTTTTCACCATTTTTCCCTGTGGTCAACTTTGTATTTGAATTAGTAAGCATTAAAGTATATATTGTTAGGTCGTTAGACCTTGGCAATCAATTGAATATAGGAAGGTGAAATAGAATAAGGAGTTGAGAGTGACATCTGGTTTTTAAGCTTGTGTGTCTTGTCTTTTAAGCTTGAAAGCAGAATGTCTTGTCATTAGGGACATTTGGTAAAAGGTGGGGGGAGTATTGGGGAAAAGATAATGCGTTCAATTTTGGGCATCTTGAGCTTAAGCTGTCTAAGAGTTGTCTTTGGAAGAGAGTTTTCTTCATGGCACTTCTTGGGGAACTGATAATATTTTCCTGAATCCCAATAATAAACAGTTGAGAAAATGAGGGAAAGTGAGAGAAATTCTCCTGTGAGAATTAAAGTTTAACAATCACCTGAGAAATGTTCCTGATTTAAAGAAATCCACTGCCATCAAGTTAAAAGTGAAAGCAGGAAATACTGAAAGGCTTAGTCAAAGGTTCAGGTCAACATTTCTGGAAACTGAGGCAGGAGTGTGTAGGAAAGAAGCAGTCATAATCTAATTAATCAATTTTTCTTGTAACTGTTGCCATGTTTTAAGTGTGTGTTCATGGTCCTGTCTACTGTTAATTGTGAGTCATTCTTGCAAATAAAGTAAATATCAATCTGTTTATACTGATAGAATACTCTAAAGAAGTTCAGTTAGTGATATTCCAAGAAACATAAAATTTTGGAAGCAAATTAAATCCTTAAATTCTCAATTTAAGCATGTTTGGTGCTGTTAACTTTAGCAGGAGATCTAAATGATGCATTATTTGAATACTACCCAATAATGTTCATCGTTGTTTTTCAGTGTTTGAATGTTTACTACATGCTTCCAATCTTTGTAAGTACTACTAAAATGAGTATTTCTTATTTGTTAAGTAAGTTTTTTTTAAGATTTCTATAAGAATGAAAAAAGTATGAAGTATTTTGAAAATATTTCAAAAAAGTTAAACATTGTTAGATGTTTTAAGTCATTGTCCCTATATATAGTTCATAATAATAATAGTTCATAATCATAATAATGAAGGATGAAATTATTATTAAATCTTTTTTAGCAGAAAACCTCTGAACATTTTAGTGTAACCTTATCTTTGTGGCAGGCACTACATAATGCCCACTGTATGCCAGTCACTGTTCTTAGTGCTAGGTATATAAAGAGAGGTAAAAGACAGACCCTGATCTAAGACAACTTAAAAACAACTATACACAAATAAGATGTATACAGGACAAAACAGACATAATCTCAGAGGGAAGATAGGGAACTGGGAAATGTTTCCTCTCAAAGGAATTTTAGGTGGGACTGAAAGGAATCCAGAGAAACAAGGAGGTAGAGATAAAGAACATTTTTAGGTATGTAGGACAGCCAGTGAAAATACCCAAAGTCTCTGGGAAGCTAGGTGGTTCAGTGAGGAAGAGCGCCGGCCCCAGAGTCGGGTAGACCTGGGATCCATTCTGGCTTCAGATACTTAACACCCACACAAAAATATCTGGCCATGTAACATTGAGCAAGTTACTTAACCCCAATTGCTTTAAAAAAAAAAAAAAGAAAGAAAATATCCAAAGTCTGGAGATGAAATGTCTTGTTTGAAGAACAGCAAGAAGGACAATGTCATTGGCAATAGAGTAAGTGGAGGGTTGTAAGGTATAAAAAGATTGGAAAAGTCAGGGCTCAAGGGGACAAGTTATGAAGGTCTTTGAATGTCAGAGGGTTCATTTTTGATCCTAGAGGTGAGAGAGTGGCCGGTAGAGTTTATTGAATAAGGAGGTGACATGGTCAGATCTGTGATTTGGGAAGATTACTTTAATAGCAAAGTGAAGGATGGACTGAAATAGGGAGAGATCTGAGGCTACTGAAATAATCCAGGTTTGAGGTGATGAGGGCCTGTACCGTGGTAGTGGCAATGTCAGAGGAGAGAAAGGGGTATATGTGAGTGATGTTATGAAGTTAAAATAGACAGGCCTTGACAGCAGTTTGGATATAGGAAAGAGAGTAAGAAGTTGAGCCTGACACCTAGGTTTCAAGCTTGGGTGACTCTGGTCAGTAATAGGGACATTTGGAAAGGGGTTAGTTTTGGGGGAGAGATAATGAGTTCAGTTTTGCACATGTTGAGTTTAATATGACTAAGAAACATCCATTCTGAGCATTCAACAGGCAGTTGGAGATGTGAGACTGAAGGTCAGCAGAGAGATTAGGGTGAGATGAGTAGATTTATTTATTTATTTTTCTTTTTCAAAATTTTATTAAATGCCAGAACACAAATACCGAATAGAGAAAAGAAACAAAAAGATATGATAAACTTAAATATTGGAATGTAAATACAAAGTCAGAAAGAAAAAAAGCATGTTGTGTGCATTGTAGAACATGAGAGGATTCAAATATGTAACAATAGATTTTCATTTCAAGAAAGCCTTTATGATAAATAATATTTGTTGTGTTGAGAATTGTCCATCTTTTCTTTGCTTCCTTGTGAGTGGTGGATCAAATGAGAGTTTGGGGGAATGTTTATAAGGAAGTAGGAAGCAGTCAGTAGATTGGGAGAGATGAAAGTTGAGTGTTAGAGTGGGACTGACAAGAGGAGACAGTACATTGGGGGAGATGGGATGGGATCCTTGTGCATATAAAAGGGTTTGCCTTGGCAAAGAGTAAGTTCATTTTTTCACGTGAGGTAGGGATGAAGGAGGAAATAGTGACAGAAATATTGACATCTGGTTGACGGGAGATGAGGAGGAGAGAAAAGGGAGCTCTCAGCAAATAGCCTCATTTCCTCTTTTCAGTAAAACATGAGGCGAGGTTCTTAGCTAAGGGAGGGTGATAAGGAAAGGCCACCTATCAGGGATTTAAGAAAGGATTAAAAGATTTGAGGAGTATTTGTGGTGATTGGGACAGTAAGTTAGGTTTGTGTAAAACGAACGCTTTGTAGCAGTGAGGGCCAGTGGAGGTTATGTAACATAAATTTGTACTGGGCCCAGACGGCAGGGTTTCATGATTTTCCCTTACTTTGTTCAGCAGCACATGTATAGAAGGGAAGGTAGCAAATGGTAGGAGTTACCTAAGGCTGAGGCTTGGCAGGGTGAGATATTCAATAGAATAGGGGGCAATGGACTGGGGAGAAGAGAACAGTGGAGAGCTGGATTGGTTGACCAAGGAGTCAGGATGTGGGAGAATATTGTAACTAGTACAGGAATGATGACCTGAAAAGAATTTTGGGTGAGTAACTTCACCTTTGTGACTCAGTATCTAGCTCTCTTTTTAAAAAGGGATTTTTAATACATTTAACTTAGCAGTCAAATGAAGGTATATTTCTTTCTTTCTTTTTTTTTTTTTTTTTGAGATTTTTGGAGGGCAATTGGGGTTAAGTAACTTGCCCAAGGTCACACAGCTAGGTTTTTGTTTGTGTGTGCGTTAAGTGTCTGAGGCCGGATCCAAACTCAGGTCCTTCTGACTCCAGGGCCGACGCTCTACTCACTGCGCCACCTAGCCGCCCCATGAAGGTATATTTCAAATAATCATTTTGTGCTACACTCAGTCTCCAGTTTAACAAACTAAGCTTCCCTCCCACAAAACCGTCGGTTATTTAATCTGTCTGCAATCATCTGAATAGTAAATAAGAACTACCACACATGTTCAATAGTCCAACATATAAAACTGAGCAACAAGTATCTCAAAATAATCATGACCTTAAAAAATTTCTCAGTAAAACACACATAAGATTAACCTTTTATCATATTATTTTCATATAGAATACTAGGAAATATTTTTCTTTAAAATTAAATAACAAAATACCAAAACAATTGCAGATAGTACATGTGAATAAGGCAAGATATCCAGTACTTATTCTCTCGGGCGTTACGACGTTCTGTAACATTTTTTGTCTAGAAGGTAATTCAGTCAAGACCCCTGACTCATGAAGTACTCAGTGAGAAAATGTTTATAGCCTCACAATTGACCTTTAGCGGACGGGTTGGACTGAAAATTCTCCTAGGAGAGATCATGTTTACTTCAGTGGGTAAAAAATTGCAACTTTTTCCCTGATGCAGCAGCCTATGTTTTACTTTAGGTTTATTGCTTCTAGCTCAGAGCAATGAATTTGATTAGTATATGATGATTTGTCCATTTGAAAGAAATCCTATTTGAATTGTCTCTCTTGTTCATTTTGCCATTTGCTTTATTACTTAAAAGTTATTTGATTGGGAGTGTGCAGTGAATAGAGCACAGACCCTGGAATCAGGAGGACCTGAGTTCAAATGCTACCTCAGACACTTAACACTTACTACCTGTGTGACCTTGGGCAAGTCACTTAACCCCAATTGCCCTGCCTTACCCCCTCAAAAAAGAAAAAAAAATTATTTGATCCTACAATTGACTTCAGATAACCAAATCAAGGAAAACTGATAAGACCCCAAAGGATCAGCATATCTCTAAGAAATGAGTTTTGACTTCAGAAACACAAAGAATCCATAAATAATCTTTCCATGCGTTAATCATAAAAAATGCCCTTGTTCATACACTTGCTAAACTGCCATTTTGCCTTGAGAAATCTGAGAACTCAGCTAGAATGCTCCACAAATACCCTATTGCTACAAGAAAGACTCCCTTTTCTGTATTCAAACTAAGTTCCTAGAAAGTGTAGGATGTGCTACTTAGCCTCTTTTTTCATGCTAATCTTTTCATTCCCCCTTTACAGAGATTAGCAAAAATGACAATATCTGAACAATTTGGGTCATTAAAAAAATAAAAAATTCCTTCTACTACAGTAAACATCATCATTTTTTTTTTCTTCCTTCCTATTCTTCTCTAAGTCACTAATAATTGCCTGTGTTATTCAATGTTTGGCTATACTTGGACTAGAGGTATTGCTGTTTGCATTTAAGGACTTTACTGTGATCCAGGTGTGTTTTCTCTGGTTTAGAGACTTTAGACCCTGATGACCTTTTTTCTTTGTTTTTGCCACTGCATTTTTTTAAAAACTCCATTCCCAGAATTCCCTGAAGATGTAAAAATAGTATATGGATCTACTTCTTCCTTTATTTCTTTCTTTACCTCTTCTTCATTTATTTCTTTCCCTTTTTTGACTTATTAGATGATTTCTTTAGAAAGGATAAAATTCTTCCTTGAATTAGGGAATGGAAAAATCTCAGATGCAGGCAATGCTTGCATAGCATATATAGTGGGACCATTTAAAGTCCCAAGAGATCTACCTCACTCTGTTCTGAATGAACTTGTCCCTGATGCAGATCATGTGGAAGTGACAGTTCATACCAATGGACTTGTGACCCAGCATGGCATGGAAAAGCAACATTTCTAGGACTTCATACCAAGACTTCCTCACTGGGCTGGGGACCTTCTCATGGCTACTGCTAAGGTCTGATCCAGGGTCACCAGCCAACCTTTTGTAGTGCCAATGTAATATTCACAGCATCCATAATCATGATAAATATACCAACTGAAACTATAAATATTCCCGCATGGTGCTCAATCTCAAAATATAACAGGCTCTCCATATATAAGATAGAAGCAAAACATTTATTCAGACATCAGAAAACCAAATCCCAACACCAGGGAACCGAATCAATCATAGCAACACAGAAGTTAATACAACACAACATAGCAGAGTCACACCATCCCCTTAGACTCCCCACAAACCAATATAAGCCTAGCTGTCACAGCAGGGGGCAAAAAAGCAAGCTCTTACTGACGAGCCTGACTGACACTCCTGAGTGTCCTCTCTCTCCCAGTCTATCTAGCTCTGACTCCTAGCTTCCTGTTTACTCTGCTCTACACCTCAGCAAACTCCTCCCACCACAGGCTCCATGTGACCACATTCAGCCTACTGGGGGCAGAGTTTACTTTCAAAGCAGGAAAGGTCTTCAAATTCCCCTAGGATTATTAAGGGGCAGGGAAGATCTTCAAATTCCCATTCCAATTACACCTTTCCATAACTGTTAAATGAAGGTGTTGTATTAGATGACCTCTAAAATCCTAAAAGGAAAAGAAAGCAAAGAAAATAATACAGTAAAGTGATAAATGGGAGAAACAAATAACCACTAGAAAATCACAAAGAGGGGCGGCTAGGTGGCACAGTGAGTCGAGCGCTGGCCCTGGAGTCAGAAGGACCTGAATTTGGATCCGGCCTCAGACACTTAATGCACACAAACAAAAACCTAGCCGTGTGACCTTGGGCAAGTTACTTAATCCCAATTGCCCTCCAAAAAGCAAAAAAAAAAAAAAAAAAAAGAAAGAAAAGAAAAAAGAAATCACAAAGGAATCAGGTTAGTTAATAGTCAATAGTCAAAAAACTTTTATTAATTCCTTAATAAATGCAAGGTAGGAGCAGCTAGATGGCTTAGTGGAGAGAGTGTTGGGCCTGGAGTCAAGAAGACCAGAGTTTTGGCCTTTGACATTTAGTAGCTGTGTGACCTTGGGCAAGTCACTTAATCTCTGTTTGCCTTAATCCACTGGAGAAGGAAATGACAAACCATTACTGTATGGTTGGCAAGAAAACCCCATGGACAGTATGGTCCACAGGATCACAAAAAATCAGACACAACTGAACAACTTAACAACATGTTAGGTATTATACCATGTGTTGGGCATACAAAAAGAGTCCTTGCCTTTAAGTCACTACCTACAATTTAATGGAAAAGATTATAGGCAAACAAAAATATAGAAGCAAGCTATATATGGGATAAATGAGAAATAATTAAAAGAAGGAGGCACTAGAATTAAGAGAGGTTAGGAAATGTATCCTATAGAAAATGGGACTGTAGTTGAGACTTTAAGAAAGCCAATAAACAGAGATGAAAAAATGCCAAGAGATGGAGTGTTTTATTCAAGAAACAGCAAAGAGACCAGTAACACTGGATCAAATACCAGTGGAGAGTAAGGGCATCTAGGTAGCACAGTGGGAAGAGTTCAGGACTTGAAGCCAGGAAGACTCTCTTTCTGAGTTCAAGTCTGACCACAGACACTTACTAGCAATGTGACCCTGGGTAAGTCACTTAACCCAGTTTACTTCAGTTTCCTCATCTATAAAACAAGTTGAAGAAGTAAATGACAAACTACTCTAGTATCTTTACCAAGAAAACCCCAAAACTGGTGTCATGAAGAGTCAGAAATGACTGACCAACCACAATAAAAGTGTAAGAAGATTGGAAAGGTAGTGGTGGCAAGCATTGGTTCATAAGGGTTTTGACTGAAAAAGGGAGGATTTTTTATTCCTAGAAGTGATAGGCTTTCACTGGGGTTTATTGAGTAGGGGAATGATACAATCAGAATCGCACTTTAGGAAAATTACACTGGTGGCTCAGTAGAGGATAGATTAGAGTGGGAAGACTTGAGGCAGGCAGACTCAGCAGAAGGCTATTGCAATAGTCCAGTTGATGAGGGCTTGCAGTAGGGTAGGGTGGTGTCAGGATGGGGGGTGATAGTCAAGAGCTATTGCAAAGGTGAATTTGAGAGGCCTTGGCCACAAGGCAATGGGGAACTGAGGATAACACTTACATTTTTGAATCTGAGGGATTGGATCTTGTTGGCCATAATAATAATAATAATAATAATAGAGAAGTTTTTTGGGAAGGCAAGGTTTTGGGAGAAAGATAATGAGGGCCATTATGGACATGCTGGATGTAAGACATCTATTGGACAATTGGTTTGAGATATTTGATTTCTTTTAGGAGGTCACCTGTATAGGATTCTATGTATCCTTTGTCCTGTAGTTAGTTTTCTTTTAAAATTTCTTAATATAGGATATCTAGGTTCTTTTTGGTGTTCAGATAGTCCAATGATTCATATTTTTTTCTCCTCAAGACTTACACGAACTGGTAATAAAAAAGTGAGCAGAACCAGGAGAACATTGTACAGAGTAACAGCAATATTGTATGATCAAGAACTGCAAATGACAGCTATTCTCAGCAACACAATGATTCAAGACAATCCCAAAGGACAAATGATGAAGCGTACTAGCCACCTCCAGAGAAAGAACTGATTTTTTTTTGTATTCTCCAAAACGTTTGTTTTCTTTCCCCCACTTAACTGTATTTTATTTTTTTCCAATTACATGCAAAGATAGTTCTCAACATTCACTTTACAAGACTTTGAGTTCCAACATTTTTTCCTTCCTTTCCCTCCCCAAGATGGCATTCAATCTGATATAGGCTATACATGTACAATCATATCAAAACCATTTCCACATTAGTCATGTTGTGAAAGAAGAATCAGAACAAAAGGGGAAAACCATGAGAAAGAAACAACAACAACAACAACCACAACAAAAGAGAAAATAGCACACCTTGATCTGCATTTAGATTCCGTAGTCCTTTCTCTGGATGTGGAGAGTGTTTTCCAATATGCATCCCTTGGAATTGTCTTAGATTATTGCATTGCTGAGAAAAGCTAAGAGAAAGAACCAATATTGACTAAATATAGACAGAAGTAGGCTCTTTTTCACTTTCTTTCATATTTTATAGCAGAAGACCTCTTCAGTAGTTAATTCCTAGCCTTGGCTAGGTCAGGGGTGGGGAACCTTCATCCTCAAGGCCACAAGTGGCCCTCTAGGTCCTCAAGGCCCTTTGACTGAATCCAAACTTCACAGAAAAATCCCCTCAATAAAAGGATTTGTTCTGTAAAACCTGGACTCAGTCAAAAGGCCTCACCCAAGGACCTTAGAAGGCCAGGGGTTCCCTGCCCCTGGGCTAGGACCTCAGACATCTTGAAGCTTGATATTACGGTAACCATCAATAGCTCACATTTCTATTTTCGATGTCTGTTTTGAGTAGTGGCATCATGGTGAATTTCATAGAAAGACCTTGGAGCCATGAGTACCTTCTTTCAAGTCACGTCTTTGACACATACTGGCTGTGCTATCCTGGTTAAGTCACTTATCTTTCCATGCTATAGCTACTAAAACTAAGTTGTAGGGGGCTGGTCCAGTCCCCATCTTCTCTAAAACTTTCAGATACATGATCCTCATGGCAACTCCGTGATATTGAGAGTGCCAGTATTAATATTCCCATTTTACACATAGAGAAACAGGCTCAGAGCTTAAGTGAGTTGCCCAAGGTCATATAACTAGTAAACAGTTGAGCGATGTGAGTTTTAAGTGCAGTGCATCATATCATGTTTCATATCCTACTGACTCTGTTACAACATCCTTACTTTCTCCTAAAAAGTTCCATGATGTCATGATCCCTCCCACCCCATCCTTGAAACAATTAAGAATACTGAGGTCTCTCACATAATCATGGTTAGGAAATATCACTAAGCTCACTCTTCCTCTCCACCTTCCTGCCCAGGAAAAAATTCACATTTAGTCTTGTACTCCTTGTTGCTAGTAAATAGATATTAGAAACTCTGTAGCTCTACTATATTTCACTGCAGATTTAAATTCGAAAGGAATTCAGCCCAACTATCAAATGCACAAAAGCTACCACTCACTTCCAGTGCCTAATTAAGTGTTTGGAATATAGCAGATTCTTAAAAAAAAAACAAAAAAACAAAATCTAACGTTAGAAAATATATTTTTGACATTCATTTCTAAGGCGAGTGATAAAGATCAAAGGATTTTTTTATGACAATATTTTCATCCTTGCTGAATAGAGTCACTTTGGACTTTGGCTCACATTTGAAATGTTTACTTTTTAATAAGTGATCTGTTTAAGTGTGGATCAGAGAACAAGGATTTCTGTTATATAGTTCAACTTTTGACCTTGGGGGATGAATGGGTGGAGACTAAGAGAAAAAGTCTGCTGTGTCTCCAGTGAACTTTTTACCCTTTTAAAAGAGTGAGCAAGTTTAAGGTTCATGCAGTGAACAAGAGGTCTCCACTGGGGATTTCTGGTATTATTAACTTCCTGACCTCAGATAATTAAAAGGGAAGAGCAGAGGCAGCTCAGACTTTGACTCAACTTTGAACTTTTAACCTCCCAAGTACAATATTTCACTTGTAAATGGTAGAGGCTCAGTTAAGCTTTCTTTGACTATTAACTTCCTTCATCCCTGGCCACAAAAGTCATAAACGAGGCCAAAAGCACACCTTGCTTTTTGCTTTGTACTCACTTAACCTCTTTAAGGGGAAAGGGTTGGGAACATTTTATTTAGAAACTGCAGGGATACTGATTAAAAAAACCCAAAACTCAGCTTAAAAAAATATGCCAGAATAAGAATGTTAGAATTTAAAAGGTCTTAGAGCACATCCAGTCATTCCCCTTCATTTTGCTAATAAGGAAAGGAAGACTCATCTGCCCAGAGGAGAGCAGCAATGACTGGGGTTTCCTTTTCTTCCATTCCTTCCTGAAGAGTATTCTGGTAACCATGGCCTTGCTACTCTAACCCTTGCCCCACATCACCACCCTGTGGAGATGGAGAGCAATGCAATTCACGTTCCCACTCACTACAACACCTACCCCTGTCCTCTTTAGTTAGTAGGTACCTGCAAGCCCATCCTTTCATTCTCATCCTCCTCAACTCTGGTACCACCTTGTGTACATAACACTGGATGACAAATCAGCAATTGGAGAATGGGAAGAAGTAGTCAGACAGGAGAAGAGCCAAGAGGGAAGAGGATCATGAAAAACAAAACAAAAAAACCCAAAAGCCAGAGAGGAGAGAGCATCGAGGAGGATAGGGTGGCAAACAGCACCAAATGATGTGGAAAGGTTTAACAAGATGAAGATGGAGAATATAACTCAGTAGTCAATTTGGAGGGAGCAACTTCAGTTGTGGAATTGGAATCCACATTGCAAAAGGGGAATGGGAGAGAAGAGGAAGTGATGTGTTGCTAGGGAGGAGAGACATAGCATGTTAACTTAAGAGGTCAGCAGTGTCTAGTGACTTTTTTTAAAATCATGAAGGAGATTTGGGCATTGTTGAAGGCATTTGGGAAAGGAACCAGTAGACTGGGAGAGATTGATTAGAAGGAGTGACTGAGGGGGCCATTTGCAGGAAAAAAATGAGTGGGGATGAGATCAAGAGCATATGTAGCGAGACTGGTCACCTTATCAGAAGCTGGGGGAAAAGAAGAGAGAATGGGGCATGATGTCAAGAGGTTGGTGAATGGCTTCAATTTTCTCAGTGTAGTGGGGCACAAGGAACTGAACTGAGATACGGGGGAGAGATGAAATATGTGGGAGGCTTGAGAAGAGAAGTTGGAAGAGCTTTCCTTGGGAATAAGATAGGAAATCAACTGGGAAGGAACAAGCTGTTTGCCTTGCTAGAATGATGTACAGTACAGACGAGACTTCTTCCAGCTCTATTTTACAGTATGTGAGTAGGGGTGGAGGATGTAGAGAGTAGGACTGATCTAGTGCTGGGGGCTTTCAGAGGATGTGTTACAATATGATAAGGGGATGAGAGTGTGGAGTTGAATTATTTACCTATAAGGTCAAAGTAATAGCCTGAGAAAGTATTGAGGTCTGGAGGGATTGGAGGTCACACTGAGGATGAAGAATAGATTTAGGAGTTAGGCAAAGGGAAAAATGGAATTATAGAACATTATGCATAGATAGCAGTATGTCAGAGTTTTTGAGTGTAGAAATAGAATATCTGAAGGTTCCCTAGTGAGATCCAGTGTGTAACTGCCCCTATGTGTGACTGTGGTAGAGCAAAAGTCAAGTGATTTAAAGAGATTGAGTAATTGGAAAATTATAAATTTGGAGAGTATCAATAAGGGTGTTGAAGCCTGTTAATATAGCAGGGGTTGGGAAGGAGAAGACACTGATCCATATGCTGAACTCCTTGAGAAAGGAAGGAGAAAAGAAGAATGAGTAAGAATGAGGATGAGTGAGAGGAGACCAGAGGAGCAGAGAAGGGGAAAAAAGAAGAAACAAAGAAAGGAAGTGAAAATAGGGAAACCAGGTGAAAGGATGTGGGCATGAGATTTGGCAGCTATAAATGAATGAAAAAGCATTTATTTAGTGTTTACTGTGCTCTGGACATTTGTGCTAAGTCCTAAGAATATGGCTAGAGAACAGAGACAATGTTTTGGAGGAGTTGACAGTCTGGATTTTTTCTTCTTTTTGTAAGAAAGATTTCTTTTCCATTCTTTCCAATAATTCTCTTCCATTTTTGTCTTTACTGAAACTTTTACTTTGATTCATGGCCCATATGCTTTTAAAAATTTCTCTCTGTTCCCCATAGAATCAAAGTTTCTGAAGCCAAGTCTGTGTTCCCCCTTCCAATCAATTTCTGTGTGATAACTTTGGTAGATCTTGCCCTCTTGTTCTTTTTTAATGTTGGGCCTCACTCTTAGAAGCATCAATTCAGGAAGGAAGCAATGGCAGTAGAAATATTTCTCCTAAGTGACCCTATCAGAGTAAGACTATTAGTAATGGCTCAAAGCTCCTTCCTTGCCAAAGGGAAGTTTGAATATCACCAGTTCCTTCGATATTCTTCCACCCACTCCAATAGTATGAATAAGCTAGACTAGTTCCAAGGTCTAGGCTCCTTGCTCCCTTCTCCCTGCTAGATCCAGACTAAGAACTTTACAAAAACCTGCCAGATTTTACTGGTGGGGAGTATCCCATTTCTTCTGGGGCCCCAGTTAACCTGACCTGCTTCCACCATTTTTTTTTTTTTGTGGTTCCTTCAATAAAGCTGAATTGCCGTACTGTCTTATTATATGCTCCATGTTTCCTTGTACTCAACCTGAGTCTGCATTAAGATACCAGCTCCTAAGTCTGCATTAAGATACCAGCTCTACATCCTGTTCTCTCCTCTCACCGCTCACTATGTTCATTTTCCTGTAATTTAGCATGTAATCTCTTTTCTGGGTCCATGCTTCCACTCTTCTGAGTGCTGTTTGGCCCCTGGAATTTCAATTTCTTTTGTCCTGAGGAAGGATGTTATCCATGGTGGCCCAATGGAGTCTCAGAAAAAAGTGGTCTTTTTATGTACCACATCCCCCAACCCCAACTAGACTCATTGTAATATTCTTTTACTGAAATTTACCTCTTCTCTTGAAGGTAGCTGGAAGTACAGTTGGAAAAGTAATGGGCCTTGAGCCAGGCAAACCTGAATTCAGATCTGGCCTCAGATACTTACTATGTGGCTGTGTGACCCTAGGCAGTCACTTAACCTCTGTTTGCCTCAGTTCTTCAACTGTGAATGGGAACACTAATAGCACCTACCACCTGAGGTTGTTTTTTCAGAAGAAATAACATTTGTAAAAGCACTTTACACATGGTAGACACTATATAAGTGCTTATTCTCTCCTTTTTTTCTTCTCACAGGAGTGTTTTTTGGTGACATCCCATTGAGTCGAAATTTCCTTTTTGCATTGCCCCTGTTTGCAAGTTCCTTGATTTATCGAGTTTCTATTCTCCTGCAGTCCCTCTTCTTGTTGAGAGACTATAGGAGTTACCTTCCCTTCATTGTTCAACTGTGGGCTAAATTAGGGTATGTTACATTCCTTTCTACCCTCCCCTTCCCATTTTACCATTTATAGATCCTATAATTCTGAAATTTACTACCACAATATTCATTGATTCATCTTTATAGAAGTTTGAGCTTTTAGTCAATGGTGTTTTAGTCCTATTTATCCATTATCACTTACCCCATTTCTTTAAAATTGTTCAACATTTCAGTATCTATGTATTCCAAATCTGTTACATAAATGTGTAGTAACATCAACTGAGCTCTTTCTGATGCCAGGCAATCCTACTCTGCCTCCCTTATCAATTCACTATCCCTGTCTCCACAGTGGCTCTTCCAAATCCTTTCTTATCCCTGCTCAAACCTCCTATAGCTACCTCTCCTCCCATTCTCTCAACTGAGAACCTTACCTCAATATTTCACACAAAGAAGTTGGGGTCATTGTCCATGAGTTAATTCTTCTACCTCTTCCTTGTCTCCCATCACTCAGATGCCTTCTGTCACTTTCTCCTCTTTAACCTTGTCTCACATCATGAAGTGGCCTTACTCCTTCCCGAAGTTAACCTTTCTACTTGTTCAGGTGACCCTCTTCTATACCATCTCTTTCAAAAGATCGCTTCCTCTGTCATCCCCACTTTTTAACTTATTTTTAATCTCTCCCTCTCTATTGGCTCATCCCCTACTGCCTACAAACATGCCTTATTCCCCCTGAGAGAAATTATTTTCTATTATATTAATAACCTATTATTAATTAGAATCTAGGTTTTTTATTTCCTCTTTCAAGGACCAGCTCCTGTAGGTCAGTCAGCCAGTCTCTGAAGGACATGGCTATTAGAGAAGGGTGTCCTAATCCTCTGAGTACATGGTCTTCTGATCTTGGGCAGGACCCTACCCAACTAGGAGACCTTACTTCTGTTCAAAGTGTATACAGTGTAAATTTATCTAAATTCTTGCCCTGAGAGAATAAGACCAAGTCCTTGCACCCCTCCATTGAAGTTTAGGGTGACTTAGCTCATTAAGGAGAAAACCAACTAGAGTGGTCTAGGTGGAGATGGATTCCCCTGCCCAGATTGCTGGAGGTGGTTGAGTCTCATGATTAAACCACTTTCTCAGCAGGAGAAGCAGAATACTTTTAGCCCACCTCCTCATTTAAATGTTCACCAATCAGGTTGATTTCTCCTGTTAGGGACATTCCCTTTAGAAAAAAAATTTAAGGCATACAGTATCTCTGATGAGGAGAGAAACCACTGACCACTGGTTTACTGATTATTAGCTAGCCTAATTAATAAATTGCTAAACTCTGTCTCTTGGGTTTTTCATTCATCACATCTCCCATCCTGAAAAAACTTTCACTTGATCCTTCCATATCCCCAAACTATTGGCCTTTTGCTGCTAAAATTCCTCAAAGAGGCTGCCTCTACTTTATCTCCTCCCACTCTTCTCTTAACCCCTTGCAATCCAGTTTCTGACCTTATCATTCCACTAAAATTGTTCTCTCCAAAGTTAGTAATAATCTCCTAGATCATCAAAGACTCATAGAACCATTTAATGTTAGAGCCTGAAGGTTCCTTAGAGATCATCTAATCCAACCTTCTCCTTTCAGGTTAGGGCCCTGAGGCTGGAAGGCAGCAATCAGAATGTGTTTTAGCCAAGGTTATGCAACAAATTAAGGGTAGAACTGCGATAAGAATATAAGTCTTCTGGGCAGAACTAAGATAGTAAGAAGTAGTAAAATGAGCTTCTCTCTACAAAACTCTAAATGCATCAGAGTAAATCCTGATGGGGAAGTTAAGAAAAAAGTCACTTGTCCAGCCCAGCTCTGCATAGGGAGATAGATAGGAAAGGCTGCAGATAATAGGGACAGAGTTGGGCCAGGAGCAGACTGGGTTTGATTACTCTAGTGCCCAGAGAAGGCCAAGCACCAGGAAAAGAGGAAGTTCCAAATCCACAGGTGGCACCTCCAGACGCATATCAGGGACAAATGTGAATTGCAACTTTCTTCTGTACTATACTGTTTTGGGTCATAGATCCAGAGAGGAAGAGGGCACGCACACAAGAATGGCAGTTCCCTGGTAAGGGACCCCAGGCAGGGCACTGAGAAAGGAGAAAGTTCAAAAGCCAGCAGTAGTAGAACCCAGGCACAGAGCAGGGTCTCAGTATCAACATCTAGCCCTGGTTGCAGAGGAATAACCAGGGCAGAACTCCCAGACCAAAAGAGACCCTGCAATTCTGCCACTCAGAAGAAACAGTTTTTTAGCTGGTTGATAGGGGCTGAGTCCAACAGAAGTCTAGTTTTTCTTAGACCCAAACCCATGCCCAGGCCCATGTCAGGAAGTTGCAGCACTTGGAGGCAGGGAGAGGGCAGCAATCAGACTTTGCACTGGATCAGGCTACTTTGCGGGGAGCTCTAAAAGCTTACAGGTCCCCAGCCTATCCCTGAGATCCTGTAATAACATGACACTTGATACCCCAAGAAAGTAGCAACCAGACCAGCCTAAACATTCCCTCCAGAAGTACAAGAGTTTGGCACTAACATCGAGTCCAAAGTCAAGGAGTAGGATGGAAGAATGGACCAAATAAAAGGCAATAAATACAAACAGAAGACAATAAAGGCCACAGAGTTGGGAACACAGTATGATTTAAGTTGAATAGAATAAAATCATAGAAAAGCAACTGCCATTTTTTATGTTGCTCTCACTAGAATAATACTTACCTTCCTAACCTCCCCAGCTTCAGAGAGATACTTTCTGTGAGTGCTCTTCTTAGCATGCTAATAAATTTCTCATTAATTATTGCTCTCTCACTCCTAGCTTCTAGATTTATTTACCTCCATCTATGAACCACAAAAAGGTGAGTGGCTCCCTGAGGGTTTGTTCCCCAGAGTAAAAGTAATTAACTTTCAAATCTTCTCTCAGAAGTGGCATAGCCTGGACTCTTGAGACCTTATGACTTTACCACAAACCTCTCATCCCCCTTAGCACTGAAATAAAAATCAGGTAAGACTTTTAACCTAATAATGTTTTCTCAACTTCTTTTTGTTTTTATTATGGCTTCCTAGGCAGTAAGAGTCATGTCTCCTTAAAGGAATCCTGTTGATCCTAGAAGTGTGAACTGAGCATTATAAGAGCTTGGTTATTTTTCTGTTGGTACAGCTTTCCAGGAAGTACTCTTCTCTTTTTAGGGATTTAATTAGTCATGAACTGTTGACCAAGGCTGGTCTACCCATCTTGGCAGCCATACCTACATGATTTATCTTAGGGGAGTAGAATGCAAGGGCCAGAGAGGGAGAGCCACATGTCTTAACAGGAGACCAGCCTTTTTGTTTAGTCAACACCAGGGCTGAGACTAGGACTTCAGTCTAAACCTCATGCTCCTTTGATCATCATGAAATCCTTCTCCAGTAAAATTAACAGAAGAAGCCACTTGGTTGGTCTGTAAGCATATATAACTGGTGGTTAGTGATTGTGTGAATAAACATTTAAACCCAAACCTAGGTGAAACTCTTGCAAAGACTTGGAAGAGACTTGTGGCTAGATCTCATATGGAGGTAGTGGTTCCCAGTATAGCTTTAGGATAGATCATCTCCATTGTTATATATGTGGTAAATCATTGATTCCCAAACATAGTCTGAAAATAGACGAAGTCCTTTTGTATATTTATTATATGGAATATCAGTGAATGTGAACATAGACTGAAGTCCTTTGTTGTAAGTTATGTGATGAATTCTCCTGTCTTTCCTTTAAGTTGGAATCTGTGGATAGTGGCCCTTGGTTCAGCCCATGGATTGGATAGACTGAACCAACTGTGAAACAACAAAGATACCTTGAACCAGGCAATCAATCTCCTTGCCTAAATGTCACAAATCTATTCTCAGTCTGGGCCAGCCAGCCCCTCCCTTAAAAGATAAATTTCTGTTTGTCATGTGGAATGGGCATATGCAGGATGGTCCATGTCAGCAGAGCATTCAATTTTAATAAACTTTGGCATTTATGAGGCTTCCATGAGTAACCAAATCTAAAACAAATGAATTATTGGTTCTTGTGGGAAAACCAACTCCAGGCAGAAAGCTCTCAGAATATTCAAGCTAACTTTAAAGACTCAATAGAAAAAATCCAAAAGAAAAATTTAGAATTAAAGCATTAGCTTAAAGTTCTTAAAAACAAAACTGATTAGCAAGAAACTAGACATGACTTTCAACCTACTGCTTCCCAGCTCCTTTCCCTTTTCTTTTACGCCTCCCTCCTTTGCCCCCCAAAACCTGAGGAAGACCTTCTGGATCTCTGCATTGCTCCAACTTTCCCTCCATCTTCTCCTCTTTCTAGTATTCAACTATTCCTTTCTTTTTCACTAATTTCCTTTCCCCTTTATCTTCCTTCAATGCCAGATCATTTACCTCACCTTCCACCCTTAGCACCTCCTCAAATTGCTCAACACCCAAATATTTTCCTTTCCCTGCTATCTCCTTGTTGACACTCATTGATTTACAAGAGGGTTATGTACTGATCTTAAGAAAAAAAGTGGTTAAAGTCATTGGCATTAAACATTTTGCTCTCAAAAACCTCAACTAACCACCCACGGAGGGGCCCCCCGAGAGTGATAATTTCATCCTCATGTGACCCAGAAGAGTTACACACAGGATTTAAGACACAGAGACTGCTTTATAATATGGACGACTATGGCTCCTCCTCCTCCTCCTCCCCCTCTCCCTCTCCATCTCCTCCTCCTTCTTGTCCTCCTTGTCATTCTTCTTCTTCTTCTTCTTCTTCTTCTTCTTCTTCTTCTTCTTCTTCTTCTTCTTCTTCTTCTTCTTCTTCTTCCTTCTCCTTCTTCTCCTTCTCCTTCTCCTCCTTCTCCTTCTCCTCCTCCTCCTCCTCCTCCTCCTCCTCCTCCTCCTCCTCCTCCTCCTCCTCCTCCTCCTCTTCTTCTTCTTCTTCTTCTTCTTCTTCTTCTTCTTCTTCTTCTTCTTCTTCTTCTTCTTCTTCTTCTTCTTCTTCTTCTTCTTCTTCTTATTCTTCTTCTTCTTCTCCTCCTACTTCTAATCTTCTTCTTCAACAGAAGTGTCAACTAAAATCTACCAAGTGTCATCCTATTGTATAAGAATATATCTTGTTTTCCCTAGAAAGATTCCATATACTCTAGACAGCAACTGATATTAAAAAATTACAAAAATCTTCTGTCTTTCTTTTAGAAGATCCCCTAAAATTCAGAGAATCACTAGGTGGCCTAGTAGTCCTTTATAATCTAACACAAAGAGATATGAAATGGCTCCTCCATTATATACTGTTCTCCCATGAAGATACTACATTTGAAACAAGCAACATACTCTCCTAAGGAAAATCTGAATATTAAGTGAAGAGGTATCCTAATCCATTTCCTAGATTCTCTAGGTCTGACGCAAAGTTAGATACAATATTCAGGGTTTATGGGGTATGATCAGTGAGACCTATCCTTCAAAATCATCTGGACTAAAGTTAACCTATGTAAGCAAATAGAAAAATACTCAAAGGCTTTGGTTGAAAGATTTGTAGAAACTTTTAAGAAGTATATACATAGACATAGATATACATACATATATACATATGCATATATCTACATATATGTATGTGTGTATACACACACACACACACACACACACATATAGCTAGCCTTGGACTCAAATGCACCAGAACATCAAACTTTACTAATTTCTACCTTAGTGAAAAACTTATTACCAGAAAACTAATCCTCTATTAAAAGCACATTGATAGACTGGGGTGATTTACCTCTGAGCACTATTGTTTCAGTTGCTATCCTTTAATTTTGAAATTTTAGAGCAAGAGTCTCAAAAGCAAAACAGAACTTAAATCCACAGTATCAGCTTTAAGTCACTTTAAACACAAGATTAGATTACCACTCTATTTCCTGAGTACATCATTCCCCAAAATAAAAATAGTCAAAATCTAGGCAATGGCACTTTTGTGAAAGACATGGACGTTGACATGAATGTAAGCAGTGTCCCTACCAAAGAGGCGTCTACAGCTAACCTAACCAATGCTTTTATGACTCTGATAGGCCATGCCAAGTGAACCTAACTTCCTAGAAAAACCAACTTCCTGAACTAAGTCCTGTTGATATCCAGTAAAACCCCACATCCTTATTACCATTTGGGGGTTGGAGGATGAAATGTATTCTATTTCATCTGGTCCTGTCTTTTCAGCTATAAAAGCTGAAGATATTGACTTACGCTTATCTGAGGCCATAGTCCTTGCTACAGGTATAAAGGGTAACCCTCTTTCAGCTCTTACTGAAGTTACTGTTGCTCCCCTACCTGCAAAACAGCTCCTTTGAGTATCACCCATAGCATCTGTGAACCTCCTGGGAGACGTTTGTTGTCCAGATTAAATGTACAATTTTATTGCTCCCCAGGTAGGGTCTTTTTAGAATGACTTCCACCTGCAATGCCCCAATTGGTTCAACTCTTATTGGATGATACCTCATAAATAATGGAAAAGGGAAAACATTCAAATCCTGAGTCTGAAGCTTTGGATGAGGTTTCTTCTACCTTGTGGGCAGTCCATTCAAATTGAATTGGGCTCGTCTATAGCAACATTACCAGTAAAAATTCAGTACAATGCCCTTTCCTGCTATATTGGAATATACAATATCTTGAGATGCTGAATGAGGAGTCAGCTTTCGTGTGTGTGTGTGTGTGTGTGTGCTTCTTGACAACTCATATTTAATATTATCCTGTGATGGATCATGTAAAGTGATTGAATACTGAGAACCTTACAGGTGTCTGTGTAGTAGCAACCCCCTGTGAGACCCTAGAAACTTTTACCTTACCAAAAAATAAACCCTCTTAAGCAGCAGAACTGACTGCTTTAATTTAAAGTCTTCCAAACAGTGAGAGGCTGGTCAACAAACATCTACACTGACTCCAAATATGCTTTTGGTGTTTGCTATTCAATAGGACAAATTTAGAAAAATAGAAGATGTTTGACCACCTCTGGTTCTTTTTAAAAATAATTAATTAATGTAATAAAACAAGCATTTCCATAACAATGTAATAAAAAAGATGATTGCACATGAAACTGCAAATCTATTATATACAACTTGCTATTCCTTTTAAATATATAATAGTCATCATGTAAATTTATTCCTTTTTTTTCTTTCACCCCCTTTCCTCCACCTAGAGACGGCTACCATTAGACATAAATAGGCATATATATGTAAAATTATTCTATGCATACTTCATTTTATTAGTTCTTTCTCTGGATGCAAATAGCATCTTTTTTCATATGCCCTTCGTAGCTACTTTAAGTATTTATAACAGTCAAAATGACTATTTGCTCAAAGTCATTTTTAAAACAATATTACTGTTCCTATATACATGGTTGTCTTGGTCCTGGTCACGTTACTCTTCATTACTCACTGAACTCATCATTTGTTATAACACAATAGTATTCTATCACAAGGAGTCCCCAGACAGAATTCAGAAAATAACAGTAAGGAAGACCTGAGACCTCGGGTGACATTACCTACAACTAGGGTTTAAAACTTGATTATAATAATGAAAAATTGCTAAAACAAAATAGAGCAATATCAAATGGTCACAAACCCAAAAAGAGCTGTTGGGAGAATCTCCTCTGGTTTGGCCATGATATATAGATAATTAATATGTTGTTTGTCTTTTGTTCTCAAACAGGTCCATGATGTCAGGAAATGATGCCATGCCTTGCAAATGAATTGGATTTAAGTGAGGAGGCGTGTACAAAGTCACTAACCTCACTCTCCTCCAGAACCATCAGGGTCCAGTGGCAAGATATAGATCAGGACGACTGGGGATGGGAGACCTTGGCCTTTTTAAACTGAGGTCCCTCTGAGTTCTCACTTTGATGGAGGCAAGGCCCATTCAGTGATTAAGGCTAGATAAGAAATGATCCAAGGAATGGCCTTTTTTATCTAATTAAAAAAATCAGTCTGGGAGAGGAACACCTGCAGGGTTTCTGGCCAAAACAAAAACAATCACTATTTACATTCACCCTGAGACCACCAACAGCAGAACTCATGGAGGGCATACAAAGGCCCTATATACTAGCCACTATGCATTGTCCTATTTATACACAACATTTAGATCCTATCTCTCTGGGCAATGCTTGTGCTTAGGAGGCTGCAAAAAAATGCTTCACAATCCCAGGGTTCTTTCTACTCTTTCCCTTCCTTTTTCAGTTTCTGATCTCCTTATTTCCCAACAGGCTTCATTTGCCAAGAAGCAGAAGAAATGATCCTTCTTAGTCTATATCTACTCTAACAATGGCTTTGTAAAAAAGGATAAGATGGAAAACTAGTTACTGCTGGATCTCTACTCTCCAGTTGCACTTGTGGTCCTTCAGATGGAACTCATATGCTAAGAGGAGATAGCAATGAAATAATGAAGGAATAGTTTTGTGTGGGAATCCATCAAAAAACAGTTTCAATTACAGAATGTTGTTTAACATGCAAGCAGTTCAATGTAGGAAGGAGAGAAAGAGTTAAGCAAATCACTCCATGGAGGCACCATATTCCTTTCCAGGTCCTTCAGGTAGATTTTATAGAACTATGACACTTGTTGGAATTTAAATACTGGTTGGTCAAGATATGTGTGTTCACTAGCTAGATGAAATGTTCCTCAATTAGGAAGGCAGACTTGCTGACTAGCACTAAGAAATTACTAATTGAATACATTCTCCAGGCTTGCAATTCCTCTTTGGATTAGATTAGATCAAGGAAAGCATATGTCTTCTGAAGTAAATCACCAGTGAACTACATCCCTTGAATTCACTTTAGAATTTCACATTCTGTAGCATCTCCAGGCCTCAGTATAGGTAGACAGGAAGATTTTGGACATTAAATTATCCTAGGGAGAGAAATGTAAGAATATGGGGTTAAAGTGGCCCAAAGGTCTTTTGGTTATGACCCAGATGTGGCAATTTCACAGCCACCAACATAAACTATATCCATATGAAATTTGGACAGCCTATGCCAACAGGCACAAAATCTACCTTAATCATTTCTTCAATCATCAAATATATAATTTCATTAACAAAAGTTCTCTCTAGCCTTTGCAGGAAAACTGCTAAATCATGGCCAAAGCCCAATAATCACCCATGCCACACCATCCCTCTAGGAGACCAAATATGTATTAAGGTCCATTGGAGAAAGTCTGCTTTGCTCACTCCATAGGAATAATCCTTCCAAATGCTGCTATTAAAGTAGAAGGAAAATCCTCTTGGATATATAGTAGCTACACATACCTGAATAAAGCAAAAGAAGTGGGGATGTTGACCTGCAGGAGACTTAAAACTGTAGATCATAACAAAGGTAGAAAATATTCCCTAGAAGCAGGTGGCATTGCTTGTGAGACAAATTCTCCCAAGACTCAAGCTATGAAGCAGCTGTACCCTCTTCCAATGTCCCACTTGGACAATGACACACTCCCTGGTGCATATCTTATTGTTTCTCTGCTTTGTGACAAGGGTTCTTATTGAAGGAAAACATTTAAGACATATTCCAGATCCTCAGTAGCCATTTAGTAAATCATTCCACGAGATGACTACTCCTTCCAACCTTGCTGACTGGATTAGATTTGTCAAAAATTTGGAAAAAATGGGTGAAATTCCCTTGGTGTGTGCTCTGGATCTCCAGATTACTGCTTGAGTACCTCTGTGTATGGGGTATATTATTTTTCCCAACCTATGAGCTACTAATTTTCATGGAGTTACATTGGATAGGGAATCTTTGGGAAAACTCATGCTGCCTCCCAAGGCTAAGAGAAATATGCCCATGTACGTTATAAAGCACTTTCCTTACAACAGTCTTATGAAGTAGATAATGCTAGTAATTATTGTTCTCATTTAGCAGAGTGGCCCAGTCCCCTGGATTCATCAGTGGTAATAAAACAAATAAATTACTGAATGAATGATATGTTATAATGCTATCTAATAAATGCACCTGCATTGTTGGAGGGAGTTTTCTTATCTGGGAAACTACCTCTATATCAGTGAAATGATATCTAGTTCCTGTCCTTAATGATAGGCACAGAAATACCATCATTCATCTATTTCAGTAGTCTGCAGCTCACTTGTACAGTACAAGCCTACTGCTTATATTGTAAATGCAACAGAAGAAATGACATAGTTTGTGCTTAGTCACATCTTCACAAAAACAGTGCCTAGTGCACTAAGTATCCTTGCATTTATTGTATACTTTAATTTTGACCCAGTAATTTACTAACCTGAAAACTCTTGAATATTACTTAACAGAGGCTGCCCATTTTTTAAAATTAAGATTTAGAGTCACTCATCCTGCAAATGTCTTACCCTACTGGTAGGTTGATGAATGGGGAGGTAGGTAGATGGGAGCAACAAACAAATACACTGACAAAAAAAATCCAAAATAGGTTTCATGAAATAGCCACAGGAAGCCTCTCTCTTTTTTTTTAAACAAATGCTTTATTAACTTCTGTTTTACATTATTCATTTCCACCAGATTTTGAGTTACAATCATTTTCCCCCCCGTTATTCCCCTACCCAACCTCCCAGAATAGCAGTCCCACAAGATATCGCTTCCTCCAATCTGCTCTCTCCCATACCTTCTCCCATACCCCCTTTGACTTTTCCATTGGAGGAAGATGAATCTTGTGTCCCAATGCCTGCACATCTTATCTCCCCATTACAAGCAAAAGAGTATTAATAATAGTATTTATATATATTTGAAACATTTAATGTTAAGACCTCGAATTTCAGATCCATTTCCTTCCTCCCTTGTCACCCATTCCCTCTGGGGAGATAAGTAATTCAGTATATGTTGTACATGTCTAGCTATGCAAAACATTATCATAGTAGATATATTGTACAAGGCTGCTTATAATTCCCTCCCACTCATCCCACCCCCCACCTGGTCCATTCCCTACATGATCCTGTCCCTCTTCTATAGTGGGTACTTCCAACCTCCCCTCACCCCAAGGATGCCCTCCCATCCATCATCCCT
>WOXC01003895.1:0-29236 GCA_011680675.1 Gymnobelideus leadbeateri
ATTCACTCTTTTCCTACACTGACCTCCATCCCTGAGCCCTCAGTTCTCTCCCAGGCCATCATCCCTGCCTTAGCCACTCACTCCTCTCTCCATCTTGACCCTTTGGTGAATCAGTCTAGCTCTATATACTGTCTTATGAAGTTCCTGGCTCCATTATCATACCCCAGATTGCCCCTAAACCAAAAATGACCTAGTATTGATTCTTCTTTCACATGTTAGCTTAGATGGCCATTGAGGTCCCTTCCAACTTCTGATTTTTTTTTTTGCTTTTTTTTGGAAGGGCGAAGGCAGGGCAATTGGGGTTAAGTGACTTCCTCAAGGTCACACAGCTAGTAAGTGTTAAGTGTCTGAGGTCACATTTGAACTCAAGTCCTCCTGACTCCAGGGCTGGTGCTCTATTTACTGTACCACCTAGCTGCCCCTAACTCCTGAATTCTATGATGCTAATCTGTGATTTCCTTGGCAAAGAAAATACCCAGATGAGGAAAATTCTTCTACCAAAGCAGGTTGATATCCCCTTCGATTTAGAGTTGCTAAGAGCACACAGAGATTAAGTGACTTGCCTAGGGTCCAACAGCCCATATGTATCAGAGACAAAACTTGAACCCAATTCTGCTTGGTTATGAGGCCGTCTATCCACTATGGCATATTGCCTGTGTATAGGTTTATATTCATGTATTTTGTGTATTTACTTAACAAAGAAAATATGTTGTAGTCTCCTAGCAGAATCTTAGCTTCACGAGGGCAGGGACTGTTCTTTATTCCTATGGCCAGAGAACTACCTGGCATACAGTAGGCACTTTTAACAATTGCTTATTGGGTGATTATTAAATCATAGGGAACAGATACAAAGGCTGGGAATCTGTACTCAAGGCAGGTAACACTGGTCTGAGTCTAGATTTGAGTCTGCTCTGGTCTGGTGACTCTGGGCAATATGACCTTTCCATGTCCTGTCTTCTGTAAAACGGGTATAGTTCTTGCATTACCTGCTTTGCAGGGTTATGAGGAAAGTGCCTTCTGTGATTTATTATTAGACTCTTGTGTGTCTAATTAGTTCCCCAAGTATGAGTTATTAGTCCTTTAAGGATAATATAAGGCAAGTCAAAAATCTTGTTGAAACTTTTTCTTCCTGTGTAAAATAAACTAGATAAATTCTTGTTTCCTTCCAGGTTCTACATACATCTCTACATAACTCTTGCCAAATGTGCTATAGAAGAGGAAGATCATTTTGATGTGGGAAAACCAAAATATTCTGAAGAAGTAAGATCAATTTTAAGGATGTAGTATGCATTTAGAACTAGAGGCTCTTAAGGATGGAACCTGATTATAACGGGGGGAAGAGGCCTTGAATGCCAGGCTGAAGGTATGCTTTATTTGACAGACAAGGGGGAAGCAGGAGGGTGAAGCAAGATTAAGGTTAATCTGATGTCTGTATGCAGAATGGTTTGGAAGAGGGTGTGACTGAAAGCAGGAAAGCTTGTTAGGCTTGTATAGCAGTCCTAGAGTACAACAATGACAATAAGAATGGTACGGATAAAAGCAGACAAGAGAGCTGAGAAGGAACCTACCCCAGCTCCACCCATTTCCTTGGGGATCTCATGTAGACTTTAACTTGAAACCACAAAGTTAGGTCTTAAGTGAAGGGGTGGAAAGGGAAATTTACCTTTCTAAGGTTTGGGTCTCTTTTCAAAAATTCTGAAGATACCATCTTGAGAAATAATGCTTTTCATATGAGGACCTAGATCCTGGGTAAAATTTTAACAACCCAAGAAAATAAATGTTTTTAGCAAAAGATAAAGTCTTACTTAGCAGCCCCAGAAGAGAAAGGGGAGAAAAGGTTAAAATTTGGGAGATGCCAGGACAGAATGGTCAGACAGCAGGTATCCAGTTTCTACATCTCACCTCCTTCCCTAAAGTTTTGCCTCAACCTCCCCCTCCTCCAACCTCCATTTATTACTTCTTAACTTTTCAGGAACAAAGAAGTCTTACAGCTAGGGAGGAAGGACAAGGATGGTTGAATGTGTGAATCATAGGAGCAAAAGGGAAAACTAGAAGGCCCAGCAGCCAAAAGGAAGTAACAGGAAAAAAAACCCAAGGATGACAACCATTAATTGGCATCCCTTACTACCCTAGTTGATCACATAGATTTTTAATTAAAGATATAAAATGATTGTAACAAAACTTCTACTTGAGGAGGGGCAATAATTGCAGAGGGGTTTTAAAAAAGATTATGTAGCCCAAAGACTTAGACTACCCCTTTAAAGAAAAATTACTCAGCACTCCCCTGAAAATCTTTAACAATTTTTTGGATATTTGTAAGTCATTTCAAGCTATTATTCCTTTCCCCTAACCCCCCCCAAGTGCCTCCCGGGGGTGGGTAGTATCACTCACTTTGGGAACCTATGCACTAGATGAATCTCATAAGCTCCTGAGATAACTAAGAATTCTTTGGCTCCAGGAAAACAATTTCCTCAAACTATCCTAGTCACTATCCTATAGGAATGAATTAAAAAGGCTAAAAGCAAGACAGAAGAATCTGTGACTGATTTGAAAAGGTCTGGGTTGGAAGATGGGGAATTTAATGATGAATAAGCAGGAAGTTAAAGTTAACTTCCTCTTAATCACAGAAAATTTCCTGGCAAAGGTCCTAAAGGCAGCTATGAAGAAGGTGGTAAACAAAGAAATATTCTAAGCTGGAAGTGGAGGTAGACATTTTAATTGGTTAAGATTCTTATGTGCTTGACTTTCACCCAAAGAAAGGTAGAGAAGACCTTGTATCTTTTGCCAAACCTGTAGTACTCACATCACTGAGTTGTGAGTTTTAAAATGATAGAATGTGTCAAATACTTAGCAAACATTAGTCACATAAACATGAATAATTATATCCAGCAATCAATCTCAGCCAAGAAAAACCCATGCTTTGGTCAAGCTCCTTTAGTTCTGACTTGAGGTACTGAATGCAAGCAGTGGTTCCTAATTTTTGTGACACCAGCAATTCCCTGATGACCCTGATGGGGTCTTGATACCAGATTATATTCTCGTGGAAAAATAAGAACATAACAGTGGCACTCTCCTTCTCAACTTATGTTTCCTAGCACCCCCCTACCCTACAGGCAGTGGTCATTACCTTAGGCTAAAAAAGAACACAGAACAACTGGAGTCTCAAACGACTGAGATTTTAATCATCAGAAGCAAACTTAAATGGAAAGCTTACAACAGGAGTTACATGTCAGTGCCTTTTGCAAACTGAACAGGGGCAGAAAGAGGCTGAGAGAGGCCTCTCAACCTAATTTCCACCTAAGACATCCATGTTTGCCCTGGCAGCCTGGCTCGGGAAAAGGATGGAGAAAACCTGCTGGTCCTGTGGGTTGTCACCTCAGCTGATGCTTGTGTTGTTAGCTCACTCCTGCCCAGCATCAGGGTGACCAGCTGACTGATTTTGATCATCACCCTTCTTTTTGTGGCCTGAGACAATGTCGTCAATCCGAAGTAGGAGGACAGCCGTCTAGAGAAGGGAACCAAGACCCAAGAGAGCTCAGTGGTGGGAAAGGAGGTGCCCTGCTCCATAAGCACACCACCAGACTTCTTCCCTTCCCTCAGCATCACCCCACCATCTGAAAGAGACTCCTTCTGGATGCTATAAACTATATTCAAGGGATCTCTACTGGAGATATCTCTCTTGAGCTCAGCTGTTCTTCTGGGATCTTTTCTGGGCTCTCACCTCTACTGCAGTCTTGTATATCTGTAGCTTCACAGCAAGTGGTTCCCAGATGCCCAGTTCCTTCATGTCCACCAAGGCGCCTGTCTCACCATCCACACCCCAGGTCTCACAGTTCTCTTGGGTATGCTTGGCCTGTATGGTTGTCAGAGAAGAGATTCTCTCTTAGGGGAAAACTCTTGGAAATGGAAAGGGGCATTTTTAAGACTTTAAAGGAAAGAATTAGGCAGAACTTCATTAGAAGATAACAGGGATTTGAGGGGAAATGGGAAGGAGATTTAGACAAAATGAGAGTAGGTTGAAGGGAGAAGGAATTTATGAGAGCAGGATGTAGGCTAGAGACAACTACTACCTGGGCCCCAACGGCATAGTGGAGATGAAATACAGGCTGAGGTAATTCTCCTCCACTGGGTGAAAGGCATAAGGACTTACCCGAAGAGAAGTGAGCAGACGTATGGTACTGGCCCCACAGTTCTGGATAAGGGTACGAGGGATGACCTCTAGTGCCTGGGCCACAGCCCGGTAAGGCCATTGCTCAATGCCAGTCATGGCCTTGGACTTTTCTGTCAGGGCATGAGCCAGGGCCATCTCCGAGGCCCCACCTCCTGGTACCAGCAGAGGTTCAAGAAAAACATTCCTGCAGACTTGCATGGCATCCTGGAGGTTTCGCTCCACCTCCTAGGGGAAGAAATGAGAAATGGGGTAAGATGCTTGCTGACCCAGTATATGTTCACACAACTGTGACCTCTTGGATTATACTAACCAGAGAATTGGGACTGCAACTGGTCTAGATGGACTATCCTGTCTGATGGCCACGTGATTAAGAATACCTACAAGAGCCTCCCTAGCCTCCATTCTGTTGTTCCCCTTCCCAAACAACTAAGAACTTCCCTAAAAACTAAATCTACCAGGCATTACTCAAGATAAAATTTTTTCTCATCTTTGGGGAGCTAATACCTACCCAACCTAGGGAGACCCCAAAGCAGATTTTATGAAAGGGGAAGATTAGACCAACAAATTTCCCACTAGAGAAACAAATTTAGCTCTTTTTCCCCCTCAAGACTAAATAATCCTAATTCTTTTACTTCATGATTCAAGTTTCCCAGGTTTTTCCTTATTCTGAGGCTCTTTTCCCCTTTATTTGGGGTCCAACCCAGGCTGAATATAAAATTCACAAGAGGGATATTTCATTTTATCTCACGAGACCCAAATCTTCACCAATGTCCAGAGTTAGAATAAAAAGTGGGAAGGTTTCTAGAGGATGCAATTAAGTAGCAAGGTAAATAGTCATGCTAGATTTGGGAGTCAAGAAGACCCAAATTCAAATCCTGCTTCAGAAATTTATCAGCTGTATGACTAGGCAAATCACTCAATCTTCCTCAAGCCTTAGTTTCCCCCTCTATTAAACGGGTATTGTGAGAAACAAAAGAGGTAGTATTTGTAGCCTTAAAACCACCTCTCCTGGATCTATTTTCCAGGTCAGTGGTTTTTCCCATGGGATATTTCACATTGCCTTCTATTTTTTTTTTCATTTCTTTGGATCTGTTTAATAGTATCTTGATTTCCCATAATGTCACTAGCTTCCATTTGCTCCAGTCTAATTCTGAAATATTTATTCTCTTCAGTGAACTTTTGAGATTATTTTTCCATCTGGAAAATTTGGCTTTTTAAGGCATTCTTCTCCTCATTGCCTTTTTGAGCCTCTTTTCCCATTTGAGTTAGTCTATTTTTTATTTTTATTTTTTTTGGCTTTTTAGAGGGCAATTGGGGTTAAGTAACTTGCCCAAGGTCACACAGCTAGGTTTTTGTTTGTGTGTGCATTAAGTGTCTGAGGCCGGAGCCGATCTCAGGTCCTTCTAACTCCAGGGCTGATGCTCTATTCACTGCACCACCTAGCTGCCCCGAGTTAGTCTATTTTTAAGGTGTTATTTTCTTTAGTCAGGTTGTTGACTCTCATTTTATAATTTTCTTGCATCATTCTTATTTCTCTTCCCATTTTTTTCTACACTTCTCTTATTGGGTTTTTAAAATCCTTATCAAGCTACTCTATGGCTTGTAAGCAGGTTATTTTTTTTTCCTGCAAGCTTCTCAGGTAGGAGATCTGACTTTGCTATCTTCCTCCTGTTCCATGCCCCAGTACTTTTTGTCCCCCAAAAAGGAATCCAAAGTCAGATTACTCTGTTTGTCTTGCTTCCCTCATTTATTCATATTGTCACTCAAGTATTTGACTTTTGAGTTATTTGCCCCAGTAGAACTCTGCTACCATAGAGTAGAGTTTTGTCCCAATCTCAGGTGTTTTCTTAGCTACTGGATCTTTTAGTTGGCTGCCCTCTCTGAAGCCTCTACATGCTACGGCACACTAGTCATGCACTCCAGGACTTCCACAGTTGATAGTGATCCAAATCCAAACAGGTTAAAGCAAGAGTAATTACCCCTCAGACTGGTTGCCTGGTCCCCCTACAATCTGCAGGCAAGGAGTTTTGAAGCAGCCATGTTGTGGTGGCAGCATGGCCATGGTGCCTCAGCCTCTTCTCCTTCTGGCAGCAGAGGTTGGACAGCACTCCAGAATTCCCTGTTTCCAAAGTTCACCAAAGTCTCACTTTGTCCTTAGCATCCATGGTTTGATAATTCTGGAAACTGCCACAGCTGCTGGTAATCCACTCTTAAGTAGTCCCTCCAGCCAGTGGCTGGTTTTTGCCACCCTGAGGATAAAACCTTTAAGCTCAGGAAAGGCTGGCCTAGGCTCCCAGAGTACTGTAACGGCCCCTTTCTGCCATCCTGCTGGACTGTCTTCAGTGGGAGGTAAGTTTCTCTCTGTCACTTTGTGGGCACTGAAGCTCTAAATTTAGTTCAGAGTCACTTTTTTTTAAAAAAATTAATTTGTTTGTTTATTTTTAGTTTACAAGATTCAAGTCCATAGTTCCTTGAATTTCATATTTCCCTTCTGTCCCTCCCCCAACCTCCCATGACTGCATATCGTCCAGTGTAGGATTTGCAAATGCTTTCACATTAGACATTAGTCAGGTTACAAAGGCAGATTCTACTAGACAGAATGAAAAATAGTAAAGAGGAAATAAAACCAAACAATGAAAAAAAAAAAGATCAAGTAGTTTGCTTCAATCAGGTTTCAAACTCAGTTCTTTCTAGTTCTTTCTCTGGATGTAGGCATCTCTCTCCATCATGAGTCTTTTGGGATTGACTTATATCACCGCATTGTTGAGAAGAGTCGAGTCTGTAATAGTTGGTCATCACACATATGCTGTGTCTGTGATTGTATACAAATTTCTCCTGGTTCTACTCTTCTCACTCAGCATCAGTTTGTATAAGCCTCTCCAGGTAAATATGAAGTCTGTCTACTCCTCATTTCTTATAGCATGACAGTATTCCATTACATGCATATACCACAACTTGTTTAGCCATTCCTCAATTGATGGGCACCCCCTTAATTTCCAATTCTTTGCAACCATAAAAGGAGCTACTATAAACAGATTCACTTTTTTTTTAAAGCAATTGGGGTTAAGTAACTTGCTCAAGGTTACACGGCTAGGTTTTTGTTTGTGTGGATTAAGTGTCGGAGGCCGGCTCCGAACTCAGGTCCTTCTGATTCCAGGGCCGGCGCTCTATTCACTGCGCCACCTAGCCGCCCCAACAGATTCACTTTTAACATATATTGGAGAAGGTTGAAGTGGGAGGTGCATGGAAGTCCTGTTTCTACTCTGCAATCTTGGCTCCTCCCCCTACAGATGAAATCCTAAAGTAAGATAAAATACAGCACCAGATAGTTTTGAAAATTATAAAATATTCAAAAAAAACAAAAAATCAACTTCAATATTATGTAAATTATTTGAAAACATGAAATTAGGTTTACAATCAAACTCCTTCTATGAAAGTCTTTTTTCTGTTCTAAAATTTTATTTATTTTTTTTCCATTCATTTCTTTTTAAAATTTTAAGTTTAAATTCTCTCTCCATCCTACTATTCTTCCACCAAATGAGAAGGCAAAGAAAATTGTATCATTTAATTAACCATCTGAAATCATATTTTCCACATTAGCCATATCTCCAAAAAGGCAAGAAAATAAGTAAGAAAATTATACTTCAATTTACACTCATCATCAGTTCATCAGTTCTTTCTGGTCATGGGTATTATTTTTATTTTCATCAGGAGTCATTTGGAATAATTTCAGATTGCTGTATATATCAGAGTGGCCAAGTCTTTCACAACTGATCATCATTACAACATTGCTGTTACTGTAAACAATAATTTTCCATTTCTTTTTATTTCATTTTATATCAGTCCATGTAGTGTCTTGACATGTTTTATTCTGAAGGAACTCCTTTTGTCATTTCTTATAGGACAACAGTACTCCATCACAATCATAACCTACAACTTTTTAAGCCATTCCTTAATTATTAAATGTAGCCACTATTTACTATTCTTTGCTATCACAAAAAGGGCTGCTATAAATATTTTTGTACATATAGGTATTTTTCCTTTTCCTTTTATCTATTTAGGAGATAGACCTAGTAGTGGTATTGCTGGGTCAAAAGGTATGAGAAATTTGAAAGTTCTCTGGGCATTAGTCTAAATTGCTCTCCATAATGGTTGGATGCGCTAACAATTCTGTCAAAAGTGTATTGCTATATCTATTTTTTATCCCCTCTAATATGTATCATTTCCAATAGATGTGAGGCAGTACCTCAGAGTTGTTTTGATTTCCATTTCTTTAATCAATTGTGATTGAGAGAATTCTTTCCATATGACTACAGAAAGATTGATTTATTCTGAAAACTTTCTGTTCATATCCATTGACCATTTATCAATTTGGAATTGATGTTTTAAAAAAAATTTGACACAGTTCCATATACATTTGAGAAACAGGATTTTATCAGAGAAATTTCTTGTAAACATTTTTATGTTACTTCATTGTCTATGGTACATTCTAGCAAAATATAATTTCCCTGATTATCCCTTTTAATTATATCTATTTTTTTTTCTTTTGCCTGAGATCATGATTGCTAACCCTGCCTTTTTCATTGGTTGAACCACAATAGATTCTGCTCCAGTTCTTTATTTTGTGGGGGAGGTGAGGGGAAAATACTTTATTTTTCCTAATAAATTATAAAAATTGTATTTGATATTCATATTCATTTGAACTCCTAATTCTTTCCTCTCTCTTTCATTTCTCCCTCCCTGAGACAGTAAGCTATTTGACATAGGTGCAGTCATGCAAAACATATTTCCATATTATTCATGTTGTTAAAGAAAACAAAACCAAAAGAAATGACAAAAATTAAGTAAAAAATAGTGTGCTTCAATCTGCTTTCAGACTCCTTCAGTTCTTTCTCTAGAGGTGGGTAGCATTTTCCATCATGAGTCCTTTGAATTGTCTTGGATCATTGTATTGCTAAGAATAGATAAGTCACTCACAGTTGGTCATCACACAATGTGGCTGTTACTATGTACCATGTTCTCCTGGTTCTGCTCATTTCACTCAGCATCAGTTCATTGAAGTTTTTTCCAGGATTTTTCTGAAATCTTCCTGCTCATCATTTCTTGTAGCACAATAGTATTCCATTACATTCATGTGCCAGAATAATTCAGTCATTCCTAATGGAATGATATTCTATCTTTTCCAATTCTTTGCCACCTAAAAAAAGAGACCTGCTATTAAAAAGAAAAAAAAAACAACTTTTATTGCAAATATGATCTTTTCCATTTATTCTGATCTCTTTCAGATACAAACATAGTAGTAATATTGTTGTATCATGCAAAGTTTTATAACCCTTTTGGTATGATTCCAACTTACTCTCCAGAAAGATAGGATCTGGTTAAAAAAAAAAAACAAAACTCCATCAGCAGTGCATCAGCTTCCCAATTTTACCAAATTTCCTTCAACATTTATCCTTTTCTTTTTTTGTCTTATTAGCCAATTTTAAAGGTTGGAGTTAATACCAAAGAAATGTTTTAATTTTTATTTCTTTAACAATAATGATTTAGAGTATTTTTCAATTGAGAGAACATTCTACACAGTAACAGCAATATTCTAATAAGGGCTTTGGATAACTAAATCATTTTGAGTATTAAAAATATTCAAATCACCTACAAAAATATGTGAAAGATAATGCTTTCCACAACCACCAGAGAAATAACTGACAAACAAAAGTAAGTATAGTATGAAATTATATATATATATATATACACACACAGACACAGACACACACATATGTATATGTATATATATATATATATATATATATATATATACATATACATATGTGTGTGTCTGTGTCTGTGTGTGTATATATACATATAGTTACATCTAATGGTAGCCTTCTCTTGGGTGAGGTGTGGAAGAAGAGAGAACAAAATAAAAGGGCACAGCAGAGAACAAAGGAAAATTTAAAAGTAAGCATAGAAAAACAAGATAACTTTGAAAATATGTACTATTATATTATAGTCATTTTTCCAAAAGAAGTAAATTGTATTAAATAGAAATTCATGATTTCATATTGAATTATCTTTTTATGGATGTGTACATGTAAATTCTCTCTCTCTCTCTCTCTCTCTCTCTCTCTCTCTCTCTCTCTGTCTCTCTGACTCTCATTGTTTTTTATGTAAGTTCAAAGCGAATAAAAATAAAATAAAAAAATTCAACCAAAAACCAGAAAGTTAATGAATACCATCACATATCAAGTTCTTGTTCATAATCACTCAGATATAATAATGAACCATTAAAATCTAAAAACATCCTTAGCAGATGTCACCATATAAAGAAGCATAATGGCCAAACTATGTAGATGTAAAAGCTTTCAGAAAATAACATCTATAAGAAGTCAAAATCAGTGGGAACAGGATCTTTGGATTCATAAAACAGTAGGTTATTATAATCATTTATTTATTTGTGTTGTGTACCTAATCTTTTTTTTTAATGAACAAGGCAATTTATTAATGAATCTGGTGTGGTTTGTCATAATGTTTCTTGTTGGCAGCTGCCACCTGTCTGGCAATTCTGTCCAGGTCTCTCTGTCCCTGAGGTGTCAGTTTCTGGTTGCCGTCCTGGTCCTTCTCCACCATCTTGAGACCCTTCAAGGCCTGCAAGACCCTCCGGGCCACGCTCTTGGAGCCCCGGCTGAAGTGGCTGGGCATGACCCCGTTGCGCTGGCGCCCCCCATAGATATTGGTCATGGAGCCCACGCTGGCGTGGCCTCAGAGGTACAGGTGCCAGGAGGTGGAGGCCGCTCCCGTGTAGAACCAGTTCTCATCGTAGGGCGCCAGCTCCTTATGCTTGGCCAGCTTGACAGTGTCCACCCATTCGGGGACTTTCAGCTTCCCTGACTTTTTTAGGAAGGTGGCCAGGGCCCACACGAACTCTTGCTGGTTCATGTCCTTCACCGTGACTCCGGGCATGGGCATCTTGCGGGCTCCACGCAGCCAGCCAAGGGAAAGGGCGTTGTGTACCTAATCTATTCCACTGATTCGCTACTTTGTTTCTAAGTCAGGACCATTGTCTTAATGATTACCACCTTTTTAATACTGTTTGAAATCTTGTAGGCCACCTTCCTTCAATTTTTTTTTTTTATTAATTCCCTTGATATTCTTTATCATTTGTTCTTAGAGATGAATTTTGTTATTGGTTTTTCTAGTTCTACAAATAGTTTAGGTAGTTTGCTCCTTATGGCATGGAATAAGTAAATTAATTTAGGTAGAATTGTCATTCTTATTGCATTGGTTCAGTCTATACACAAACAATTAATATTTTTTCTTAAATGTTTAGATTTGAGTTCATTTGTGTGAAAAGTTTTTTGTAATTGTGTTCTTATAGTTCCAGGGTCTGTCTTACCAAGTAGAGTCCCAAGTACTTTATATTAACCACATTTATTTTAAATGAAAGTTCTCTTTCCATCTCTTACTGCTGTAATTTATTGGTAATATATAGAAATTCTGATAGTTTATATGGGTATATTTTATATCATGGAACTTTGTTAAGGTGGTTAATTATTTCCATTATTTGTTGAGTTGATTCTTTAGGATTCTCTAAGTATATTGTCTGTAAAGCCAAGCACAAGCATCTTTCCAGAGAACTGCTGCTGTGAACAGTTTCAAGGTTCTGATTACACAGTATAGTAAACCCTCTATTCAGTAACAAGCTAAGACAAAACATTCACAGAAATCAAATTATAGCATTCACATTGTTATGGCATAAAAACTTATTATTAAAATGGTCACATAGTTTTCACCAAAGTGATCACATAGGTTTGTGTGTGTGTGTGTGTGTGTGTGTGTGTGTGTGTGTGTGTTTGGAGGGGGAAAGGTAGGGCAATTGGGGTTAAGTAACTTGCCCAAGGTCACATGCCTAGTTTGTGTGTGTGTGTGTGTGTGTGTGTGTGTGTGTGTGCGCGCGCACGTGCGCGTTTTAGTGTCTGAGGCTGAATTTGAACTCAGGGCCTCCTGACTCCAGGGCTCATGCTCTATTCATTGTGCCACCTAGTCACCCTTACATAATTTTAAACAAAGTACATTCATTTAGTAACTCAATAATTTAGTAACACTTTAATTCAATCACATAGTATAAAGGTCAAAGTTCTCCACCCCTAGGCCATAGTAAATCATGATCTTCAGTTTACATTAAATACACAAGGACAGTTCTTTTCATCTTGACTCCAGGCAAGCTCTCAGTTTCCATGGTTCCTCTTCCATGGTCCCAGTTCCTACCAGCTCCTTGTTGTCCAGCTTTTTGTCCAGTTCCTGTCCCATAATGAAGCTTACAGAGTCCAGTCCACATAAGTCCTTCACAGTTTCTGTTCCTGGGAAGACAAAGCTTAACAAAGCCACAATAACATTTATTGTCATTACTGGAATCCTCATCAATTCACTTTCTGCCTGTGAAATCAACATATACCCAACAACAAGGTTTAAGGAATCAACACAATTCATCAGTATAGTCCCAGTACCTCTGAAAATGTCAGCAAAATCCTCCTCCAGGATTTCTGTACACATACAACAAGAAAATTCTTTTTCAGGGCTTCTGAACCAGCAGCAATGTCACAGGGTTTCTGTAACAACAACACTGTCCTCTACCAACAGATGAATCCAACAAAGTAACATTAAAACAGACACACAAAGTATCAGCACCACAGTCATACTTCCTCCCAGTTCTCCTCTCTTCTTATTTCTCAGTTCTTCTCAATTCTCTTCTCAGTTCTTCTCATTTCTCAGAAGTTCTCAGCCACTCGGGCTGGCTATCAGAACTTCTCAGCACCTCTGGCTGGCACTTAGAAATTCTCATTCACTCTGTCTGGCTATCAGAAGTTCTCAGCAGCTCTCAGAAGTTCTCAGTTCTTTTCTCTCTCTCAAGCAGTAGTTGCTCAGCCTCCAGATACTTGCTCCCAGCAACTCTGTCCTCTCTCAGCTTGGGCTTTTCCTTATATATTGTATTAGCTCCTCCATGTTCCATCCCTTCTTGTTACATCAACAAGCTCATCCCACTGTGGGATTCACAAGTTCTGGATCTTAATACTTGATAGAATCATAAACTTGAAATAAGGTGCTAAGTACCTGTTTGATTGCCAGTGCAAGGGGCAGGGAAGATCTTCAAATCACCATTACCATTACACCATCATATCATCTACAAAGAGTGATGGTTTTATTTCCTTATTGCCTATTATAATTTCTTCATTTAATTTTTCCTGCCTCATTGCTATTGCTGGCATTTCGACAATACTGACTAGCTTTTCTGAAGTCTGATGAAAAGACCAGAGATAAGCATAAAATTTGATTTTCAAAACCAAGCCTTAAATGTTCATCAAATTCCCTGTAGTTATAATCCAGAACTGGTTACGGGTAATCAAATTGCCAGACAGTCCCAGTTGCACCCAGTGCTAGCAAAGGTTCTCTTGTAGTCTTTTTTTGGCCAATTATCTGACCCCCTTACTGTCTTTGGGTTGAGAGATCCCAAAGCTCTTGTTGTTGCTGCTGCTACTTTCCCTACCTCTGCTCTCCTGACTTCCTCAAAGTTTCACCACAGGTGGTCCTGTGTGTCTCCAAATAAGTTACCACCACCTCGCAAACCTTTCTTGCCTACCTCTTAAGTTACCTTAGACTGGAAAAAAAGTCTCAATCTGATCTTATTTACACTCTGTCACTCCAAAATTTGATTTGAGGAGTTATTTTTAAGGTGTTGGAGTTAAATATTGATAGAATTCAGATAGATTGTTGCCTGTATTTTGCCATCTTGGTTTATCCTCAAAAAGTAGTCTTGATAATGAAAATATAGAAAGATAAAGCACAGAAAAGTAACTACAAATCTATATTACAAATAAATAATGTCATTATATATATATATATATATATACACACACACACATATGTGTGTGTGTACACATTCATACATATATACTGAGAGACACACATATATCTATATCTATAACATGAAGTTAAAGGGTTATAATGAGATAATTTATCTAAAAGTTCTCAAAAAATAGAGGTCATTTGAAAAGAAAAACTGAACTATTTTGATCACATAAAATTAAAAAGCTTTTTGCCTAGGCAAAATAAATAGGCAATTAGAATTAGCAGAAACATTAATTGAGGCAGGTTTTATTGGGGGGCTGGGCGTTTGGGAGATGAGAAGAGTGAGAGGTAGTAAATTTATCTGAGGAAAGATCTAATATCCCAAATGTATATGGAATTGAAAAAAAGTTTATAATGATAAAAGTGATTCCCTAGTTGAAAGAAATGAGCAAGCAGGTGTCAAAGACATTCAAATTCAGCTATGGTTTTTTGTTTGTTTGTTTTTTTTAATATGCCAAATCACCGATAATAAAGTTATTATAAATAAAGATAACTTTTATTTCCATCTCATACACATATTTGGTAAAGAAGATTTTTTAAAAAGTGGCACTTGCTGGTGAGGCCTTGGGAAGATAGGCACACTGCTGCAACATTAGTGAAGGTGTAAATTGGAACAAATTAGAAAAAAAATTTGGAACTATACCTAATACATCACTATATTACATATATTTTAACTTATAACACTATTAGGCACATTCCCCAAAGTATTAAAATGCAGAAGGCATAGAATAATATATATAGGGGCAGCTAGGTTGTGCAGTGAATAGTGCACCAGCCTTAGAGTCAGGAGGATCCAACTTCAAATTTGGCCTCTGACACTTAACACTTTCTAGCTGTGTTACCTTGGGCAAGTGGTTTAATCCCCAACCTTCCCTCCTACAAAAAGTAAAAAAAAGAAGAAGAAGAATATATCCAAAAATAATTATAGCAGCACTTTTTGAGGAAGCCAAAGAATTACCAACAAATATGCCAAACAACCATGGAATGGCTGATAAATTGGTATGCATGTATAACACATTATTGTTGCAATATAAGAAAAGTTAAACATAACAAGATTCTTGGAAAAGTAAGAAGACTTCTCTGAACTAATGAACACTAAAATGAGTTAGAACCATTTACATGTTGGAAGGGAACAATTTACATGTTGCAACAATAATGTAAAGGAAAGTAATGTGAAAAGACTTCAGCTCTCATATAAATAAAATGGTCAATCACAGCTTCATAAATTTAACAGTGAAGTATGCCTTCTGCTTCTTTGCAGATAGATGATGGAATAGAGGTGAAAAATGAGAAATATATTTCCATCATGGCCAAAGCGTTTATTTGCTTTGCTTAACTCTAAATATTTTTTACAAGTGTGTGTGTGTGTGTGTGTGTGTGTGTGTGTGTGCATATGTACCTGGTGGAGGGGAGAGAAAGGTTCATTAAAAAAAAGTTAATGATACCCCATCCCCCAGAAAAAAATTAATAAAACACCATAAAATACACAGAAGAAAAGAAAAAGAAATTCAGAAGAAGGCACAAAAATAGGGCAATTTTCATTTACTACTTTGTTAAATTTAATATACACTTTAAAATAAATCATACACAACAGAAATTCATAATTTCATATATGCCTTTTAAAAATCTATATATTTAACTCTTTGACAATTCCTCTTATTTTATGTATCAAAATGAATTTTTAAAAAAAGGAACTAAGAAAGCCAAGATGGCAGAGTAGAAACAGCTCCTCCAAGCCACTCTGCCCCCAGATTGCCCCCAAACTATGTAAAAGGAGACTCTGAACAACTTCTGGAGTCCCAGCACCCACAGAACGACACAGAGAAGCTAACCTCCCACTGAGGACAGCCCAGCAGCCCTGCAGGAAGGACCAGCGCAGCGGTCTGGGAGCTGAGCTGGCAGCGGGCAGCTCGCAGATCACAGGGACCCGAGCCGAGCCCAGGTCCCCAGAGCCAAGGTTTTAGCCCCAGGGTGGCAGGTCCAGCAGCCGGCTGGAGGAACCCCAGAACACCAGCAGCTGTGGCGACTCCAGAATTATCAACATAGACATGCCTAGGACAAAGTAAGAGGTTAGTGTCCTATGGATTTTGGGACTGGTATTTGGGGAATGTGTCTGCTTCCTCCCTTGGGGGCTAGAAGCCACTGAGGAGACACCCATTTTGTAGTTTTCAGAGGCAGCTCCAGCTCTTGGCCTGCAAATTGTAGGGAGATCCAGTGATCAGTCTTGGGGGGTAATCGCTCTTGCTTTAACCTCCCTGCATCTGGATTGTGATCTAGGGTGGAAGTTGTGGGTGGGTTTACAGCTTGACAGAAACGGAAGTTGCCCCCCACACGTTAGGGATGAAAATTCCTCTATCTGGCCTTAAAGCCATAGTGTGGCAACAAGCCCTAAAGTCAAGCAATTAAGTGGCAACATGCCAAGGCAAAGGAAACAGAAAAATGCAACCCTAGACTCCTATTTTGGGGGCATAGAGCGGGAAAAGGACTGTGAGGTCTGAAGTCCTGCTCCAAAAGCCCCAGGGGAAACCATGAGTGGGTTGCAGGCCATAGAGGACCTTAAGAAGGACTTTAAAAATCAAATAAGAGAAGTGGAGGAAAAATTGGAAAGAGAAATGAGAAGGATGCAGGAAAAGTATGAAATGAGGGTCAACAGCCTGACTGAGGAAAACAACACCTTAAAAAATAGACTAACTCAAATGGCAAAGGAGGCCCAAAAGGGCAATGAGGAGAAGAATGCCTTAAAAAGTCGAATTTGCCAGATGGAAAAAGAATCTCAAAAGTTCACTGAGGAGATTCATTCCTTCAGAGTTAGACTGGAGCAAATGGAAGCTAATGACTTTATGAGAAATCAAGATGCTGTTAAGCAGATCCAAACAAATGAAAGATTAGAAGGCAATGTGAAATATCTCATGGGAAAAACCACTGACCTGGAGAATAGATCCAGGAGAGACAATTTAAAAATTATTGGACTACCTGAAAGCCATGATCAAAGCAAGAACCTAGAAATCACCCTTCAAGAAATTCTCAAGGAAAATTGCCCTGATGTTTTAGATCCAGAGGGCAAAATAGAGGTTGAACGAATCCACAGATCACCTCCTGAAAAAGATCCCAAAAAGAAAACTCCCAGGAATATTATAGGCAGGTTCCAGAATCCCCAGATCAAGGAGAAAATACTACAAGCAGCCAGGAAGAAACAATTTCAATATTGTGGAAACACAATCAGAATAGCCCAGGACCTGGCAGCTTCTACACTGAGGGATCGAAGGGCATGGAATATGATATTCCAGAGGGCAAAAGAGCTGGGAATGAACCCAAGGGTCACCTACCCAGCAAAACTGAGTATTTTGTTTCAGGGGAAAATATGGTCATTCAGTGGAATAGAGGACTTTCAAGCATTCTTGAGGAAAAAACCAGAGTTGAATAGAAAATTTGACATCCAGACACAAGAAGCAAGAGATGCCTGAGAAGGTAATCAGGGAAAAGAAATGAAAAGGAACTTATCAAAGTTGAACTATTTACATTCCTATATGGAAAAGCAATAACTGTGACTGATGAAATCTTTCTCACTATGAAAATAATGGAAGAAGGCTGTGTGGTCATATGAATACATATGTGAATGTGTGTGTAAAAAAAAAAAAAAAGGAACTAGTCTCAGATAGATTGTCACTTACCCAGGGCCATAAAATTAATTAGTCACAGAATAAAGATTTAACCTAAGATTCTGTTGAAACTAAATTTAATGCTTTTCCCACTATCATAAATATATATTAGAACATAGAAAGCACCTGATAAATGTGTTTTGTTTGAGTAACTATTGCCAACTGTATTTCACAGTAATTTTCATAGAAAGACAAATTTGTGTGTACAATACCACACAGGACTTTCACATTTAACTAACTTGTAGCTCTTATTTAACTTGCATGAAACAATTTAGAGTACAACCATATTTATGCTTACCATAACTACTTCAATTTTCTTAAATTCAACATACACTTCAGTGTTAATGGTCAGATTCTCTTCTTGTGTAAGTATCTGGATTAAATCACACAAATCCCCTACCTTGCCACTTCTAGAAATTTTAACTTTGAGTCTTGTATTTGAGAATAAATTACAAAGTAAAAAACAATCAAAAGTACCATATTTCCCTTGGTACATAAATTCATCACTTCCATTGTTCTGGCAGCTCTATGACAATATGAAAATAGAATGAGGAATGGTAATGCTACCCCATATGCTACTTATTACACAAAAGCCACAGAAGGAAAGTGTGTGGCTAGTTATTTTAGCTTGAGTAGCCATCCGACATGTGTCCTCTTTCATATCCATCCTCTCCCTTCCCACGAACATATTGTTCAACTCCATGCTTCTCTCTGGAATATAGTCCTCTGACTCAGGGATGGCATCAAAAATGAGCCAAGTTGTTGAGAGGTGTCAACAGTGGAACAACAAATTCCTTTAACACTTTGGAATTCTGCAGGGTGATTTCTGAAAATGACAACAGGAGTTGTTACAAAGGAACCAGTACATATTCTTGTGAGTCATAAAAAGGGATCCTTCACAGAAAGTTGTGTTGCTTTTTTTCTTTTAATTTCTGATGATTTAAGCTTGCTCCAAGAGAGTCCTCTGACAGAGGACCTAAGTTCCAATCCTCTTTCTGCTACGTGCTATGTCTGTGCTCTAAAGAAATGTCCTCAGTCCTCTCAACTATCTCTATAACTTGTGTCTAAGGAAATTATCTCTTCATCATTATGGGAATTCAAAAAAGGGTCTTTAATATCACCTAGTCCAGTTTTCTTATTTTACAGATGAAAGTTATAGAAATGATTATTTCTTTGTTATATTAATAACTATTGAATTATGACCAGGATTTTTTCAGAAACCTATAGGTTGTTCAGTCTCTGAAGGACATTGTTGATGGATGAGATTACTCAAATTTTTAATAAGTGCCTTTCCATCCTGAATGGGAAACTCCATCCTACTAGAAAACCTTACAAGGAATTTAAACTAAGATGGATTAGAGCCTGTTGTCTTCCACTCAGGTGTGCTTGGGCACTGGGTAGATCCTTTGTCTAGATTATCAAAGGCTGGAGGTTATAGGGGGGCAAGAGTGATCAGAGTTGTGTTTCCCAGCTATTCATTAGAATAGGTCCACTTCTCATTACAATATTAATTTGTCTCAATAGGTAACCAATCAGAGTTGATTACAATTTCAGGGATACTCACTCTTCCAAGGGCATATAAATATTAAGTGTGTTCCATAAGGGGTTTTTGCATCCAAGAGTTCCATTGATCCCTTTCCTCTAGCATAATGAATAAAATTGTGATTTTTTTAACAAATGCTTTATTAATTTCTGGTTTATATCATTCACTTCTGCCAGATTTTGAGTTACATTTTTCCCCATTTTCCCCTACCCGTCACCCCAGAATAGCAGTCCCACAAGATATTGCCTCATCCAATTTGCTCTCTCCCATATCTTCTCCCATACCCCCTTCAACTTTACCATTAGGGCGAGGTAAGTCTCTGTGCCCCAATGCCTGCACATCTTATCTCCCAATTACATGCAAAATAGTATTAATAATAGTCCAATAATTTTAAATTATCTCTCCTGGATCTATTTTCCAGGTCAGTGTTTTTTCCCATGAGATATTTCACATTGCCTTCTATTCTTTCATTTGTTTGTATCTGTTTAACAGCATCTTGATTTCTCATAAAGTCATTAGCTTCCATTTGCTCCAGTCTAACTGTGAAGGAGTGAATCTCCTCAGTGAGCTTTTGAGATTCTTTTTCCATCTGGCAAATTTGGCTTTTTAAGCCATTCTTCTCTTTGCCCTTTTGGGCCTCCTTTGCCATTTGAGTTAGTCTATTTTTTAGGGTGTAATTTTTCTCAGTCAGGCTGTTGACTCTCATTTCATACTTTTCCTGTATCCTTCTCATTTCTCTTCTCAATTTTTCCTCCACTTCTCTTATTTGATTTTTAAAGTCCTTCTTAAGGTCCTCTATGGCCTGTTACCCACTCATGTTTTCCTTTGGGGCTTTTGTAGCAGGATTTCTGACCTCACAGTCCTCCTCCTGTTCCCTGCTTCAATCCTCTTTGCCCCCCAAATAGGAGTCTAATATTGCATTTTTCTGTTTATTTTGATTCCATTGCCTCGCCATGTTGCCACTTAATTACTTGACTTTTGGCCTTCTTGCCATAGTAGGACTCTGCCATAAGACAGGGCAGCTTCCATCCCGAACATTGGGGTCTTCACAACTTCCGGTTCTGGCAAGTTGGATACCCACCCCAGACCTCCCCCCAGATGACAATCCAGATCCAAGCAGGTTAAAGCAAGAGCGATTAACCTCCAAGACTGATTGCTGGCTCTCCCTACAGTTCACAGTCCAGGAGCTGATGCTGTGACTGAAGCTGCAAGATGGCGAGTGTGCAGTGTCTCCTCAGCAGCTTCTAGCCCCCAGGGGAGGAAGCTGACATGTTCCACAAATACTGTTCCCAAAGTCCATAGGGCACTAAGCTCTTACTTTGTCCTAGGAATGTCTGTGTTGATAATTCTGGAGTCGCCACAGCTGCTGGTATTCTGGGGTCCCTCAGGCAGGCTGCTGGCCCAGCCTCTGTGGGACTAAAACTGTGGCTCATGGGGACCTGGGCATGGCTCTCAGCCTGCTGGGCTGTTGGCTTCCAGAGAGCTGTGCTGGCCCTCCCCGAAGGGCTGCTGGCCTGTCCTCAGTGGGCGATTAGCTTCTCTGTTTTGTTCTGTGGGTGCTGGTGTTCCAGAAGTTGTTCAGAGTGCCCTTTTACATGGTTTGGAAGTGGTCTAGCGGGAGAACACCTTGGAAATGCTGTTTCTACTCTGCCATCTTGGCTCCTCCGCCATGAATAAAATTATTAATACCCAGAAATTATTTTCTTGAAACTTTTATAAATCACAAGGTGTGGGAAGTGACTTACCATGGGTAACACATCTAGTTAATGGAAAAACTGGGATTCAAGCCCCAGATTCTCTGATTCAAAAAGCAATGCTTCCTCTTTCATTACCATACAGCATCTACTTATTCTCCATCCTGTCTACCCTCAAACTGAGATGGTGACAACCCAGGATCCTGAGCCCAAGAGTTCCAGGAATAGTGGTGGCTCACAGACCACGGACCTTACTTACTTATCATACAGAAAATCAAGTCATTGGTGATGGAAACTGACTATTTCTTCTACAGGTGATATAGCCCCTACTTTCTCAGACACTGCATCTACTGAAAACACAGGGGGAAAAACACATTATCTTTAGCAAAGTTTTTGGTAAAGCCAAGATAATTCAGGTCCATAAATAGATATGGTTTTATCAGTGGAAATAAATTTAGAGAAGATGTGTTACAACCTGCTTTGTTGTTATACGTTAACATCCCCATAGTGAACTCTCCATGACTTGTAGCTGAAACCTCTTAGTATATGGTATCCCCCTATTAAAACTTGAGCTGTTTGAAACCTTGAACTCTCTTGCTTCTCTATTTTTATCCCTGATACTTGGCACAGTGTTTTGCACAGAGTGATAAATACTTTTTTATTTTATTCATGCATTCACTCGGTCATTCATTCTATGTTGGACCATTTTGGATGGCTCCAGAGGCAAAATCTTCTTCAGAGATAGCTATGTTTAAAATACCGTACATAAATGACAAACTCCCAAAACTTTAAATTCACAGAGGGACAGAAACTTTATAATCTCTCTCTATATATAGTGTATTTGAATGTTGGCCTCCATTTTATGTATCTTCTTTTTTATATTTTACTTAAATCCTCCACTCTGCTGTTGAAGTATCAAGGGCTCCTGAGTAACAAGCTTGAATTTAAATCTATCTAATTTGAATTCTCTATTCATGCTTAGAGTGCTCCAAGTTCTAATCATCATATCAGTATCTTGCTTTTTTTTCTCTGGGCACAGTGGAAAAAGCAATATACTTAGAGTATTAGAATTGCAGAATTGCAGCGTTACAACTGAACACAGAAGCCATCTAGATGAACCCAAACTTGAATAATTCTTTCTCCAACATCAACAAATAGCTTTTTCTTGAATACATCTGTTGAAGGGGAATGAATATATCTACTACCTTCAGGGGTAGACCATTCCTCTTGTTCATAGGGCTAATCATTAAGCAGTTTTTGCTTACATTGTTACTCGATCTGCCTCCCTGAAATATTTAAATCTTAACTCTTTTGTGTTGAATTACTTCACCTTTCAATTTCCCTAAATTTTGCATTCTATAGTTTTCTAGCAAAACTGAATTTCCTATTATTCCTTATATATGGCATTCCATCTCCTGTCTCTGTTGTTCTTAAAACACTTTTGCATTGACTGGATAGCAACCTCAGGTGTCTTGCATGGTAGGCAAAAATGGCCATCTATTAGCTCTAGAATGACTTGCCTCCTCACCTACCCTACAACTTCTCTTATATTTAATGCATATATACATATATACATCCATGCCTTTCCTCCCACTAGAATAGGAGTTTCTTGAAGACAGGGACTATTATAATGGTGTCTTCTTATCCCCATAAAGTGGCATACAGCTGGAGCTTAATAAATTGATGTTTTGACTTATTAATTGAATACTTGTTTAATTGATTAAACCATTTCTAACATCCTTTCAAATCTTAAAAATCTATGTTTACAATTTTGTAATGCACTTTTTTTCACTTTTTTGGAGGGTAATTGGGGTTAAGTGACTTGCCCAAGGTCACATGGCTAGTTTTTGTGTTGTGTCTGAGGCTGGATTTGAACTCAGGTCCTCCTGACTCCGGGGCCGGTGCTCTATTCATTGTGCCACCTAGCCTTCCCTTGTAATGCACTTTAAATGATACAAATGCAATCAAAAACAGAAATCAAATATTTATAAATAGAAAAAATATTATCAATTGATTACATCATTAATTATTATAAAACTTTTTTTTTGCTTTCTTGGGTATAAGAAAGACAGATTGATGGTTAGTTACCTTGGAAAATAAATGAAACAAGCTTAGTACTTAGAAAATATTGGGATTGGCAAAAATACTACAGATTCTATTAATAAGTAAAATAAGTATCAAGGATGGATTATAGAAGTGACAAGTAAAACCTTGCTGGTCAGCAGAAACACTAAGGTGTGTGTGTGTGTGTGTGTGTGTGTGTGTGTGTGTGTGTGTGTGTACGCGACTTCAAGCTCACAAGAGAAGAAGGTTAAGGGAAAAACTGTTCCTTGTTCTAGGGAGACAAAAGGGTCTGGTATAAGAATTCATTATTCATATACCCCTAGAAATAAACCATGAGTCAGTGAGATTGGAGGGCCAAATGAAGCAGTATATAGATGAACTCTTGTTAATTATTGAATCTACTGCCACCATTCTTGCTGGGCTGGATTTGAAAGGAAAGTACTTCTCTCTAGAGAGGAGGGAACTGAGATCCATACCTTGGAGAAAGAGGGCGTTTCCACCTTTCTCAAGCACACTGGCAATTTAGCCTGCCTTACTTGCTTATTACCTGCTGGCTATATCACACTATCCTGATTTGCCCCCAGTTTCTCTAGTCACACCTCCTAATGTCACCCCTTAAAATGTGGTATTCCCTAATATTCAGTATCATGAACCTACTTAGCTGAGAGGAAATACACTGTACTCATACCCCTGCCAAACCCAGGGAAGTCTCTCTCCTCTCTGATTTTATGCAATTAAATGAGAAAAGCTGTAAATATCTGCAGCTGCCAATCCATAGATTTTTGTAAATTGTCCTACATTTTGCAAATTAGATGTGCACATCTCTGCCACAGATTGCAGCTGCACATTTGCAACTTTTGAATTCCTGTTCATTTAACATTTGAAAAATGCTTTTTTGAAAAAATTAAACCCCTTCTTGGGTTAAACAAATATCTGTCAGCCATCTCCTAAAGAACCAGAAAAGATACTTCTGAGGAAGGATATTTCAGAGGAGTTAAGAGAAAGGCAAAATTCTTGATATGAGTGAGCTGCTTAAGGTTTTCAACATAGCATTTTAAAGTATTATGTGTATTTAAAGAAGAAAGAGAAGTATATCAGTCAAAAAAGTTATATAGCATTTAGATTTGTTATTTGATGTCAAAACTCAAAGCCTGTATACAAGGTATTTCCCTGAATATTCCCTCAGTTACTGGCTGTCTATCCCTAAAAGACGGCTGTTTCCTATGTAGGAGTAAGAAGATGGGTAGGACCAATCCTCATTCCAAATGTCACAGACATGGCCCTACCATCACCTACCATTACCCTTTGTTTCAACTTAAATGTTGACACGTTCTAAGTGTTATGAATTGTGAAGACTTGTTTGCTTAAATTTACAAATTTCCTCTATTGGATTTTTTCAGTCCATGCTCATTAAACCTCCCATAGAGTTGGTGTATTTAGAGCTGAAGAGTTCAGAAATTTTTTTGTCCCTACACTCTTATTTTACAGATGAAGAAACTGAGACCCAGAGAAGTTAAACGATTTTTTAATGTTTCACAGCTAATATGGAAAGTCAACATCATACATTAAGATTCAGACCTTACTTATCCCACTACATCATGTTCTTTAACAATTGGGCCCAGCTTAATCTTCTCCCTGTAATGGGTAACCTATGTTTACAATTCCCAAGTTGGCAACTAAGTAGAGTTTTGATGCCACTCATTCTTAACTTTTACATTGTTTCCTTCCTTCCTTTTTTCTTTTTCTTCTTGCTTAATTCTTATTATTCTCCAGCAACATATCTAACTTCTAAAGGAATAGCTTGTAAACATTTTTGTGCAATGGAAACCTTTGGCAGTCTAGTGAAGCCTATGAATACTTTCTCAGAATAGAAATTTTAAATGTATAAAGTCAAATACACTCAAATAGATTAGAAAGAAAATTGATTATATTGAAGTAGAATAAGATATATGCATGTGTGTGTATTTATTCACTGACCCCAGATTAAGAACTCCTGTTCTGGGCTGAGCCAAGATGGCAGAGTAGAAACAGCATGTCCAAGGTGCTCTCCCCCCAGATTACCTCCAAACCATGTAAAAGGGGACTCTGAACAACTTCTGGAGCCCCAGCACGCACAGAATGACACAGAGAAGCTAAACTCCTGCTGAGGACAGCCTAGCAGCCCTGGAGGAAGGGCCAGCACAGCGCTCTGGGAACTGACAGCCCATCTGTCAGATTACCTAAGAAGGTAATCAGGGAAACGAAATCAAAAGGAACTTATAAAAGTTGAACTATTTACATTTCTACATGGATAAACAATAACTGTGATTGATGAAACCTTTCTCAGCATGAAAATAATGGAAAAAGGGTATACGGACATATAAATACATATGTGAATGTGTGTATATATGTTTACAGTTATACATGGATAGAGGGCATAGGTTAAATTTGCTGGGAAGGGATGATACTTAAGGGGTGAAGTCAAGAGGTGAGAGAGGAAAGTGGCAAGAGGAGATGGGGAGAGAGAGGGTAGGGTAAACTATCTCTTGTAGAAGAAGCAAGGGGAAGTGGCTGCAGGGGAGGGGAAGAATAGGAAGTCAAAAAGGCAAAAGCATATTCTCATTAAATTTAGCTTAGGGAGAGAATGACATACTTACTTACTAAATGGGATATCTCAATCTGCAGCAGAGTAGGGGGAAGGGAGATGAGAAGGGGGATGATGGAGGGGAGGGCATTCTAGGGGGAGGGGAGGTTGGAAGTACCCACTATCAAAGAGGGACAGGATCAAAGTAGGGAAGGGACCAGATGGGGGGTGGGATGGGTGGGAGGGAATTATAAACAGCCTTTTACAATATATCTACTATGGTAATGTTTTGCATAGCTATACATGTACAACACATACTGAATTGCTTATCTTCTTAGAGGGAGTGGGTGACAAGGGAGGAAGGGAATGGATCTGAAATTCAACGTCTTATAATTAAATGTTTCCAATATATATAAATACTATTATCAATACTATTTGCATGTAATTGGGAGATAAGATGTGCAGGCATTGGGGCACAGAGATTCACCTTGCTCTAATGGAAAAATCAAAGGGGGTATGGGAGAAGATATGGGAGAAAGCAGATTGGATAAGGGGATATCTTGTAGGACTGCTATTCTGGAATGGTTGGTAGGGGAAAAATGGGGAAAAAATGTAACTCAAAATCTGGCGAAAATGAAAGATGTAAATCCGAAGTTAATAAAGCATTTGTTGAAGAAAAAAAGAGCTCCTCTTCTAAAGCAATTTATTTTGAAGAAGGGGACATCCAATATGGAAGACAGAAAAAATTACCAGATAGTACTCTTTCATAGGTGTAGTCTAACACCAGCAAAAGAAAAGCAACATAATAAAGGGTATAGAGAAGACAGGTTAATAGCTATTTGTGGGGAGAAAAAAATAAAACCCTCCATTTTACTATTAAAGTACTTTATAATCTAGTGTCACCCTACCCTTCCATGCTTATTACTTATTATTCTCTATTATCTAGTCTCCTCTCCAACCAAACTAGAGTTCTTTTTATTTTATTTTATTTTTTATTTTTGAAAGTAGGATGGCAAGGCAGTTGGGGTAAAGTGACTTGCCCAAGGTCACATAACTATTAGGGTAGGTATAGTGTCTGAGGTCAGATTTGAACTCAGGTCATCCTGACTCCAGGACCTGTTCTATATTTACTGTGCCACTTAGCTGCCCCCAAACCGGTATACTTTTAGCTAAGATATAATATTTTATCTCCAAAATCCAAATCTTTTGGCCAGGCCATCCATACTTCATACTTAAAAGGTACTCCCTGCTCACTTTCACCATCTAGATTCTTTAAGTTCCTCCAAAGATCAACTCATGTACTAGCTTTTAAATAATGTCTTTGCTTATACTTCCAGCCACTAATGTTGCCATGACTTCCCAAAATTACTTTGAATTTAATTTGTATGTATTTTAATTCACATAAGTATATATACATATATATATATATTTTTTTTTTCCTTTGCCTAGAATACTGTTAAATTCCTATTTTGTTTTTGTCTCTGGATTCCAAATGTTTTGAACAGAGGACCTGCCAGGTAGTAGGTACTTAATAAGTATTTATTTAATAAACAATTGAACAAAAGGAAAATAAAAGCAAAGCTAGTTATGTGTTGATCTAATGCAAGCATCAAAAAGTCAGGTCACAAAGAAGCCTTAAATATCCCATATTTGAATACCACTGAAATAATCTAGAGACATTTCATCTTGTCTTTCCAAAAGAGATCAGCAGAGAATTGTGTGTGGTTATCTCTTTAAAAAATATAGCACTGTAACCTACACATTTTCTTTTCCCTAAGAGGTAAAGAAGAAACTGTTTGTAGAACCACATTATAAATTACCTGTATTTTAGTGTTCTAGGTTACAGATTCTCATTTCTTTAGCCTTTTGTTATATGTGAAAATAGGTAAATGGCTAGGGGCTGAGTGGGTTCTCCTTTAACTTTTTGTATTCTGTTTTCTCTTTTTTTAATTTTATTTTTCCCCTTAGGCTGCAAGAGGGAGCTAAGAGTAACTGAGAGAAAACCTTTGGACAGAGAAACAAGGCATTCTGGAATAGAGATAAGGCACCTTATCAGTGAAACAAGGACACAAACAGCAATCTAAACTTAGTAACTGGCAATAACCCAGTGAAACAACACAATTCAAAGAAAGAGAAGATGAAGACAGAATAATGAATACAAGATGGGGGAGGGTGGAATAAGGACAAGGCTGATAAATACAAGAGAGAAAACAATAAAGGGGAGAGCAGAAAAGTCATTAACCTTATTTTCTGCTAAAATTAGGTTGGAAGTTTGGCCACAAAGCTAGTCTTCTGATCCTCCATAAGGATGAATATGTTTTTCAGTGATAAATTTCCTGTTTAATTTGGTCATTTAGTTCACAATTGAAATGTGCCTTAAGCTCATATTGGGAGGGTAGTGAAAGAGAAATAGGAGAGGGGGAAATAAAGGAAGGAAAAAAAAGAGAAACTCTCAAGTGTGGGAGTTAGATACTCTCCTAGAATTAAAGAGGATTCCTTTCTGGTGATTAAAATAATCATAAAAGGGTTATACTCACCTACTGCAAGCAAACACAAGAAAGATCAGGTCATATCCATCCATGCACTTGGAATCTTTTCTGAGCTTCATCTGCACTTCCTATTCCTCTTATACTAAAGCAATGAGCTCTTCCTGCTACCTTTATTAACACATATACTTACATGTAATGTATAATTTGAGACACAAAATTAAAAAAGTCTAACATCTGTGTCACTGTTCAATAATAGGATCAAGAGAGTCACAAGTTAATGCCATAAGTTTGTTCAAGATGTCAAAAGAGATCTGTAAATTCCAATTAAACCAGACAGTAAATGTGCTAAACCCATTCTCTGTTTAAAAGAAGTAATAACCCTAAACCAAAAGGCAATAACTCAGCATGAATTTCTTCTATCTGAAATAATGGCATTAAATCATATATAACTTTTCCTTGACTTCTCCTCACCATCACCATCATGATGATAATAGCTAATATGTACAATATGCTTTGACATTTTCTAAGGATAACTGCCCTGTGGAGGTGGTGGCAGTGTTACACTAATGTTATATTACTAAGCAGTGATGGTGGTAGTGGTGGTAGTGGCAGTGGTGGTGCTGGTGTTGGTGGTAATAGTTAACATTTATAAAGTTCCAGGCACTGTGATGAGTACTTTATAAATATTATGTTTTTCTATCCTCACAACAACCCTGGGGAGTAGATGCTATTGTTATCCCCATTTTATAGTTGACAAAACTTAAACAAAAAGAAGTTAAATGTGTTGCCCAAGGTCGTACAGCTAGTATTTGTTCTGAGACCAAATTCAATGTGGATCTTCCTGACTCCAGGCCCAGCACTCCATCTACTGTACCACGTAGCAGCCTATTAGTAGCTAAAATATTGCTTTCCTCATTTACAGTTTCTAAAACCTATGTCATCACACCAAAATAGAATCAAAGGAGTTACAAGTTAATATCATCACCTTTTTCTTGTTGTTGGTCAGGAGGTGAAACTAAGAATAAAGGCTAAACTAAAACTGAGAAATTGCAAGACTTGCCCATGGTCATATAATTGGTGGAATTAATAAGTGGCCAAAGGATACAAACAAGCAGTTTTTAGAAGAAGAAATTAAAACTATCTATAATCATAT